>JAYESA010000002.1:173045975-173399162 GCA_036927795.1 Iris macrosiphon | reverse complement strand
CATAGAACAAGTAAGATGCAATGTGTATATAGATCTTGGGTCTATATGGCTTCATTTAGCGAGACCAACAACTCATTTGGCCAATACTTCAATGAAACATAACCAAAATACTAATTAGATCCAAACACATCTGGGTGAAGTATCTTTTACCAAAGATTTAGACCCAAGCATAGCTCAAGACTTACACAAGAATAGACTTTACGAAGATGCAGCTAATCAGGTCCATCCAACTTGGCATCAGTATGGGAATCATTCAATCATTTTTGGCATCAAAATGTGATTGGTAATTCAAACTGTCAGTTTGGTGGCACTTGATGCGGGATCATCCATCCAAGTCTAAGTTAAGAGTCCTAGTCGAGTTAAATTAGGGATTTGTATTGCCTTTATTTATGTACTAAATCTGATTTTTTTTTTTGTTATTTAATAATGATTGTGTTTACTTTGTGGGCCTAACCTTGAGTCCTACTTAGGTTAGGATTTTTTTTTCTCTCAAACTCTTATTAGTTATATTAGGAATCCCACCGCCTCCTCCCCCCCCCCCCCCCCCCCCCCCCCCCTTCTATAAATACACATGTAAAGCAGGTTATATTTTAATTAGAGACTGATTTATGGAGAAATAAAATTTGGGTTGAGAGAGCAACCCATAATCTATTTCTCATAATCGCTCTCCTCTATTAAATGCTCATAGTTTTGTGATTATTTATTGTTGATTCGAGAGTTCATAGTCCAATGTTGCTCCACCCATGGTAATCAAAGACGCGCCTCACAGAAAGACGCAGCAGCTACGTCTCGCATCTCACTAGACAAGGCGTCTTTCTCAAGGCGCATCCAAGACAAGCCTTTCTGCAAGGCACAACCAATAAAAAGCACATCTAGGCGCGCCTTATATTTTTTTTATTTACACAAAAAACTTTTGAGGCATGGGAGTAATTCTTACCTCATACAAGTAGTTGGTAATAGTTGAACGAGAAAAACTAAAATTTACTAAAAGCGTGGTAGAGATAATACAAACTCTTGTTAGTTGACTGCTACTGCTGCTTTGCTAGTTCACTTGGTTATATTTTAACATATTTTTGTTGGTTTTAATATGTTATTTGGTTTTATTTCTTACATTACTAATTTATTTATTTATCTATGTATATTTTTATTAAATTTTATATTTGCGCATCGGTTCGCTCGAGCATGCGCCTTAACTGTCTTGCGCCTCGAGCGATATGGACTTTTTGCGCCTCGAGCGATATGGACTTTTTGCGCCTCGAGTGCGCCTTTGACTACCTTGGCTCCACCACACCAAATGTGGCCATTATCGCAGAGATCTCCCTAGAGATCGTTCTCGCCGAACGTCCAACCGTTTGCTAACGTTGTGATCACACAAGATGATCATCACCATTGCAATTTAGTTTCATCCAGTTTGGTAATATCATTCTTTACAATCAAATTGTTATAGTTTTCTACCAAGGGTGTGGTCTAGCGGTAACATTAGTAAGCAAGGGGAGAAGTGGCGTGGGTGCGAATCCCAGCCCGGACAATAGGAGGGGTCTTGGTGCTAGTAGCCCAAGATAGGGACGGTCATTACTAATTGGCCTTATCTCAAAAAAAAATGTTATAACTTATGCAACTTTTTTAAATTAATTGCGATAAAATTATTATGATAATTGTTCACACTACCTAAAGCTTCCGAAATCAATAAAACCCCTAATATTCATAACCCACATAGGTGAATCATACTTCCTTTGGGTCTGTCCTGCTTCACAATTATTAGGGCTTCACACAAATCTCGTCAATGAGTATGGACAAAAGATTGGCAAACCACAAACCGTCCACATTGCCTGATAGCAATCACGATTTACTGATCAGGAAAATTAAGCTCGTGCAATATATGATCACCAAACAAATTACCTTACCTAGGAGAAGAAACGGCTTAGATGAAGACAAAAAAATAATACGGTTAGTTCTCAAGATTGGGTCAAAGGCGGATATAAGTCAAACGGACATATAAAATGCATTCCTAATTTGCTAAATACTAGTTATTAAGTACATAGCATAGCTGCTCAAATATGGAAATATGTCAGTATGCTAATAATAGACAAACATAGCCTTTTCTCCTTATACACATCAAAGGCATACATACCATATACATGTGTGAGTTTCCTTAAAATATTACTCAACAAGACAACAACACATGAACTTGCTATAATTACTCAAACTCAATTGGTAGAGAGTTATTTACTATCTAACAGCATCACTATAAGCTAGGACAATATGCAACAGCTCAAAATTTTCATGATTGGCTTAACATGAACCAACAATTTTGAAAGCCGGATAATTTCAAACTCTTCCATTAAAGTTAACTAAATTTTCAATGACACAAATTAAGTGATCTATCATTAAAGCCACAAAAATAACCAACCTGGCTAGTCCATCCATCAAAAGAACCAGATAACAGAACTTCTGAAGCAGAATTAGGCCATACTATGCAGACAGGACGAAGCAAGAGTAGAGCTTTTTTGGCAGCATCGAACCTCTTCCTATTCTCTCCCATTATCTTTTGTGCGTCTCTGAGACAAAAGATGAGGGAAATTGAAAATTGTGGCCATTAAAGACATTAGGTTCACAACTGTTATACGTGTACAACAAATACATACATAATCTCAAGTGCCATCTTTCCTTCTAGCACTGCCAATTTTGCTCTAGTGGAACGCAGTTTATTGCGGGCTCTCATTATTTCAGTCTCTTTGAATTCCCAAGCATCTAAAAGCATATGCAGCTCCTCCAGTGAGCTATTTTGACCCTAAGGAACCACATATTGAATATTAAACCTTTACTTTCATACTTGAAAACAGATTAGTGTTAGGCAGATGCATGTTTCAGTTGAAGCGCGTCGTTTTCACAGAGATGAGATGAAAGAGAAGGTTATTTTCAAATTTCCAGACCAACTAATATGTCCAAAGCATGAAGTACACTAGGTCATTGCATGGGTGATTTGGTAAAACATGAAATTTTACAAAGGACGCACGAACACAAATGACTGAGTAGGAGAGTCCTGCTACGATGGGCCTTTCTCCTTTAATCAAGTAATGCCATAACAGGATCCATTTTGTCTTATGTCTGTATAAGAATGTAAACATGAGATGGTATACTGGAATCTTATTGCAAAATGGCCCAATCAGCAATCCAAAGTGGTGATGAACCATTGCCAGTCCATTATTACTCTCTACAAGTCATCGAACAAATGTAGATGAAGTAAAAGTGGTCTGGATGTCAGGAACCTATGCATCAAATTGAACCAAAGTGAACAATTTTTACGACAACTTGATATCCATGCATTTCAGAGCACTTTATAAGTATCCAGAACACTCTGATTTCCGATCAGGCTTTGATCTACAGAAGTTTGAGGATGTGTATGTCAGGATGAGAGATTGCGATGACCAACTTTGGAGCCAATTGTGTCACCTTAAGAATTGCATGTCACCATTTTTCTCTCTTAACTATTTATTGCACCTCTTTGTGCGTGCGCATGTGTAAGGCTATGTACAAATTAGCCAACATACAAAATAACTTGTAACACACCTAGACCAAACATAGAAAGTAGGAGCAATATCAGCTTACTGTCGTAAGAGCCAGTCAGGAGGAACTATCTAATAGCATATATAAAACTATCCACTATTAACCCTTTATTACCAAAACAATAACTCATCTACCACAAATATCAATATCCCTCATAAATATAGATCCCAGCAACTCAAAGTGGTCTCTTCTTGGTTGCTATGGAGGAAATCTATAAAACAACAAAGCCCTTATCCCAATTTTGGGGATCGGCTATGGAGGAAATCTGTGGAAGATGAAAATATAATGCAATCCCGCAACTACTAGACTCATAAATAAAAACATATGTAAATATAAAATATTGCATACCTTATGACGAATACCAAAATTAGTTCCAGGCCTTAGTAAGTGAAGTATTGAGGAAAGCACCGACTCCAAATGCTTGAGTTGCACCTGTAACTGGTTTTGGCCATTTTCTTTAGCATCATAGCTACCATACAGCCTTCTATCACCAACTTTGCTTACACTTTGAGCTTCTTTGCTCATCTTCTCATTCAGAGAACCATCACTTGTGAAATCGATGTTTGACTTAATTTTATCTTCATCTGGAACAATTTCAGCAGCTGCACAGAAACAAACATGTAACCAAGATATGACAACCCTTACAATAAAATATACAAGCCAAAGAACCTTATATTAAAAAAATACAAGCCAAAGAAGAGTATCTCTACCTTCAAACTCAGCAACAGGATTGCCTGCCCTCTCGAGACTCCACCTTCTCCACATTTGTGGTGCTGAATTCTTGACATTGACATGCTCAGCAGTACCCTTCCAGAAACACACTTGCCCAGACTGACGAGATGGGCCAAAATCAGAAGACGTGAATACATCACTTTTTTCAATGCCTCCAACTGTCTTTTCACAGGCAACCAGAAATACTAGTTACATAGAAGCTTTTCAGTTCAAAAGGGAGGCAAGGTAGAGTTAATATCTACAAAAAAAGGTAACATCACTGTACTAATAAGGCAACTACACAACTGAAGCTTGGACACTCGCAATAACAATTCCTTGGAAGCTTGGACCACTGTACTAATAAGGCATGATACTTCAAACATGAGGAAGCTTAATGAAAACCAAAAACTGCCCGGCCACATGGAATCAGAGATTAAGCAAGCACAAAAAAAATATTTACAAAAATTGTAAGCAAGCTATAAGGCCAAGAAGCTAATTGAAGTGAACTACAGACCGGAAAAAAATAGCAGTTAAGGGCGACAAAGCTATAAGGCCAAAATAAGGTAGTCAAGTAACTTAAAGTTTAAGTTACATCCTGATGATCCAGGACATACCATTAAGGGTCAAACTTATGAATGCATACCTATTCACTGTTTGCATCTTGTCACTGCTTACATGGGACATTCCCTTTCACTCATTTGCCTAATGTCTCATAGAAATGAATGCAATTCCCTATAGCAAATTATATTACCTTACCTCTTCGCCTAGTCTCTTTAGGGAGGGAACTTGGAGGGCGCTCCTTGGTTGCACGAGTTTAAATTGCATAACCAAAAACATATCCCTACCAACCCATCAACTGTCCACCAAGGTTCTAGGGCATTAACTTCTCTTTCTCATAGAAGTTTTATACATAAATTGGCAATCGCTTTTAATCTACAACAAAGACGATAGATGTAGGAAGAACCAATACTCAAAAAATGGTGTCCTATTGTATGTGTAGGATACCCACATCAGTGATGCGTAGTGTCTGTTCGTACCCATGCAACCAACAAACTCATAACTACTTGACTAGGAGTCATGTAAATAATAACCCTCTATAAGGTTATATGGTAATCTACAAAGCAAGGTTCAAAGTATCGGTATCGGAATCGGTATCGGACCATTCCTATGAGTATCGGGATCGGCGGTATCGGTAGTATCGGCGGTTTCGGATCGGAGTATCGGATTTTTTGGTATCGGAAAGCAAACAACTATTAGTAAATTATTAACATTTTAGAGAATATATTTTATACATTTATGCATAATTTAAAGTATTTCCAGTATTGTTTCTTAGTATTTTTGATATTGAATGAAATAGTAGTCATCCTTGTCGATTGATTTATATGCGATAGATAATTTTTCCTCTTTTATATGTTTTTACAACCTTACTATGCTTTTACACCCATGCTAATTGGTTTTTTAATTCAATATTTTTTGTCGAATTGACCGGAAAAGAGACCTCTAATGTCGGTATCGGTCAGTATCGGATATCGGTCGGTATTGGATCGGGACATGCCAAACTGTATCGGTATCGGCCGTATCGGATCGGTATCGGCCGATACTTTAAACTATGCTACAAAGTACGGACTACAAATCGTTGAAACACATATTGGGCTCGTCAGACACTCCAAAATACACTAGAACATGCAAAAACATGTATTGTGTCCGTTACTCCGTGCCGCCATGTCCGTATTGTGTTACTGATTACTAAGCCATTACCAATTCCCAGTACAGTTTCACTGAAATCGACAATCAAGAACTTAATTCACAGAAGGGCAATCAATAACCAATCTCACCTGCATCCCCTCGACCAATCTTGATCTTCCTCGACAGCACTTCTCCACGAACCCCCTTCTCCCGGCTGCCGATGCCGAAAGACAAACTCCTCTCCCTCTCCAGCCTGTTCAGTATCCCCTCGAACCCCGCTTCCTCACCTCCATCCTTCTCACTTCATAATCCGCAGACGACAACAACAACAACAAACATTAGCCAAAATACAAAGAAAAACGCAAAGAAACCCTAATTTCTAATTCGCCCACTCACATCGATCCACCGGTACCAGAAGAAGGAGAGGCCTCCTCGACCCCCGCTTCCTCCACCTCTCTTCAAAATCCACAAACGATTAACCAAAAGCAGAAACAAAACAACCAAAGAAACCCTAATTTCTTACAACTCACAAAGAGGAAGAAGAGGTCGGGTCCTTGGAGTCCCAACCGAGGGCGAGCCAGCCGCCGTTCCTGGCGATCGCCTCCGCCAGGTCCTTCCTCCCGGCCCTTACGAGCGCATCCTTCGTCGGGAAGGCGTCGGGGTTCTCCGATCCCTCCATGAATTCGAGAACCTCCGCCTCCAGCGCCGAGAACGCATCCTCCTCCTTCTCCTTCCTTCTCCTCCTCCTCACCTCCAAAACCCCTCCGCCTCTCCCTATGTTCCTACTCCGATCAAACCCTAGCAAGAGGCTTAGGGTTCGGCTGCGTGGCGGGCTATGGAGTCTTTTTGGCGGGAAACGGGGGTTAGGATTTGGGAAGAAGAGAGTAGCGGCCATGGGAATCGCCATAGCTCAGCATGTTACTCCGCTTTGGGTGAGCGGAACCGCAGCGGCTTTCCCAAGCTCTCACCGATGTTGGCTCCGGCAATGGCGGTCACTGTTGGTGGGTTTGGAGGGTTTTAGGGTCGGATTGGGTTGAGAGTTAAAAGAGATTTAAGTTAGAAAAAAAAAAAAAAAAATGTTTGGTTCGAGGGTAGAGGTCTAAGAGGAAGAGTAAAAGAGGAATTAGTGAGGATTTATTTAATCTTTTTTTGTTTATTTTTTTAATTTCTTAAATCAATAGGTTAACGAACGGAAAGATAAGAATATATATATATATATATATATATATATATATATATATATATATATATATCATTTAACTTTTTTTTTTCATTCAAAACCTTTAATCCAAACAAGGATTATTAAACATATCTCACTTAACTCTCCCTCAAATCCAAGAAAGGTTATATGCATTGACTCATCTCCCGTTACTTAATTCTATCTCACTTAATCTTGTTTTTTTTTTCCAATCCAAGCAGATCTTTAGGGACCTAAAACACTTTTTTGGCTCCCGAGACCAGGCCTCTGGACACGTGTCGCAAATCAAGGGCTCTTACTAACGTGGGGTCTACCGGCCAAACATTTTGGCCCCCTCCAATCTACGCACGACATGTGTGCGAGGACCATATTAGGGGTTGTGCTTGCGTTGTTATGTGGTGGAACCCACTCTGTGATCTATTTTTTTTATGGAGATATTCACCGAATCTCTACTCTTATCTCGAAAACCGCTCAAAAAAGAACCGTCCAGGCTGTATGCAAATTCTGAACCTAGTTATTTTTTTAGTTTTTTAAATGTCACATGTGTATATTTTTTACCCTCACACAAAAATGTTTAAAATTCTATCTAATTTAAATTATTTTAATATATTTAAATCAACTAAATAATATTATCGAATTATATATCCAAAATATATATATATATATAACAATTTTTAATTAAAACATATTTAAGCTATTCTAATATAATTTAAATTCCTATCTAATTATTTAATTATATGAAGAAATATTATCCAAATCGTACGCGAATATCACTAGTTTCTATCTCCTCTTATAATGAGACTTAAAAACGGCTCAAAAGTGAACCGTGTAGGTCGTAAGTAAATACTCAACTAATTAATAATTAAAAAAAATTAACTATCCGTGTACGTGTTTTCTTTACGTAGAACATCTTAAAAAATTTATAATTACCTAAACATATATTCAAATGTATATAAAAAAATATATATATAACAAATTCAAATAAAAATATATTCAGTATTCAAAATATATTTAAACAAATTTTTTATATCTAAACATATATCCACAGTTTTACAAACAGTATAACAAAATCAAATTTAAATATATTCAAATAAATTTAAATTATTTTAATATAATTTAAATTTTTATTAAATTTTTCAATGATATCAATAAATGTTATAAATCTAATTTTTCAATAAGGATATATATATATATATATATATATATATATATATAATAATAAACCTTAATTTACAAATAATTTTAAATTTTTCAACAATATTAATAAAAAAAAATTACGTGCAACGCACGTGCATTTACTAGTTTTTATAATGAGCTTAAAAACGACTCAAAATTGAGCTGTCTAAGCCGTTTATAAAACTTCCACCATTTATTTAAACAAAAAATACGGTAAAAAAACTAAAAATTTTTTTCTCTCTCTCTCCTGCAGTACAAATATATATTTAAATACTAAATTTAAAACTATTTTAAAACTAAATTAAAAATTAATTTAAATGAAAAAATATTATAAATATTTAATTTGTATAAAAAAAATTAATTCAAAAATATATTTAAATATTTGAACTATTTTTTAACAATATCATATAAATATTTATAATTACGTGCAACGCACGTGAATTTACTAGTAGTCTTATAATGTGCTTGAAAGCGGCTAAAAAATGAGCCGTACAAACTGTATGTATATCCTCCACCAAATAAATAAAAAAAATTATAATTAACCAACGTATTACATTATCACGTAATTAAAAATAAAAATTCTAAATCCTTCTAACTATCTTAACATATAATAAATCCTAAAATATATCCAATATCTAAATTATATTTAAACTAAGTACATGGTATTATCTAACTAAATACATACCCAAAATTCTAAAAATGTATTTATAACAAATTTAAATTGTATTTAAACTAAATACATGGTATTATCTAACTAAATAGATATCCAAAATTCTAAAAATATATCTATAATAAATCATAATAAAAATATATTCAAAAAATATTTAAAATATTTTAATATCAAAGATTTTTGTTTTTGGTACATGCAACGCACGTAAAGGTAACTAGTATTTATAAAGATACTACAAAAGTTATTTCGAACTGTCCAATTTTTTTTATTTACAAGTTTGCCATTAAAAAAAATATTCGGGGTTGTCAAATTTTTTTTTTTTACTGTCCAAAATACCTTAGGACTGTCACAATTTTTGACAGTTCTATCAGGACTGTCAAAATTGTTGACAATCCTAAAAAAGATATGATGTTAATTTAGGACTGTCAATTTTTTTAATAGTTCTTACAATAGATAGGACTGTCATAAATGTTGACAGTCCTTCCTTCCAATAGATAGAAATTTTCATAAATCCTAGATCCAGTCAGGATTGTAGAAATTTTCTATAGTCTTGTATGTTGTCAGGACTGTGAAAATTTTATGCAGTCCTAAGTCGCGACTGTCTGCGGAAATTCGAAGTTTGAAACCGAAGAATAGATTCGAAACTTTAGAAATCCGCCGACCCGCACCGTAACCTCAACCCGCACCGCAACAAGAGTTGGCATCAGAAATTTGACATCATTTTAGCATATTTTACAATGAACGCGATACGGAAAAAAAGATACTCGAATAGAGATGTTGTTTAATGCTTGTATTGTAGGAAACGACTCAAATTGGATCATAATTGTGGTACAAAAAATCTACGTTGGCATCTGAAAAAGTGTATGGATATCTAGTAATCTTGTATTTTCTTCAAAAAAAATGTATCGATTTTAATATATTTTATTATTGTTAGATAGATCATAGGTATAGTTAAACCTAATTACAACTTATGTTTGAGTTTCAGCTTTCAATCTCACTACAAACTTTGTTTTCGGTACTAAAAATAAATTTTTAAGAGAGATTAAAAAGCTGAAACATAAATATAAGTTATATGACTTATGTAAAAAAAAAAAAAAAAAAAATTATCTTATTTCTGATATTCTTATGTAATAGCACTATTAGTACGAGTCATTAATAAAAAATTTTACTTTTTAATTATTTTTCAAATTTTTGTTTTTTTTTTAATTAACCGGGTCGATCATGAACCGGTCCAGATCAGTCCAGTTCGGCCCGGTCCACCTCCGACCGAACACAGGTCCGGATTGGGTTCTCCTCCTCTCCCTTTCAGTCCGGACCGGCCGGCCTGCCACCCCTCCGGACTAAGCGCGGCCCGGTCCAGGCCCAATCAAAACCGATCAACACTGGATCTGGGCCGGAGCGGGCCGATACACACCTTGACCTACGAGCGGCAGTCCAATATGGACTGCTGGGAGTTTCGGCAGGGTAACGCTCCCCTCGTGCGTTGTCGCAGGCAGAGGAAGGCAGAGAAAAGCACGTAGATCTAGTACCGCACTGCTTGCAGTAGCAACGGTATGGCGCCCAGCAACAGAACAGGTGAATACATACCAAGTCTTGCCAGAAGCAAACAGTACCTTTGCTGTAGTTGTTTCTAGAAACTGGATGTGAAGTCACTCCCATTCCCATCTTTTCTTTTCAGTAGACCAAAGAAGACTAGTTTTCTATTATGATTCAATAAGCATTACTGTGACCAACTCCTATTACATATCTATCAGCGTAACAAAATGGCTTCTGCTTTCACGCATGATATTTTCATACAGAAAATCTACTGTAGCAAAATAAATTTATATTAAATTTATGTAAACAAAATAAGTTTGGAATTTTTTTTAAAAAAGTCAGAATCTGCCAACAGTGTTGGCGAAAAACACAACTGGTGTACACATACGCAGCAAAAAGATTAAAAAAAATAAACGTGGGCCCCACGGCCAATTTCCGCCAACAGAGTTGGCTGAAATTGGGGGTGGGAGGGGGGGGGGGAGGAATTTCAGCCAACTCAGTTGGCGAAAATTGGCCCACGTTTTTTTTTTTTTTGGTTTGGTTTTTTTACTTAGTTTGGTTTGGTTTTTTTCGTTGGTTTATTTTAATTAGTTATATTTTTATTTTATTTATTTAGTTTTGTAATTAGATTTAAGTATGTTTATTTTAATGAAATAAAATTAAAATAAATTAATTGGAAAGAAATATTTAGAAATATTTTTTTCGGAAAGAAAAATTAAAATAAATTTATTTATAAATATTTAGAAATATTCTTGAAAGACTGATGTGTCCACTTACAAATGAGCGAAAATTAAGGCTGCTCAAATTGCTGCTACGTGCTCACAAGGAATACTGTAAATGATCGTAGTGCACTCTCTTCTTCTTCCTCCTTGCATTCTGTTATTCTTCCTCCTTCTCTTCTTATAGCTCACACCTCGCACCAACTTCTTCTCTGTTGTACTCCTCTCTCTCCTCCCCCACGAGACATGTCCCTTCTTTCTTTCTTTTTTCCCTCACGTCTCTTCTTCTTTTTCCCCACTCACGTCTCTTCTTCTTTTTTCCTCACGTCTCTTCTTCTTTTTTCTTGTCAAGTCTTTTCTTCTTTTTTTCCTGTTAATTCTTGTCTCTCAGTAGTCATTATTGTCTCCTTGTTAAACCAAACCGAGGAGCATTATCCCCTTCCACGTGAACTAATTCCTGAACCAACATCAATCCATAAATAAAAAACCAAAGCAAACCATAATTCAAAAACAGAACTAAATAAAAAAAAATTAAAATCCAAAACAAAACTAAATAAAAAAATGTTGGCTTAAATTGTTGGCTAAAAAAACTAAAAAAAAAACTAAAAAAAAAAAGCTAAATCAAATAATCAAACAAAACCAACTAAAACAAACCAACAAAAAAAAATCAACCAAAACCATCCAAAACAAACCAACCCAAATCATCAAAAAAAAACCGTGGGCCCCACACCCAAAATCCGCCAACTATGTTGGCTGAATTTTGGTGTGGGGCCCACGGATTTTTTGGATGGTTTGGGTTGGTTTGTTTTGGTTGGTTTAGTTAGTTTGGTTTGATTATTTATTTTGTTTTATTAGTTTTTTTTTCATAATAGACATAAAATAATTAATTTAAATGTTTCTAAATTTTTTTTGGAGATCGAAACATCGTTTTAAATCCGTGCCCCCCCACATCCAATATAAATTTATTTCACTACAGTAAATTTTAAATATTCAAAAATAATATTACCGAAAGTCAAATTTGGAGGTCGAAACATCGTTTTTTGACGATTCTAAAAATTTTCGAAGTCCGTCAAACGGTAAAATGATTTATCCTATAGTACTTTTTCATACGATCATTTTGGCACAAACTGGGCCTTGTTTCGATCTCCCAGTCAAAAGTTATGATACTTTAAAGTTTTAAAATTTATATTTTTGCCTGTAACATATGCGTCTTGTTTCGGATAATTTTTTTTTCTACATGATTTGTGTTACTCTCGTCGAAAACATACAAATCGACTTATTATTTAACGAAAAACGATTTCAAAACAAGTAGTTATAGCCGCTCGAAGTCTGCTCGACGGCAAACGTAATAGTCTTACGGCAGATTTTTAATATTATTATTTTTTAACGTCTGTTAACGACGAAAAAATTTACGATAAAAAATATAATATTTATAAATATAAACGTCCAATTCATATTGATATTTTTTTCGTAATTTTTTAAACTTTTATGCTTTAGATGAAATTTATACAAATTTTGATGCTTTGGAAACAATTTTCCGAAAAAAATATTTCTAAATATTTCTTTCCAATTAATTTATTTTAATTTTATTTCGTTAAAATAAATTTACTTAAATCTAATTACAAAACTAAACTAAACTAAATAAAACAAAAATATAACTAATTAAAATAAACCAACGAAAAAACCCAAACCAAACTAAGTAAAAAAACCAAACCAAACCAAACAAAACCCAAAAAAAAACGTGGGCCCCACGGGGCCAATTTCCACCAACTGAGTTGGCTGAAATTGCCCCCCCCCCCAAATTTCAGCCAACTATGTTGGCGTGCGTACGTGTACACCAGTTGTGTTTTCCGCCAACACTGTTGGCGGACTATGACTTTTTTTAAAAATTTTCCAATCTTATTTCGTTTACATGAATTTAATATAATTTTATTTTGCTACAGTAAATTTTCCATATTTTCGTATGGTTAATTCCAAACGCACATCAAAAGTTAGTTCATCAAAAGTTAGTTCAGATTACTCAGGATAAATCAAAATTTACTATGGGCTGCCATCTCTCCTCTCCGACCCCCGCCACGACCTCCCGGCCTACCTCTCCCTCCTCCGTCGCCGCCACAAGGCCCTCCGCTTCCTTTCCGACAACTCCCCTCTCGGCTTCTACTGGCTCACCGACACTGTCGACTTCCTCCACCACCACTCCCTCGCCGACTCCCTCTTTCTCCCCTCCCTCCGCCTCTCCCTCAACTCCACCGTCTCCCCCCTCCACGGAGGCCTCCCCGACTCGTCCTCTTGCGCCCCCGCCTCCCCCCTCCGATCCCCATTTCCGTCGTTTCCAGAAGTCTATTTGGAAGGATTGTCAAACTTTTTGACAGTCCTTCATATTGGGAAGACTATCAAAAAAATTGACAGTCCTTCCTATTGATAGTCCAAAAAAAATTTGGACAGTCACGAGTAAAAAAAATTTGATGGCAAACTTCTAAATAAAAACAAAAAAAAATTGGACTGTCCTGAACAACTTTTGATGTGCATTTAGAATTAGGACATGTTTGTTTAGCAGTTATAACTCGGTTTTCTGAGTTATAACGTAAGGGACAGTTAATAGCGTTTGGATGCTGGATACTCGGAATGTACACTGCAATTTTTTTTTTGGAGAACCCATGTTTAAACTCAGCTTTTGAAGAGCTACCAAAACATGTTTTTGCGGGCCCCCCTCCCCCAACCCCCTCTCAACATTCTCTCACCTCTCTCATTTTTTTTCTCTTCCTCTCTTCTCTTCCTTTTGCAGTGGAGGCGACCAGGATCTCGACCACGATGGCGGTGGGGTAGCTCGACGTCGAAGGCGGTGGGGTGCTCGAGAATGACGGCGGTGGTCGAGCTCGAGGACGACGGTAGTGGTCGAGCTTGAGGACAACGTCAACGGCGGTGGGGTGCTCGAGGACGACAGCAGTGGTCGAGCTCAACTGCCTCGACCATGGATGAAGCTCAACCGCCTCGTCCTTGTCAGATCTGGATCTGAACCGCCGTGTCCTGTGCGGTAGGGTTGGCGACGACAGCACGATCGAGCGTTAGGGGTTGAGCTCGAGGTCGGTGGTGGGGTTGGTCCTCAAGCTCGAGGACGGCCTCGTCCTCGTCGGCGATCATATACTCCGGACGACGACCAGCAACCGGGGACGACGGGGTCAAGGGTTAGGGTTTTGGGAACAATTTGGGTGGAATTGGACACAATTTGGGAGATAACTCACAAATTATTTTATGAAAAAAAACCATAAAAAAAATCCTAAAACTTTTTTACCAAACAAAATTTTCAACTTTGGTTTGTAAAAACCAATTTCCAAATGAAAGTAAACAAACACAAACTCAAAATTTCTATACTCAAAAAATAACTCTATAACTTGTTTTCAGAAATTTTTTTTAGAAAACATATCCAAACGGACCCTTAGCCTTTTATATATGTCACCTAGTGAAGAGAATATGTGCATTAATGAGAGAAAACAGATTCAGAATTCTGTGTCAAATTAAGCCGATCACATGGGATCCAATCTCTGAGACATATACATGCAGTAAACAACTTTTCATCATAGGAAATCGACAAACAGATTGATATCAAGAGAGACCTCAAGTTAAGAGTGTTGCGAAAAGGTAATGAATCAGAACTAACCAGACGAAAATTCAGAAGAAAACACAAGCCCCATATTTATATGGCTATAAAGACTTCAATGGGATACTTTTCAAGCCTCAAGTGGCCAAGAATTATCCTTTTGGGGCTCCTATGTAAAGTTTTGACATGAAACTGAAACCAAAAGGAAAATAGTCAAATTTATGTTATTGAAAATCCGGCCTCGGTTCAAACAGTTTCAACTTGAGAAGACAAGTAAATAAAGAAATTAAAAATGTAAGCATAAATCAGCAGTGATTCATACGCATCTTAAATGCACCACAAGTTCTGTTTCTATTTTAGTCAATTAAACCCAAATAGGTTCAGGAACCGTGACAACGATTATAGCAAGCCTTTCTATTTGGGTATTTCCTTACAATGTATAAGGTTCAAGATCAATACAAATACAAAATGTATCATTTTATAAACAATGCTTAAAGGGACAAAAATAAGAATCTTGCTTGTTCGATGTGAGCTCCATAATATGTCCTTGGACTTGCATTATTGTTGCCATTTTCACAGTACTGCTGCTTATCCACTTGATGATACAATTCAGCACTTTTATGGCCTGAATCTTGCAGTGTAGTGCCATCTTACATTCAGGAGGTAGCTCTTAGACTTGTCGAACTGTAGAAAAGGCTTCCGATATGTTGTATGCTTCTGCTAGGTTGTTTTCTACCAGTATTATGATTTCAAGACATCCAGTCTTGGACAACTAAAAGAAGTCTGATAACACACACCATCATCACTACACCCATCCCAGAAACCCACGTAATATAAATACAACTAAATAAGTGAACAATAAGCTAACTAAACTAATTTTACCACGAAAGTGAATCCACTGCCACAGTAAACTCTAATCTGAGCATCACGAAAGGGTCTCCTATATCCTACATTTACAATCCGAGGGGAAATCTGGTCATCTGTGTTTCCCAACCCAAGTTGTCCATGTTCCCCCCAACCCCATGTGAAAACCTTTCCTTCTTCTGAAAAATAAAAGAACAAAAGACAAAGCGTTAAAAGTTAAATTAACAATAGACTGGAGGAAATTACTACATCATGACAGAGTTACAATTGGCAGAATAAAAAAACAGTTACGTTGAGAAACAATACCTGTTACTAGAGCCGAATGCTCAGCACCTGCTGCAATGCATACAACTTTTTCTCCGAAATTGCAAGGTACCCTCTCCAGTGTAGAGGCAACTGATGATAGTAAAGAAACAAATCATGTCTTGATAATCTCTATGCAATGGTATGCTCACGAACTGGAACAACCTCGAAATCTAAATGTCATTGAAAAAATTAACATCACAGCCTCTCTTGCCAGATTGGATCCGACATTAAGGATGTAAACTAAAATTGTCGTTTTGTGATTACATTAAACCAACAATATGGGGGGGGGTTGGCTTGGCCCCGTTCCTTACACGGGGAGAGGGGGGGGGGGGGGGGGGGGGGGTGGTAGCTTAGGTTATATATATATATATATATATATATATATATATATAAGGTAAATTTTATTCAGGCACCTTCGAGAGGCTACAACTCAGCCCGAAGGCTTACAACCAATCCTGCCCGAATGCCTATATACAATCCCCAGCCCGAAGGCCTCACGTAGCCGAACCGCACCGCGCCGCATCAGCTCCCACCAGCATCCGCACACCGCCCGGGTCATACCGCACCACGCACATGCACTGCACCCAACCACCACCCGCCACATTATTTTCCCCAAAGGGGAATTAATTGGCTTCCCCCGGGCTCGAACCCGCAACCACCTGGGGGTAGTGCATCGGTCTTAACCTCTAGGCTAGACTATATATATATATATATATATATATATATATATATATATGGGTCCGGATCAAAGACCCCGCCCGCAGAGCCCCGCCGAGGCTCCGCCTCCGGCACCATCGGATCGAGGGGGCCACGTGGGGCCTGCGCCGATCCAACAGCTAAGGGGAGAGCGGGACTCCCAATCCGGACCCTATATATATATATATATATATATATAGAGAGAGAGAGAGAGAGAGAGAGAGAGAGAGAGAGAGAGATCTCCTTCTAGAAATTATGCTGGTTCAGTCAGCAAAATATAGACGCTACTATAAAATCTTACCTTCTGATGTATATTGAACAGGGGAGAGAGATGGCTGACCCTCGACTTTTGCTTGTTGAGAACTGCTGAGCATTCCATGGCGGTTTCCACCCAGCATGTATAGTTCACCATCTGCATGCAGTACATAAGAAGATTACTACAGCCTAACAGCTGGAAATTTAAACAATGAGATATATAAATAAATTTAGTATCTATCTACCAGCAACTAATAAAGCATGCTTCCAACCCAGAGCGACATAAGAGAACCTCAAAGATGAAGTCAAGATGCGTGGAGAATGCACAGCCAGGCTCCTACCACCAAATCCTCTGCCCCAAGTATATAACTGCCCATCAGCTGAAGTGCAAAACCAGTGGTTGTAGTATCATCTACGTGATTGAACAAGAAAGCCCAACTATCATAGATAATTGCAGGGTGCAAAACTTACCAGACAAAGCAGCACTTTGGTCTCCATTGGCACATATATGAAGTATTCTGTGCTTCTGGAATCCAGGAATAATTCTGGGAACATTAGTGGATTCTGGTTTTCCACACCCAGAGATTGACATGCCAATCTGTCCGTGTCTCCCCGAGCCAAAACCATAAACTGAACCTTCGAGAGAGTCTGCATCTGACAAACAAACAAAAAGCAAACAGGTTATGTTTAGTCGTATCAAATTCCTAATCAAAACTAGAAGTTTGACGGTTGAGTATTATCAAGTACAACATCTCAAAACAATTTGGGAAGGAAGAGAGAGGTTAAAAGAAAAGAAATTAGTGCATATTTTGCTACAGATAGGTTGGTGAAGTGAAACATGAACATTAAAATCAAATTAGACTAAAGGAAAAGACCAAGTTTTCAAAGAACTGAGTTTTTTTTTTTTTAACATTTCTATCTTAGTCAAAAATCTACATACAATTCGGAATTCAGATTGTAGGTTTACATACAAAATCAGAAGAGCTTTGATGTTAGTAAGAAATATATCGTTCTAGTTGGAATAATATCTCAAATGATATGGAAAATGATGACCAGCTTTTAACTTGTGATGCAATAATATGTTACCATCTAAAGATCCATAAAGCACAAATTTATCAAGATTTGCAGCAACTTATCACTCCCGTCAATAAGATACAATAATCAAAGGCTTCAATACTACAGAGCTCCAAATATATGTAGAATCTGAAATGATTAATGATAAAAACAAGTACTTGCAAAATTTATCACTTAAATGGAAGCATCTTTTGGTCTTCCTATATATATGGAAGCGCAATCGATTTTAAAGGGCACTTTAGGTAAATGAAGGCAGAGTCAATCCATAGATTCCGTACGCATGTGTATGCTCCCTCAAACCTATTTACCATAAACTTCTCTTTCCATTAGAGGCTCAATGAAATGAAATATTAGGTCATCTTGAAGAATTCAGCTCCTATCAACGTACTTGACCTCATTAGAATATATCAACTTAATTTTAACCATCTGTTGGTATATTAGAATGTATTAGGGGGTTTTATGTAAGATGGAGAGTTGTAAGGCTATATATCCAAGAGATTATTAATAAAATAAATAGAACTCCAAAATATTCTACATGATCAGAGCACAAACCCTAGCCGCCACCACCGTTGTCGCGCCACCACCACCGTCGCCGCCGCCGCCACCACACTTCCGCCACCACCGCGAAGTCGCGACTCCTGCGGAGCATGATCGGCGTCTCCCGCGGGTCTTTCCGGACGTTGACATCAAAGGCCTTGATCCGATGGAGGAGAGGCATGATTGGGTCTAGGAGAGGACGAAGAGGACGAACGTGAATCGTGGGACAGGTGTGAGGTGATCGGAGAAGAGGATCGATGGAGGAGATCATCAAGAAGTTGGACCCTGCGAAGGTCGTAACGTTGATGAAGCTGATAAAAATGTCGGCTGGTGAGAGCGCGACATGAATACCGGCAAAGTTGGAGCTTCCCTCCATCGATCTGAAGCTTGATGGACCGGCCACCTACCTGAGTTGGTCACGACGGGTGAGGAGAACCCTCGCAGGGAAGAACCTGGAGGGTTTCTTGTCAGGAGAGAAGACAGCCGGATGAGGGCTCGGCATGACGCGACGAGTGGAAGCCCACTCATATGGAGATATACATTTAGCTCCTCAATTTTTTAGTCTAGTTGATCGCCGTCACAGTAGATGGCCTTGAGATAGTAAATGACGTGTGGGAGAAGTTGAGGAGGACCTACGATGGTGTGGGAAATAACTTGAGGGTTTTTCAGATCAAGGGGGAGATCGACGACACCGTACAGGGAGAAAAGGCGGTGCAGGAGTATGCCTCGAAGTTGGAGCGTCTGTGGTTGGATTACGATCACTCCTCAGATCGGACGAGCTACGAGAACCTGAAGTGTAAGGAGAGACATGTATGTCTGCAGGAGAGGACGATGAATTTTCTTAAGGGGATGGCCGCAGTGTTTGCTCAGAGGACAGCACTACTTCTAGCCCAACCGAAGATCCCTACACTTGAGGAGGCTATCTCGGCCATAATCTAGGAGGAGACTCGCATCAAGCTGCAGGTAGGGACATGTGGTCCTCCTGAAGTGAAGTCAGTACTGGCGGTTGCCAATTCAGGTGGCACAGGACATAAGGGAGACCCCCGACAGTGCTACAACTACGGGGAGGTGGGGTCATATGAGGTATGCTTACACCAAACCACCCAAGGAGGGAGATTCAAGTGATGGACGTGGACAGTTTGGAGGACGTGGCCGTGGTCGTGGAGGTCGACGGGGTGGTCGAGGAGGTTATCGGATGAACCTGCTGGTAGCAGAAGGCGAGGAGGGAACTGATGGTGCCCATACTGAGGAGAATCAGGCATTGCTGGGCATGCTGGAGGTACTCAGGAGAAATCTGAGAGCGTCAAGCAATGGAGACAGGAGGAGTGGGACTTAGGAGACATCCACCTCAGTCTTCGCCAGAGGCAACACTGCCATGTATGCCCATCCATCAAAAGGTACTTTCGACTCACTCGCCCTTGCATCTATGTCTTCCCTTAGATCGTCGGACTGGATTGTCGATTCGGGTGCGTCTCGACACGTGACAGAGAATTCTAGTGAGTTCTCTTCCTACACTCACCTAGCATCGGCGGACAACATTCAAACAGCCGATGGTACTTTCTAGCTAGTGATCGGTAAGGGTACTGTCGATTGTACAGATTCAGTAAAATTATCCAATGTTTTACATGCTCCTTATTTTCCAGTCAGTCTTTTATCCATTAGTTCTATAATCCTCCAACTAAAATGCATTCTCTTTTGATATTCCTAAGGTGATCTTCCAGGAGAAGGAGACGGGACGAAGACTTGGGACTGGCACTTGGCATGATGGACTGTGGTACCTGGATCGGGAATGATTAGATTCAGCATTGGTGTCTGTGGCAGAGAGGGCATGAATGGGAGGACCGAAGATGAGTGTCGAGGATACACTGATACTCCACCACAGGCGGTTGTGGTACTCCTCTTTTGGTATTTTTAGTAGGTTGTATCCATCTATTTATGAGAAAGCAAATAAGGAGAAATTAGTATGTAATGCATGCGATTTAGGCAAACTTACTAGGAGCTCATATGTTAGTGTGGGCCAAAGTAGCTCTTCTGTTTTTGATATTATACATTCTGATGTTTGGGGGCCGTACGCCACAACTTCTATGAATGGTTACAAGTATTTCGTTTCTTTTATTGATTGTTCCTCTCGTGTCACCTGGCTGTATTTGATGAAGAATAAGAGTGATGACTTTGCCTGTTTCCGAAACTTTCATAAACATGTCCAGACTCAGTACAGAACAGTGGTGAAGGTACCGAGGTCTGACAATGGGACAATATACCAACAAAGCACTTGAGGAATACCTGTCAGCCCAAGGGATACAGCATCAGACCACATGTGCATACACACCAGCACATAATGGAGTGGCAGAAAGGAAAAACAAACACCTTCTGGAGGTGGCAAGGAGCATGATGATCGCCATGAATGTCCCACAGAGTTTGTGGGGGCATGTAGTGTTGACAGCAGCTCAACTGATCAACATGATGCCCTCGAAAGTATTGGGATGGAAGTCTCCATGTGAGATATTGCAAGAAAATAATAATGGGATACTTCCACTGAAGGTGTTTGGCTGCGTATGTTTTGTGAAGGACAATAGACCGTCTGTTGAAAACTTAACCCTAGCAAGTGTGTCTTCGTGGGCTATTCGGCGACTCAAAAGGGGTACGTGTGCTGGAGCCCAGTAGAGAAGAAGAGGTTTGTGAGCATGGATGTTCACTTCAGGGAGCTTGAGCCATACTACCGTCAGGAGGGAACCTCATACATGGACAACTCACCTGACACTGAAAGTATAAGGCGAGAGAGGGAGATTGGTGAGAGTTTGGTGACCGATTTAGGAGTATGGTATGAAGGAACGGTTGAGGAGGAGAGTGAAGAGGAACGGGGGGAGGAGATGAAAGGTGTTGCGCCCACGGCTCATGGGGAGTTACTTACCTACAGCAGGAAAGGGAAGCAAACTGCATGACCAGTACCTATAGTGCCAAGTCTCTTGCCTGCGTCCGTCTCGACTCCTGAGACACCTACACCACCACCACCGGATTTTCCTTCAGGTGATATCATTCTTCCTACCCCTCCCACACCATTATCAGTACGGAGACCACTCGCAACAATGCGAAAAATCCTCCTGATAGATATGGTTGGGACCTTGCTCAGTTTGTTTCATATGATAACATATCTTCTTCTCATTGAGTATTCATTGCGTTTTTGGATAGTATTACTGTACCTAACAATTGACAGGTTGCCAAGAACGACCAAAGTGGAAAGCGGCGATGCACGAGGAGCTAGGGACTCTTGAGAAGAATCACACTTGGGACCTGGTAAAACTGCCAGAGGGAAAGAGGGCAGTCGAATGCAAGTGGATCTTTACTGTGAAGCAGAACCCAGATGGACAGGTTGAGCGCTACAAGGCTCGACTGGTGGCAAAAGGATACAGTCAGGCGTACGACATTGACTACGACGAGACTTTTGCACCAGTGGCGAAGATGAGCACCGTCATGACCCTGATTTCTTTGGCAGCGAATGGTTGATGAAAGCTACACCAACTGGATGTGAAAAATGCGTTTCTTCATGGGAATCTAGTGGAGGAGGTGTAACATGGAGATACCACCAGGATTCTGCACTGATAAGACAGTGGGCAAGGTCTGCAGGTTGAAGAAGTCCCTCTATGGACTGAAGCAGTCTCCTCGAGCATGGTTTGACAGATTCAGGAGGACGATGATAGGAATGGGATATCGACAGATCAATGCTGATCACACTGTGTTTTTCCGTCGGAGTGGAGGCCACATCACCATACTTGCGGTGTATATGGACGATATGATTATCACAGGAGATGATGAGCAGGAGATTGCCCGACTCAAGGGGAAGCTTGGCAAGGAGTTCAAGGTGAAGGACCTTGGCCTTCTTCGGTATTTTCTTGGTATTGAGATTGCTTGAGAAGCAGAGAAAATTGTTCTTTCTCAGAGGAAGTATGCGCTGGACCTTCTCACAGAGGCAGGGATGTTAGGATGCAAACCTGCACCGATGCCAATCAATCAGAGGTTCAAGCTGGGTGCTGAGGCTGGAGAACCAGTTGACCGGGACAGATACCAGAGACTGGTGGGCAAGCTGATCTATTTGAGCCATACACGTCCTGATATCTGCTTTGCAGTGAGTGTGGTGAGCCGCTACATGCATGACCCAAGGAAGGGTCATATGGACGCATTGTACAAGATTTTGAGATACTTGAAGGATGCCCCCGGAAAGGGGCTGATATTAAGGAAGAATGATCACGTGAGAATCGAGGGCTACTGTGACTCTGACTGGGCTACCTGTGCTGATGACAGGTCTACCTCGGGCTATTGCATATTTGTAGAACGCAACTTGTCTCTTGGAGGAGTAAGAAGCAGTCAGTGGTGGCCAGATCGACAGCTGAAGCGGAGTACAGAACTATGGCCTTGGGAGTTGCAGAGCTATAGCTGAAGAGTACGCTGGTGGAGCTAAAGCTGGATCAAGAAGCCAAGATGAAGCTGTGGTGTGACAACCAGTCAACCATCAGTATCGCCAACAATCCAATGCAGCATGATATGACCAAATACATCGAGATCGATAGGTTCTTCATCAAGGAGAAGTTGGACAGTGGACTCCTGGAGTTAGGCCACGTTCCAACCAAGGATCAGGTAGCAGATAGTCTGACCAAGGGACTTAGCTCTATAGATATGATTAGAGGATGTGACAAGATGGACTTAGTGAATATCTTTCGCCCATCTTGAGGAGGAGTGTTGGTATATTAAAATGTATTAGGGGATTTTATGTAAGATGGAGAATTGTATATATATATATATATATATATATATATATATATATAGCCAAGAGATTATTAATAAAATAAATAGAACTCCAAAATATTCTACACCATCCTTTGCTATCTCCACTTACAACAGGCACCCAAGGCTTCTTCTAAACTACTACCCTACCCTTTATAAGATACTTGATTCTGGTACTTCTTCAACACTATCTACTTCTAATCATGTGATTGAGGCTGTCCAACCGCAAGCTAAATAAACAAGGTGACAACAGATCTCCTTGTTTGAAACCGATATAGAACACTTGCACAACAAAAAGTTAATATGAACTGTCAGCTAATACATGCATACTAGCACAAGGATTATCTTTAAAGGAACACTTAAATTATTCTGGACCTGCTAGCTTATAGCAGAATATGCTGAATTCAATTCAATTAAATGATACTGGAATCATCAAACCTCGACCAGTTTGGGAATTAAAATTAAATAAGTGGCGGTGCACCAAACAAGAATAGTTTATCACATCCTTTCTAGCAGCCTTCATCCTTTGGCAGTATATACAACACAACGGTAGCAGGCAACTCTCTCGTGTGACTAACACCATTTTTTTCATGTTTACATCATCTTTCAGTGTTTTTCAGAAGTTGACAGGAGTAATATTTGAAGTCCACAGTTTTTTTGACAAATAAGTCTGCAGTGGAATCAAAATATAAACAGAAATGAAACTCAATTTTTCTTTACCCCTCACTAGGACCAGAGAATGGCGCATCCCACATGCAACTTGTTCCACATGCTTTGAGATGAAGAAAGGGACTTCCACGGGTGAGCTACATGATTGAGGATTTCCGTTGCCAAGTTGCCCAAATGAACCATCTCCACACATAAAAAGCTGCCCGCAATCTGAAACGAAAAGGTCAAACTGTCAAAGATAGACAGAGGCATTGCTGTGACGCCACCCTGTATCACAGATTCACAGGTACTTTACAGGACATCCTTCACAAAGTACATATCTTTTGATTTCAATCATATCATGTTACCAGGGCGCGGCCGTCTTGGGCACCCAAAAAAATTAGATTCCTTTTATATATATAACCTTTGGTAGAGAGAGGGGCACGAGCTCGAGGACTAGGGCCTTGATTTTTTTTTTTTACCAAAAAAAGGCACCATTTTGATCTTTTCCCTTGGCACCGAAAAACACAGGGCCGGCCCTACATGTTACATTCACCACTTTATTGATTGGACTGCCACTGTCACACACCTTCAAGGTGTTGATGTTGTAAGTCCCTCTCTCTACCATAGCTACCTCAAGTAGCAATTACACAATAGTTATACAGATTGTTCAATTTTCCCAAAAAGGCTTCTCAATATGGACGAGAGCACACATGCGGACGAGAGCACACGTGGCCTCGACTCTATGCGTCATCGTCCTCATGAAGCCAACACTACCAGAATAAGTCAAATTAGCAACGTCTGAAAACGTCGCTAAATGGCCTAAAAACGTCGCTAAATCCGCACGGGAAGATCTTATGTTGTGTGCGTGACTTGGTCAGCTGTACACGTCGTCAGCACCAACTGTGCGAAGAACTCTGCAGTTGTGACGGGAAGATCTTATGGGATGGAGGCCGCATAACAACTTGGCGGCATAATGGTGAGGCCGCACGGGTCTTGTAGCCGCATACGTGCTCTCGTTTGAGCCTTGGTCGAATGGAGACTCTGGCCGCATGTTGGCGAGGCCGCATGGGTCTTGTAGTCGCATACGTGCTCTCGTTTGGCCTTGGTCGAATGGACACTCTGGCCGCATGTTGGCGAGGCCGCATATGTGCTCTCGTCCGGCCTTGATCTGATGGACACTTTGACTTCATAAGGACGAGGACGCATAGAGTCGAGGTCGCATGTGTGCTCTCGTCCGCGGTCTCCCAAAAAAGGGGCCGGGTCTGGGAACGTCCAAGTTCCTCCTATTTATAAACGTCATGCTGATGGTTGCAACTGCGGACGCATATCACGGGTGGGTTGCCACGTAGCCTCGGTTGGGATTGTGGTTGATAAAATTTTGGGGTTTTTCTCAACCCATTGTGTGCGTGACTTGGTCAACTAGACACGTAGTCCGCACTGATTGCGTGAAGATCTTTTCGAATGTAACGACACGATCTTACAAACTGTCGCATAGGACCGTTGTCGCATACGTGCTCTCATCTGGCCTTGGTCGAATGGACATTGTGGCCGCATGATGACGATGTCGCATAAAGCCGATGCCGCATATGTTCTCTCGTCCAGTCTTGGTCGAATGGACATTGTGGCCGCATGATGACGAGGTCGCATAGAGCCGTATGTATGCGGCTTGTAGTCTGGCCGCATGGATGCACTTTCAGACTTGTTTTGGGAATCTAGACGAATCCCTTGGCCACATAACTTCTCTGCAACATGACTAGAGGCAGGCTTAAAGGTCGTATCTTCTGGCACATGGACTCAGATTTTTCATGCTTCTACAAGACTCCCTTCAAAGTTTTTAAAACTTGAACAAGTTTTGAAATACTTTGAAAATGAAGCATTGAAGAGAGTTTTGACTTGGTCAAGAAGGCGAACATTCTACTAGAGGTAATGTAGGCGTAGTAGGACATTGCATTCTCTCGGGACATTCCACTGGAGAATTTTGGTAGACTTATTACCCATGACGTACCTAAGACTGGGTACAGATAATAAGTTGAAATGACTGATACTATCAGGGGTCTAGAATGACGTGATAGCAGACTGTTTGGAGGGATATTTGCTCAGGGGTAACGTGGACGTGGCAAACTTGGAATTCCGTTAGAGGTATCTTACTCAGAGGTGATGTGGACATGGTAAAATAAACTTCTGTAGGACTGAAGTTTTTGTGGAAAAATAATTCAGAGGTAAGATGGACATGATTGTTTTGAGATAATTCCGCTGTGGAATTTTTTGTGGACTCATCATCCTTGGCGTACCTAGGGTTAAGTACAGATGATAAGTTGGAACGACTGACACCATTAGAGATATTATGGACGTGGTGGTAGAAAGTCGCTGGGAAGAACGTTTGCTCCGAGGTAATATGGACATGACAAACTCTTGGATTGTGGACTTATTATCCATGGCGTACCTTAAGCACAGATAATAAGCTGAAACGACTAGCACTATCAGGGGTTATGCGAACGTGATAGCAGAAAGTCGAAGAGCAGAACTTTACTCAGAGGTGATATGGACATGAAAAAGTTCTGGAAATATCTTACTCAGAGGTCATGTGGACATGGTAAGATATGACTCTGTGGGGATAAAGAAAAACATGACAGAGGTAATATGGACGTGACCGTTTTTTTGTGGTGATAGATTCACTCTGCTGGAGAAAGTGGAGAGACGTAGTTCAAAGGTAGTATAGACGTGAACTGATCGATACTCGTACCGAGAGGTTAGGTATAATCTCGGTATTTTTGGTGGAAGGAAAAGAAAACGAGCCAGAGGTAATATGGACGTGGTTGTTTTCTTTGGATTGAGGACATCCCGCTGGAGGATCTTTGGTGGACTTATTACTTCTTGCACGCAAGAGTGCAAGTAATAAGTTCGAAATATGCCTTGCCAGAGGTGGCAAGTTTGGTGGATTTAACACCATTGGCGCACTTAAATCTAAGTACAGGTGATAAGTTTAGACGGCGATCGATATCAGAGGTACTGTGGATGTGATGATCGATAGCCAACCCGAAAGGTTTGCTCAGAGGTGCGAAGGACATGGCAAACCCTACTGGGGAGGAGGTGAGAATGATAACTCAGAGGTGACGTAGACGTAAGCTGATCAACAGCCATATCGAGAGGTTAGGTACGACCCTGGTGTTTTTGTGGAAGGAGAAGGAAGCATGCCAGAGATAGTATGGATGTGGTTGTTTTCTTTCATTGAGGAAATTTCACTGGGGGACTTTTGGTGGACTTATTATTCGTTGCACACGTTGAGTGCAAATAATAAGTTTGAAAACAATCCCTATCAAAGGTAATATGGACGGGATAGATTTTGTGGACCCATTACTTTTGTGCATGTTAGTGCAAGTAATAGGTTTGAGACAAGCCCTGCCAGAGGTAATATGGACGTGGCAGTTTTTGTGGATTTATTATTTGTTGTGCACGTTGAGTGCAAATAATAAGTTCGAAAACAATCCCTATCAGAGGTAATATGGACGTGATAGGTTTTGTGGACCCATTACTTTTTATGCATATTAGTGCAAGTAATAGGTTTGAGACAAGCCCTGTCAGGGGTAATATGGACGTGACAGTTTTTGTGAACTTAATGCCGTTGTTGTACCTTGGTGAGTACGGGTGATAAGTGGGGATGACAACCAATATCAGAGGTAATATGAACGTGATGATCGATAGCCAAAACTCGGAAGGTTTGCTCAGAGGTAATATGGACATGACAAACTCGGCCGGAAAGAAATGTTAGAATAATAGTTCAGAGGTAATATGGACGTGAACCAATGTCCGAAAAACTTACTGAGTGATTTGTTGAGTGTGATCTATCCGATATCCGAAAATGAAGATAGACCCGAGGACTGCTCCGTTGGGGAGATTGGTGGGACGATAGCTCAGAGATAATATGGACATGGCTAGCGTCTAACGAGATTGATTTTTGAGTGGTCACTGCGGGAGTGCGTGAGTAGACCTGAGGACTGCTCCGCTGGAGAGACTTTGAGGATCCATCATCCGTTGCATATCCAGAACTCCTGGATACAGATAATGGCTTTTGCAAGAATTTGTAACGAAGGAAAAACATATTATACATAGACACTTGCTGTGGATGAAGAACACAGTGTTGATTCGTACATCTGGGTTGTCCCACTGGGGATGAGGGGAGTACAAGTCTAGTTTAGACGTAGTACTTTTTTAGGAACTTGTCGTTGATAGGCATCATGAGCAAGTCGTCGTTGGATTTCACTAGCCGGTATGTGCCATTGGAAAACACGGTTTCCACAATGAACGGGCTCTCCCATTTAGGTTGGAACTTGTCGGCCGTCTTGTGAGTCATGGCGCGTGCAAGCATCTCCATATCCTAGCCCTCTGCGAGTGTTGTTGTAATAACTGTCGGATTGTAAAGGAATATGTCGTACTTTACCAAAGTTCAGACCTTCAGCTTTTTGGAGGTCATATCCCATCTTTGACATGAGACGAAGTGATTGTTGGCTGTAATGATGGAACTGAGGCAGCTCATCATTTGTTTCGTTGAATACTGTCGATGACTTAGCTTGTGCAGAATAAGAAGCTCTGTGCACAGGGACACTGCCACGTATACACGAGAGAGTTGGCTGAGTTGTGCGTGTAGGATCATTGCCGCGTGCATACTATTGTCTACCACGTTGAGGACCACCGCTTGCCGCACGTTTTTGTATATCGTGCAGGGGAACACTGCATGTTGCCCATAAGGTTTTGTTACGAACAGAAGTACTATCGTGTGCACATGAGGTGTGATACGTTATTGCGCTTAAGACCTGCTCGGATGGGTACAATGGAACGCTGCCTATCGTGCGCCATTGTTGACGAGTCATGCGAGACTTAGCTTTTGTGCACATGGAGACTTGTTGAGCTGCGCTGAGCATCCGAAGCCTACCATTTGTGTTTTCTGAGGAAATGATCATGCGGTCCAGCCTGCATTGATTTCCCTTTGACCTGGTCGTTGAAGGCGCTTTAACGTCGGGCGCCTCGAAATCCCGCTGGTAGGCAAGGCCCGACCTGGTTGCCCCTGCCCAGGCCTCCTCAGTAGTGGAAGAAATCATGCTGCAAGACTTGGTTTTTCGTATTTTAGGCCTGACAGCGGAAGACGTTGCTTGCTGCGTCAAGTCTGGGATAAGATCCGGGTGAACCCACATGATTTCGCCCCTAGGTGTAGTAAGTGGTGTCAGCCCGGCTGCTTGGTCGCGAGCTGGTGGAAGGTTGACAACTTCCATAGTCGCCTTAGGGACTGGGACCACTCCGTCTTGGGCTTCCGTCGGTGGAAAGTTGCCAAATTGAAGGGACACCATGTTGGCGGCGACCGTCACGTCGTCGAAGTCCAGAGAAAGGGTCTTGGTATCGATCAGGCGTTGGATGTACCGCTTCAGGGTATTGCTCAGGCTTTTTAGTTAGGGTAGCGACTATAGCCTATTTCCCCTTTCCATCGCGGCTGCTATTGCCGTTGTCACTGTTGTTGTTGTTGGGGTTGGGACGTTTCCCCTTGTCCTCAGTGGTAGGGATATGGATCCCCAAGTTTCGGGTGTTCTTCAGCTTCTTCTCCGCGTTGACGGATGTTACAATGAATGTTGTCCGGTCTTTGAACTAGCTCTCGCTCATCCATAGGCTGACTGCCGGAAGCATATTTTTCCGGCACATCTCCATTAGTGTGGCCTCGGGATTGCCAGGAGGCAACCTTAGCACGGCCTGTCGGAACCGCTCGATGTAATTTCGTGTCAGTTCCTTCTCACCCTGGACCGACGTCCATCGGAGAAGACATTGTCATATCATTTCCCGCCTCATAGAATCTGTTACGCTTGAGGTTATCGAATGATGAGATGCAGTTATCTTCGAGACTACAGAACCAATCGAAAGCTACCCCCGCCAATGACCCGACGAAGAGCCTGGTAAGGATAGAGTCGCTGCGGGGTAAGTGTCCCGTTGTAATCTCGAAGTAGCTCATGAAGCGGCGAGGGGAGGACTTCCCGTTAAACGTGTTTATGTTGAAGGGCTTGTACTTGGGCAGATACGATACATCCCTCCACTCTATCGGGTATGGTTGCCGCACCCCGAGGTCACGGAGTGAGTCCCGATTGCTCATGGAATCTAGACGAGCCCGAAGTTCTCGAACCTCCCTCCTTGCTTCCTTAGCTTCATCTCCTGCCGAAGGTGCAGACGAGCCAGGTAGGAGAGGATCACCGCCCGCAAGTGGAGCGGTCGTGTTTGAATTCCCGTTGGTCGCGAGGTCCAAGTTTGCTTGCCCAGAGGCCCTTGTTTGATGGGAGGCCATGTTTGTCTTGATTTCTAGCATTGTCTGGGTCAGAGCTTGCATTGATGCACTCATTGTATGCATCATGGCCTCGAGAACCTCGAGGCGCTGCCGATCACTGGGACCTTCATGGTCGTCTCCGGCCATATATACCGTCCTCATACCGGGAGAAATGGACGGGGCAGTAGATGTCGTGCTCCCCGTCTCATACCCTTGTGTGAGTAGTCTTTAAGGAGGGCGGGTGACGTTGTGTCCTCGGATTGGGAGGGGATACTACCCCCAGCGTAGAAGATTGTGTCATTTTGGTAGGAGTAGCTACCCTCCGGAATCTCGGAGTCCGTTCCTTGGGAATCGTTCTCCTCGGAACGCCGGGTTGTTACGTACGTCCAGGGGGACACTACCCTCAGCTTGGGCCACCCCCAGGGTTCTGAGGAAGAACTACCCCCAGGGACTGACAGCTTCTTCCTTGAGCGGATGTCCTGGAAGATGCCTTCCGCAGGTGCCGTTGTCAGCCCTCCGGATAGTCGCCTTCGTGACGCACTGGTAGACAGCGACGGACTGGAGGTATTTGACTTCTTTCCTCCCTTGGTGGCGGAAAGCTTTCCAGTTGAGTAGCATGAGGAGAAGGGCAACTGATCCTCCTCTGGTACTTGCACCTGATCTCCGGATTGTTGTTGGGTAGGTACTTTCTGGTGCAGTCGTTGGAAGGTCGACTGCCTGTCTGTGGGTACTGCCGCTTTATTGCAGCAGCAGTTGATAATGAGGTTGGCACAGCAGTGCCTTGGAGAGGGCACGTCACACGCCGTATTTGTTTTCCTTGCTTTGCGCTTGTGAGTAATCACGTCACGCAAATCATGCGAAAGATGTTTTACCTTTGCATCCTCTTTGTGAGTCCGGGTATCCGGGCACACGGATGCGCAGGTGTTGTATTTGCTCCCTAGCCTGGGGTTCGTACACGAACTTGCCCCGAGGTACTAGTGGAAGACTTTTGAGATGGACCCTGTCCATTGGTCCATGTGGGCTGGACGCATGGGTCAGTCCTGTACAACTTTCCATCAGAGGCTCGCGTAATAGTTAGCGATACATGTTGGCGGTCGGTCGTATGAGCAGTTGCTTGAGCTTGACGGGCTCGCACTACCCTGGACTTCTTCAGCTTAGTAACCGCAGGCTCGTAGTATGAAGAGTCCAGATTTGGGTTTTCACCATTCTCAGTGGGTCGCATAGGATCTGCGTCGCATGAGATACGGTTGAAAACAGAGGTTCTGTTGCTATCAGGGCCGCATGCGGTCGTCTGTCTGCGGCTGTGAGTTGATGTCGCATGGATAGTCTTATGTGACCTCTTCCTTGGCAGCATAAAAGCTGCTTCAGCACCAGAACGTCTGGCATCGTAGTGTTTTCCTCTGCCAGAGTTCGGGTGCTGAACAGTTTCTGCGTCAGTCCGGGATGCCGCATAGACGTGGACGTTCTGGGTGTTCGTCCGACGATCATCATCGGCAACAAAGTGGGAGGCGGAAGCGTCTGCTCCGCAGCTGGGTGAGGCGCAACGGCCTTGGCCACCCACGTTCTGCGGGTCTTCTTGGGCTTGGCTATCCTTGGCGAAGGATTAACACTTTCTTTCGAGAGCATTTTCTCGAGCACTTGCTGGTCGAAGCGGACCACCAGGATCTTTTGCGTCGAGCCAAGCTTGGCCGCATCGGACTGTGTCACCGACTTCTCAACAGAGGAGAAGGACGTTCCCAGCAGAGTCGCCATCGTGTTTGCCATCAAATACGAAAGTTGAAAAAAACTTGATTTAATTGAACAAACTAAAGAAAGTACAAAGAAAAGTTCTAGAAGACAATCTAAGTACAAAATTATTTTCTGGGAGGGGACGATGCGGGGTTAGGAGTGTAGAAACTCTCTTTAGTCCGTGGACGATCCGATGCGGAAGCTTTTCTCTTTTGCTTGAGTGTAGGTTCGCAGATAGCCAGCCAGGTCTCTTGGTCTGGTCTCTCTGAAGCAGAAAAGCCGATCTTTAGAACGTTCAAGTTGCTCCTATTTATAGCCATTGTGTTGATGGGCTATGGGTGTCGCATATGCCTCTGTTGGGTGGCCGCATAAGGCTCCTTCAACAGAATGCGGTTGCAACTGTTGCCGCATGCCATGGGCCGATTGCCACGTGGTCTTGGTTGAGATATTATGTTGAAGAGATCTCGGGGTTGTTTTTAACCCGTTGTGTGCATGACTTGGTCAGCTAGACACGTTGTCAGCACCAACTGTGTGAAGATCTCTGCAGTTGTAACAGAAAGATCTTATGAGCTGGAGGCCACATAACAACTTGGTCGCATAATGGTGAGGCCGCATGGGTCTTGTAGCCGCATACGTGCTCTCGTTTGGGCCTTGGTCGAATGGACACTTTGGCCGCATGTTGGCGAGGCCGCATGGGTCTTGTAGTCGCATACGTGCTTGGTCGGATGGATACTCTGGTCGCATGTTGGCGAGGCGCATATGTGCTCTCGTCCGGCCTTGGTCTGATGGACACTTTGGCTTCAATAGGACGAGGACGCATAGAGTCAAGGCCGCATGTGTGCTCTCGTCCGCGGTCTCCCAAAAAAGGGGCCGGGTCTAGGAACGTCCAAGTTTCTCCTATTTATAGCTGTCATGCTGATGGTTGCAACTGCGAGCGCATATCACGGGTGGGCTGCCACGTAGCCTGGGTTGGGATATACGTTGATTAAATCTCGGGGTTTTTCTCAACCTGTTGTGTGCTTGACTTGGTTAACTGGACACGTAGTCCGCATTGATTGCGTGGAGATCTTTTCGGTTGTAACAACACGATCTTGCAAACTGACTGTCGCATAGGGTCATTGCCGCATACGTGCTCTCATCTGGCCTTGGTCAAATGGACCTTGTGGCCGCATGATGACGAGTTCGTATAGAGCCGATGCCGCATATGTTCTCTCGTCCGGCCTTGGTCGAATGGACATTGTGGCTGCATGATGACGAGGTCGCATAAAGCCGTATGTATGCGGCTTATAGTCTGGCCGCATGGATGCACTTGCAGACTTGTTTTGGGGATCTAGACGAGTCCCTTGGTCGCATAGTTTCTCTACAGCATGACTAGAGACATGCTTTAAGGTCGTATCTTCTGGCGCATGGACTCAGATTTTTTATACTTCTACAACTATGTCACACACCTTCTAGGTGTTGATGTTGTAAGTCCCTCTCTCTACCATAGCTACCTCAAGCAGCAATTACACAATAGTTATACAAGATTGTTCAATTTTCCCAAAATGACTTCTCAGTTTGGAGTTATGGTCATAGCTGATCCCTTTCATAAAGAAAAGTCACAAATGATATTTGGGTGTCTACAATTAAGTGTGTTCAGTTTTTACACTCTAGCTTGCGCCCTTCATAGAAGAAAAGAGTTTTAGTCTACCCAAAAATTTGTCTATTGCTACATCTTTGCTTCCTCCAAATGTCATTGTGACCAATGGGTCACTACATGTAGTATTGATAGCCCCTTATCCTCATCAGTTCACTTTTGAAAAGTATCTATACCTCAATTATAATCTTCTAATGCAAAAGAATATTTACTACTCCATTCGTGGATTGCCTTCGTATAGGGACTTTCATGCATAGAAGTTGATCCAGATCAAACTTATTGTACTAATAACCTATCATGCTCTTTAATAAAATCGATTTCACACCTCATTTCCAGATTAAATACGCTATAGGGGTGAGCATTATTCGGTTTTGGACCGAGAACTGAATCAAATAAGAGAATTGGTTCGAGTTGAAAAAAAATCGGTTTGGTTTCGGTTTTGAAAATACTAAAATTTCCTTATTTGGTTTCGGTTTTGCATTTCGGTTTCAGTTCAAAATCGAATAAGACTTGTGAAATTATGTAAATACCCTCAATTCTATGCATATTTTATGATTAAAAATTCAAAAAATTTACTGTAGCGAAATAAAATTATATTAAATTAATGCAAATGAAACAAGTTTGCTAAAATTTGAAATAGAGATAGAGTCAGCCAACAGTGTTGGCGGAAAACACAACAGACGAACACGTAGGCAAAAGAAGAAAAATTAAAGTGGACCCCACAAGCCAATTTCCGCCAACACTGTTGGCTTGCACAATTTCAGCCAACTATGTTGGCGAAAATTGGGTGTGGGGGTCAACGGGTTCGGTTGGGTGGTTTTGGTTTGTTTGGTTTGGTTTGATTTGGTTTATTTTATTAGTTTTTTTTTAATTAGTTTTGGTTTTTTTATTTAGTTTTTTTCTATTTAGTTTTGTTTTGGATTTTGATTTTTTTAATTTAGTTTAGTTTTGAATTTTGGTTTGATTTTTATTTGGGTTTGAAATTTGAATTTTGGTTTGGTTTGATTTTTATTTGGGTTTGAAATTTGATCCGGGTCTATGGATTGATGTTGGTTCAGGAGTTGGTTTTGGTTAATGTCCACTGTCTATTGTTTCGGTTTGGTTTAACGTGGAAGGGGGTAATGTTCTTCGGTTTGGTTTAACGAGGAAGAGACAAGAAAGACTACACAACAAAAATACTGAGAGACAAGAGAGTTGACAGGAAAAAAGAAGAAAATACTTGACAAGAAAAAAGAATAAGAGACATGAGAGAGTAAAGAAAAAAGAAGAAGAGACATGTCTCGTGGGGGAGGAGAGGAGTAATGCACAACAAAGAAGAAGTTGGTGGGAGGTGGGAGCTATAAGAAGAGAAGGAGGAAGAAGAACATAGTGCACTACGATCATTTACAGCATTCCTTGTGAGCACATAGCAGCAATTCGAGCAGCCTTCATTTTCTCTCATTTGCAAGTGGACACAGCAGTCTTCGTGAGCACACACAATCCTTATTGTTGAAGGTCTTTATTCTATTCTTCTTCATTTATACTCTTATTTGTATATGCAATAATTTTATATTAGTTTTTATTTTTTAAATGCTAGGATACTAGTGTTTATTTAGTGAATTTAAGTTATTTAATGTGCAAAACGACGGGCAGCCAAAATATGTGTTTTGACAACCATAATTGTACATATGGGTAGCCAAAACGACGGACGTATTCCTGGAGGGCCTACTACGGATTTAATAATCCAACAACGTGCGAAACATATATCTAGTTTGATATTTTATGGGAAGGTACAATAAAATATAATTGTGTAAATCAATATGAATGATATTTTGTATATGTCTACTAATAACATCGTCTATGTTTTTCATATATAGCAATACGATTATACTAATGATGAACGGTGCCGAGAGCATGTCTCGTGGCGTCATGATAACAGACTTGGGTATTGGAGGTTGATCGACCACCAGGTGGCACTGTTGAAAATATTTGGCTTTTATTATGTTGACAAGATACATTTTATGCAACACGAGACTTAATCTTCAGTTTAGTTGAACGTTGGTGGCCCGGACGAAATACCTTTCAGCTACCATTCGGAGAGATGAGTATTATTCTAGCAGATGTGGCAAATATTTTAGGTTTACCTATTACGGGTGAACCTATAATATTTGATAAATCAATTTCCGCCAACACTATGATTACGAAGTACCAAGGTATGGAGGCGCCGCGTAATAAACGTAGTAAAAATCTTGTGACGTTTACGTGGCTCCGTCACAACTTTTTGCACCTAGATCGTATTGGTGATCAAGTTATCTCAGTTGATAAGGATCGGGTAAGTATGTTTTTTTTGCAACTTATGTTATTATTTACGTACTATATTTTTAATTGAATTTAACGCATATAATTTTTTCATCATTTATCAGGTCATTGCTTGCACCAGAGCCTACTTGCTAGGTTTATTAAGCGGAATGTTGTTTCCAGACTCATCAGATTTAGCTGATTTACGTTTTCTACCTTTTTCGGTAGACCTGGCCGCACCTACGCGCCACGCTTGGGGAGCGTCAGTGTTGGCATATTTATATAGTTCTATGACAGATTTTGTACAATTTGAAGACATGAATGCAACGAAGGTAAATCTAAGTGGTTGCGCGACATTAATACAGGTATGAAAATATGTGCACTTATATCATATGAAAAGTTTTACTTAATTCCATTTACATTGAAAATATATGCACTTATATCATATGGTCGTATTTTCTAGGTTTGGTCCTACGACCACTTTCATATTGGTAGGCCAGTCTCCCGCATTAATATCGACGTTGGTGTCTTCCCGTCAGCTTTACGGTGGAGTACGGATGCAGCAGATCCAGTACACTGTGAACATGCAATTATCTCTTTATACCGGGTAGAATTTGATACACTGAAGTATAACGAGGTAAAATATCTGTATTATTATTTTATAAAGCCATTATAACCATTATCTTATAATTTTTGGTCATAAAATAGGTGACATACTGTCTGTACCGGCTTGAGCATAATCCTACTGAAATACAAACAACAGCCTATGACCTTAGTGTCCATAGTTGTTTCCTAATATTCGACGGTGAAATCATGTATCATCCAGCTGATCGCGTTATGCGACAATTCTGGGTGAAACAAAAGATTCTCGATGAGCCACCACGTTTAAACCGTAGTAAAGGGAGTGCAACTAAAAGAGCAAGCAAAATAATTCCACAGTGGAATTATAGATTGGAGACACAGCCCGCGGTACAGACGTCTAAACTAATGGGCTCTATAGATGTGGGTAAGTTATTTAAAAAGTTGAACAAAATAAAATTTTCAAAATTATATGAAATTAAACGCTCATATTTGTTTAAATGGTGTAGCATTAGGTGATATAGCCTATAGATCTTGGTGGGGAGCTCCTCTTATCAGTAACCGATCCTACCGATATGAGGAGTTGCGATTCCAACATCGGGCCGTTGATGATGCTAGTTATCGTGAATGATATCGTGTAATTGAGAAGGTACGTATTTTATTGATAAAAATATGTCTCCATAGTTTTTATTATTATGAATTAATTGGATTCTACTTAATATTTCAGCTTCCAAATTTGAATATAGCACGTGAAAATCATCTAGTGAGAGACTCGTTGAGCACAGCAGTAAGATAATTTTTGGATGATGTGCAAGCATTTCCGACTCCACCGAACCCTCCGTTACATATTCCACCGGATTATCCTCAAGGCTTAGTTAGCCGACGGCAAGCACGTCCGCGTAGAAAGTATCCTCATGTTTAGCATATGGATAGCCCGTCTCAACAAGATGACGAGGTCCCTCAGCAGGCTGAGCAGGGCAGTTTCCAACAGGCTGACTAGGGCACTTCCCAGTGGGCTGGCCAGGACACTTCCCAGTGGGCGGGCCAGGGCACTTCCCAGTGGGCGGGAGGGGGACGTCACAGGCACGTACCCCACAGATGGACCGAGAGGCGGGCGAGGGGACGTCACAGCCTGTTGGTGACTATTGGGATTATTACATGCAGATGGCCACTTCTATATTTGATGCACCCCAGTTTGATACAGCTACTCAGTTATTTGTGACTCCAACAGCGCCGGTGCAGACACAGGAGACTGATGAATTTGACCCATGGACACCATTGCCAGGGGAGAGACCCGAGAATACAGTAGCAAGAAGAAATAAACTCGGTCTTAGGCCAAGGTCTCGTAGGAATTATGACAGGATGACAAGAGGCAGAGAATGAAATTCTTGTACTGCTAGGTTTTATTAGAAATTATGTATTAGCAATAAAATTACATCAATGAACTTATAACTTTTCTAAGAAAATCTATGCCAATGCATTTATTCTCTTGGTTGGTTGGTACATCTTCGATTGTGTCCTAAATCATTACAGTTGCTACATCGGAGATCTCTTGATGATTGATCCTTCGTCATGATGCGATTCTTCTTTGGTCTTCCCGCTTTCCGTCGTACATCTGGTACTCCAATGTCGCCTATAACTAATGTACTTTAAATGTTGTAAGGGACTGGAATTGGCTCCAGATACGGCTCATATACGCTTCTTTGGAAAAAAAATACCTGGATAAAAACTCTCGATACTAATATTTTTAGAATTATAAGCATAACATACATGTACACATGGTAGACAAGTATGATACCATTTAAAACATGTACAATATTTTTCATCTAAGTTCACAACATATGTTCTGTTTGTTTCACGATCTAGTATTTCAAACAAATAACCAACTATACTCAATATTTGCAGCTGGTGTCTTTTTCTATGCTTTTCAAACAAGTATGATACCATTTAGAACTAGAAGCACTACTAATTCTTGGTGTCTTTTTCAAACAAGTATGATACCATTTAGAACTAGGAGCACTACTAATTCTTGGTGGTGGTGGTGGTGGAGTCACAAAAATATTAATATACGCTGATTGTATATTAACTTCAAGAATAAATTTCCATACTTCCTCACTAACTAAATTTATGCAATTAGATAGATAAATATGTACCAATAAAAATTCATAGTCAATAGAAACATTTTCAAATATTAGATTACGTAAATTATCAAAAGAAATATTTCGATCAATTAAAAGAACTTCAACTAAACCTCCTTCATAAGCTAACTCATTTAGTACACCACCAAGCGAGCATAGTATTGTTATACTTCGATCCATGGCAACAAGAAAATTGACTTCAAAGATTGTATATTGAACTGAACTTCTCCTGTGTCGAAAGAAAGAAACTTCGTATGGAAAGAAATAAAAATTTTGATTGCAATGTTTGACATGCTGATATCAAACAAATACTACGTTTATATAGGTAACTTCGAACCGATCGTTAGACGAACGTTGGATATGAACGTTAAAAAAATAAGAGCCGTTCAAAGAGCCGTTGTGAAATAGCTGTTGTACATAAACCAACTACTAAACCAACAATCCATAGACCCAGACCCAATTTCAAACCGAAATAAAAACCAAATCATTCTCCAACCTATTATTTGTCTTTCTTCTTTACTTAAGTTTTTTTTTTCATATAAAAAAAACTAAACCATTAAAATAAACATAAAATTAGAGGACACAAATAAATACTAGTTTTTATTTTTTTCTTTATTTACTTTTTTTTTCTTATCAAACATTGCAATAGTCATTTTTTTCTTTAAGTAACATTTTTCTTTACAATTTTCTGAATAAACCAAACCGTTTTTTTATTTTTTTCTAATTTTTCTTTACAATTAATTTATTTTAATTTTATTTCGTTAAAATAAATTTTCTTAAATCTAATTCCAAAACTAAACTAAATAAATAAAACCAAAACATAACTAATTAAAAAAAACTAATAAAACAAACCAAATCAAACCAACCAAACCAACCAAAACCACCCAACCGAACCCGTGGGCCCCCACACCCAATTTCCGCCAACATAGTTGGCTGAAATTGTGCAAGCACAATTCAGCCAACAGTACTGGCAGAAATTGGCTTGTGGGGTCCACTTTAATTTTTTTTCCCTATCTACGTGTTCGTCTGTTGTGTTTTTCGCCATCACTGTTGGCTGACTCTGTCTCTATTTCAAATTTTAGAAAACTTGTTTCGTTTGCATTAATTTAATATAATTTTATTTCGCTACAGTAAATTTTCTGTTAAAAATTTGTATATTTTGAAAAAAAAAATTATGTATATGTTTTGAAACCCAACTTTGGTAATTTAAAAACTAGTCCAACTTTGGGTCCAAATTTGAAATACAGTAAACGTATGTATAAAAATTGTATTTTTTAATATAATTTAACCACAATTCTAACTTTTGGTCCGGTCCATTAAACAATAAAAATAGTCCAACCAAACAAACCGAATCTATTATATCGGTTTCGGTCATGACTAATTTTGTTTCAATTTTAAATTTTAGAATTTTTGTTTATTCGATTTTGTACTATTTCATTTCGGTTGAAACTGAATAAACCAAATGATCACCCATAATCCTCTATAAGCCTCTTTTGGCCGTATAATTACCTACTAGGCATCGAGTCATCTTCAGATGTTATTTTTACCAACTGATTGTTATTAAGACGACATATCATGTATGAAAAACAAAATGTTCCTAAATTGTGAGTAGGATCAACTCCCTATTGGAATTATTTCCAAGAACTAACAAATTGCATCTCCAATGAGATTTCATAAAATAATTTTCTAGGAGCAGAGATTGATTGAGTGTAAGGACCCAAAGTCTACCTCAAGTGAGCAAAGCCCAAGACTGTGCAAGTCCAGTAAGTATATTTGGTCTTGGGTAGTCTATCCAAGAAGTTTGATATATGGTAAACGTCCACAACTTTAGAGCTAATGGGTAACAAGAATCCTGGTAAGATCAAATGCTTTACAATTTGAATAATTTTAATGGCATTAGGAATCAAAGATGTTGTCACAACTGGCAACCTTCACCAAAACCAAAATCAAAACCATAGATACAGGTGAGATAATACACATCCTGGGTTTGAGATTGAGAGAAGCCAAAGAAACCTGAACGCATCCCAGCTTGCCAAAATCGGTTTACTTAACTACAATATCATGGGCAGTCACTAGACCCCCAAAAAAAAAAACTCATAAAAGTTCACTGTATAGATGGATACAATTCATACAGCAAGAATCACAAGAGAGGCCAAAGAAGAATTGGATCAAAGTCGAAGATTTATGATAGGTGTAGCAAGAATCACGGTTCAGCACCTTGCTGGTGGGAGATTGGAGATTGTTTCAAATGTACAGAACAGGAACAGCTAAAGGGACAGGAACAATTTAGGATAAACCGACTTATGGAGAAGCCAAGAGGCACGATCGTGAATGGAGTCATTAACCATCACTCAGCCGGATGCCTAAACTTTCAGACTTGCCGTCCCGAGTCCGCTTGGTATATTGTGGTTAAATGCGTTGGTTACCACCTCACCAATGTGCCAAGTAAAGCAACTAAAACTTTTAGACTACGATTTCTGTTACCACACTTGTCCTGGGGTGCCTGTCTTACGGTTGGTTTGTTTATAAGCAATGTGAGGTTAATGATGGACACGAACCTCTAGTCCTTCCGTAATTTCATTCCTTTGATTGCATCCTCGATATGGGGTTGTGGTTTCCCTAAAGCCTCGTTTGGTTCGCGGAAAAGAAAGGAAAGAAAATCCATTATTTGCTCTTTCCTTTCTTTTGGGAAATTGCAATTTCCAATCATTTTTCTTTCCGGTGTTTGGAAAGTCCCTAGAAATTGGGAGGAAAAATGAATAATTGGGTGTGGGAAAGTGAATCCATGGGGTGAGTAGGGGAATCATTTCTCCCCTATTTTTCTTTTCCTTGAGAATCAATTTTCTTTCCTGCTCATTTCCTTTGAACATCCAAACACAGGAAAGGAAAGGAATCCCAAGGTCCTAATTCTGCGAACCAAACGAGTCGCTGAAAGGAAAGGAAAGAAAATCAATTCCCTGATCTTTCCTTTCTTTTGGAAAATTGCAATTTTTATCGATTTTTCTTTCCGGTGTTTGGAAATGCCAAAAATATTGAGAGGGAAAGTGAATACTTAAAACTGGGAAAGCGAAGTGAATACTTAAAGGTGGAAAAGTGAATCATTGGTTGGAGGGAGGGAACCATCCCCAAACCCCCCTATATTTTCTTTCTATTGGGAATCACTTTCCTTTCCTTCTCAATTCCTTTGGCACATAAACGTAGGAAAGTAATGACTTTTCTTTCTCAACCCCATGATTCCACGAGCGAACCAAACGAGGCCTAAGAGTGAGCCATTTCTTTGTGTGTATGTGTGTTAGTCTGTTAGATTTCAATCTCAACCCAAGATAGAGCAAGCATTGGATTAGATAGAAGCAATCGGAAGTTGTAAGAAGACCTGTAACGAATCCGGAATGATTCCATCCAGCAGAAACGGCAGACACTGCGAACCGCTCCAAGAATCGCACAAGCTTCGGTCGCAAGGAATTGGCCGGCTCGCCGTGGCCGAGCTGGCCGCACGCTCCCCTGCCCCACGTCCACACCCTGCCGTCACCTACAAACAAACATCCTCTCTATTTCTTATCGAATCAAAGAGTGCTGCGAGAGTAGTAGTAGTAGTTAGTTATGATGGTACCGTACGGGTTAGGGCGACGGAGTGGGCCCCACCGCAGGCGATGTGGGCGACCGGGTAGGGGAAGTCCGGGAGGGGCTGGGGCAGGAGCTGGTCTCGGAGGGTACCCGTCCCCAGCTGCCCGTCGGTCCCTGCCCCCCAACTCCACACCTTCTCTTCCCCTTTCTCCATCCGGCTCAAAAACTGCGGTCCTACATCTCGAACCCAAATTATATATACCAGCCCACCAATGGGTCCATGATCCGAGCCGGATCGCAGTGCAAACACGGGGCCCAAAGCCCATGCAGTAAAGTAGTTGTCCTTCCATTAACCACGGAAAGATGAGTCTACCTATTTGCTAACAGTTCGACTACAGAAACTCACAGTCACAACTTACACACGTGTACAAAAAAAAAATTATTTAGGCCTTTGACTTTTGGTTTTGTTTAGACCTTTTAAAAAATAAAAAAAATAAGATGCATGTAATCCAACCCAAACCGTTGTTAATGATCCAGTTTAAAAATTTAAGAACTCATGAGTTCCTATATGATTTTTCGTCCGGCTAATCAACAGTGAATTAGCCGTTTAGTTTTTATAGCATATGGTCCTCTCATGTCCATAACTATCACAGTAAAAAATTTACTTGTACTAAGGGGTTGTTTGGTTCGTCGAAGTACGGTGAAGTAAAAAAATCCAAAATTTGACATGTTGCATATGCATTGCAGTGAAGTTGAATGAAGTAAAAAATCGTTCGTTTGGTGCTTTAAAGAAATTGAGGTTAGAAGTAAAAATTCCTACAGTTTGGTATTTGATTAGTTGTTGAAGTGAGTAAAAAAATACAACTTTTGTGGGAATGAGGATTTGGAAAGTATTAAAGTAGAAATGAAGTGGTACTCTAACCAAACGTGTCGAAGTGAGAATGTAGATATGGAAAGTGTTAAAGTAGAGAGGAAGTGGTCATTCAACCAAACACGCCGAATTGGAAATAAATTTTTTTACTTCCGCGCTCTACTTCAGAAAAAAAAAAAAAAAAATCATGATGCCGAAACTACGATTTCGTGACAGACAAAATTTATTGTTCATGTCACTTCACAGTAAATCTTATTTGCAAATCTTACAACCAAACAAGTGGTCCAAATTCCGAATTTATGCCACTTCCGCACTCCAAATCCACGAACCAAACAGCCCCTAATATATATATATATATATATATATATATATAGAAAAAAGGGATATGAGTCATAGGCTCATATTCCTATATGAACCAATGCACATGTGGACCAATAGAAATGTAGTGTACTATTGCACATGGGATGTAGAAATCCATTCATATTGGTCCACAGGTGCATAGCTCATATAGAAATATAAACCTATAGCTCATATCCCTTTTACCCTATATATATATATTTATATTGTGTTGACATGTCAATCAGATGTCAGTTATTTTTATGGGGCTCTTCTATGCTACATAGGAGTAGTTTGATTCCCAATTGAAATGATATTTTCTTTTAAATAATAACAAATGTGTTTCGTTCCCAACTGAAATTGCAAACGCCAAACACCATGATGTTTGTCATTTAAAATAAAATCTATGTACAAGCCAGTTGTCTAGTAACTAAATTTTCAACTACCATTAACTTAATCCTCTTATATATCAGGATGCTTGCTAATTCAGAGCCAAAACATCAGTCACATATCTCAAAAGCTATTAACGGATTCAACAGCACTGGAAAGATCATAAAAGCTGTAAATACATATACATTGTCACCCTTATGGATGTTCATCACTAGACTCTAGTTTACCTGCTACAACCAATAAGATGCATATAAATAGCTCTAGGTACATCACATCCCATAGGTAAATTCCTTGTTCAGCTAACCCCTTAAAAGTGGGTGAGCCATTTTAAAGACGATACATGCTCATAGAACAAGCCTTCTTTCATTTGTCATAGACCACTAAAATTTTCTCAGTTCATATTGATGAAATTGCAGCCAGCAAGAAGCTAATTCCACAAGACATGTCAATTCAGGCATATTACATTAAGTACCAACATAGGTGAAGTGAACCAAATATACTAGAACAGCAGTGAACTTGCCTGACATTACAAACATACATATTTCAAAAGAGACTATTTGGAACACACAGACAGAAAATATGACAGGCAGATCGATCCTACAAATAAATCAGCAAGCTATACATATTCCTAACAAGTTGGATGTCATCGGTAAAGATTACAATCAGGTTGTGCTTCAGCATTTTTTCAGCAGAAAGGGCATTACCTTATGTTGAGTATGATGGTTTACATTCATAGCCAACAGCAGAAGGAACAGCAAACTAGTCATATTCAGAGAAGATCATCATAGGCAACGATCTGTCTGCCCTTGAAGGGCAAGTCCAATGCAGTTTTGGTGCTTGTGGTAGATGTAGTTAGCATCTTGTTACTCCTGCCATGTTTGCTCAGTGGAATTTCTGCTCGCAGCAGTTTGGAGGCAGAGGCGGAGGCTCCAGCTGCAGTCTTCCTAAGTGGTAGAGGGTCAACTATCCTAGACAATATTACCTGCATTTTTGCACAAGAAACTCAGCCCAAAGAAACGAATAAATTTCTAATGATACGAAGATTAATTTAATTGAGAGGCAGTTTGCTGTTGCATTGCACTTGCAGTAAGATTTTGCAGTTATAACACCACCTTTTGCTGCCAGATGAAATTCACTATTTGGCTAGCTGCAGTGCAAATATGCCAAACATAATCAAGTACTAGAATGGAACAATAGAAGTGCAGTTCTGTATCTGGAAAAAGCAATGTGGCAGCTAATCATTGGTTTATGCAAGTTATTGGAATGAGAGGTCATGACTCGTGGCACCCTTCATTATTGCTCCTAAATCCTACATTTCCATTGCAACCAATTTAGCTGCAAGAACAAATCCAAGATATTGATGGATGCAACAAAACCCATCGGACAAAATAGTCCCCAACTAACATAAAGAATCCTGCATTTATCTGGATCAATAACCATTCTTAGATTTCTAATGGAGCATCAGTATTCCCTTCGAAGTACGAAGCTATATAGTCCCACTCAAGTAACAGAAAGACAACTCGCAATCAAAATTTTATTAGACTTTAAACATAATAAACAAATAAATTTTCAATCATTAACGATGCCGGAAAGAAGAATTATGGACTTCCTTCCAAATTAGTGGGGTTAGGCTTCCACTTAACTCTAGATGTATAGACAAGTCAATAACTTTGTACAGTATAAATGGCTAGAGAGTACCTCTAGACTTAGGAAATCCTATATACGTAGAACTAGAAGTCCGCCATCAACTTGTCTTGATATAATTCAAATGTGAACTTGTTCATATCTATATTGAGATTGCCCATTTTCCTCAATTTTACCAGAGATGGACTCCATTTCAGTACTCCCAGATCGACAAATTGCTCCAGTAGATATGCCTGGTGAGAAGGCAGCCATGAAAGTTCCAGTCCTCTATTGTCATAAACTAAATATCTCTAATGTTTCATATGAGCTAAAAGCATATATCCAAGAAACACATATGAATTTCTTCAAGCTAGCATAATACACACATTGAAAGAGCCAACCCATAAAGAACAAGTGCTGAACTAACTCGTATAACCCTTAAGGGGAAAAACAAGTCATGTCAGGCACACCTCCAGTTAGTGTTGGACACCCATTTTAGCCTGTTTACACTGATTTTGGGTGCTCACCAGAATGTGTCGATGTCTGACACATGCTGGTAATGGGTACAATACCTGTTTATAGGTGTCTGTCCTTCCAACAAGCTGATAGACCTCAAAGAATGATCCACATTAGCTTTGTTCTTGACCAAGTAGTCTGCACCCAGGATATCACAAAAGTCACCAAATTCAGAAACTAAAATCAATTGCCTAGCATACTGATGTCTGATGTACATCTTAATCATCAAAAGTGAAGTTGTTCACAACGGAACGCAGTAACATCCCCACCAGCAAACAAATTTCTGAACTGGGAAGTAAGCTATCATGAATTTTTCATTTTTTGCCAATAGTGAGAAAATCCACAGTTTAGTTGGAGTGATTTAGTAACACCAATTCGCGCAAGCTGGAGAATCGCCATTTGCCTAGTAGAGAGGACCACACAAATACTGAACACACTGAAGACACACCCCACCTTCTTCAAGTATCAAACATGCCACAACCTCACCAAATAGTGGGTCTTACATTTCTTCCTTCTATCCACAAAGGTCCTCAAAAGGGACCTAAGTGCTTCAATATCCTTCAAGGGTACAATAGGAATCCCCATCTGTAGAGGGGATACAAAATCAATTCACCTTTGTCAATCTCCAACGTAAATGTACTACTCCAGTTAGAAATACTCATAAAGATCATGCTCGGGGAGTTTGCAATCATTTTCTTCTATCATGACAACGGCATAATTGATAACACTGGTTCCAAATATGAGACGGTGAACTGCATATAATGAGATAAAGGGCATTACAAATATCCACTGTAAAATAGTGATCATCTCCAACATAAAGGTATTGTTCCTAGAAAGTTCCCAGGAGAACACAAGGCTTCACAAATTTCAATATGCAAAAAGAAAAAGAATATGATAGATTATTAATATTGAAAAATATATCAAAACAGATACGGGTCTCATTCCCTTAACAGGTCTCATTCCCTTAACAGATGAGAATTAAAGAAAATGATTCATGTAGCCAGCCACAAAAGTTTGGGATAGTCATTGTTAAAATTTGATCCCAAACGAACCCTAAAACCTCCTTCAATAAACTTCTCTCCGTACACCCTATACTATACAGGTACCTAACAATCAATGCACAAGCTAGCCTCGGAGACATCAGCAAGCTAAAAATCATTTTTTGGGTGGAGCTCGGTCAGTGCCCAACCCAATGCAAGTATTAGTGGTTATCTAACATTCTAACTAAACTAAATTATTCATACCAATCTGATATATCGTGATATATAGTGAAATCCAATTTTTTTCCTTAGCACATATAATTTAAAAATTGGTGTAGCGACAATGCCGTGTCATATAGGACATACACGGAACATGACATGGACACTCCAAAGTACACTATGACGGGCCAAAATATGCACCATGTCTGTGTAGTTACGTCCGTACTGTGTGTGACTATGTTGATGCCAAGCCAATGCAAGTTTTAGCAGCTATGCAACTAAGCAAACTTATTTGTACCAGTATGATAGATCACTATATCTAGTTGAAACCGATTTTTTGTTTTTCCTTGTCTTTATTATTTTGTGAGACAAATCTGATAAGTATGATCTGGATCTGAAGTTTTAAAGTTAGCAGGGGAGCAATAGTACCATAAAAAAGTCATATGTTGACCAATATTGAGATAAATAGAAGAACACAATCTTTACAAATAAGTGGAGTTCCTTCCCAATTAAAAATAATTTTCAGAGACAGACTACTCAGCACTCTGCCCATTAAACAAATTGCTCCAGTAAACTTTAAAGTCTTCTCATGTCATAAACTAGATATTTATAATCTTTCATTAGATGTTGCCCCCATGAAGTTGGAAAAGTTGCAATGGAGATACAAATATCCATTTTTTGGTGACCATTCCTACTGGTCACACAAATCGCCATACAAAGCAAAATCCCAATGCAAGTCTTAGCGGCTTTGTAACCAACCAAAATTATTTGTACCAGTCTGATAAATTGCTATATCTAGTCAAAATCAAGTTTTTCTCTTAGCATACTATTTGGTGGCGCAACTTGATAAGTATGATCTGGATCTAAAGTATTCAAATATGCACTTGCTCAGATCTATATTAAGAATCTGAGATTGCTATTTGCCTCGATTTTTCAAGAGAGCCTACATTTCAGTACTCCATCAATTCGACAAACTGCTCCAGTAGAAACATCCTGTGAGAAACCAGCCAAGAAAGTAATTTTGAAGTCTTCTAGTGTCACAAACCAGATTTGGTTGCAGTGGCGATACAAGATCCAATTTTTAGTGGAGATCAGTCAGTGCCAGCCCAATGCAGGTCCTGGTAGCTACATAACTAAGCCAGGAGCTATTCCTACATAGCAAAATCCAATGTTTTTTGTGTGGAGGAAGCAAAATCCAAACTTTTCTGTATGGAGGAGAAAAAGGGGAGCGGTAAACCTGAGCGGATCCGCGGAAGGGGATGGGGGAGGCAAAGACAGCTGCATCAGCAGAGAGAGAGAGAGAGAGAGAGGAGTGGAAAATGACGTGAGAAGCCAGCTATGAGAATTGATATCGCTAGTTGAAATCAAGTTTTTTCTTAGCTTACTATTTGGTGGCACAAATTGATAAGAACGATCTGGATCTAAAGTATTTAAGTTAGCAGCAGCTGCAGAATAGCACCACACTTAAAGTCATATGCCCAAATAACGATTCAAATATGCACTTGCTCAGATCTATATTTAGATTGCTACTTCCCCCAATTTTTCTAGAGACATCATACATTATTGTACTCCATCCATTCAAACAAATTGCTCCAGTAGACACGTCCCTTGAGAAGCTAGCCATGAAAGTTGTTGATGAGTAGTTCTCTGCATTTCTTAATGCTTTATGTATTTTCCATTTCTAGGTACAACTAGAGATGCAATCAGTGAAATCACATGTTTTGTAGCCTCAAGGTGAGCCCAAATGGAATTATCTCACAAGTACCAATGTAGTCTCCTCTCTACATGGTATCATAGCATTGTTCATCTTGGATCTAGCTCTCCGTCAAAACCTTAGCCTCCGCCTTCCTCAAGCCCTAGCCGCCGCTGCCCAAAACCCTAACCCATCATCATCTAGCTCTATCCAAACCCTAACCTTAACTCCTCCCTCAAAACCCTAACATGTTCAATCGGAAAGTTTAGATCCTAAATTTTTATTTTGTGTTTCTTTTTTCCCATTATATCCTCCCTCCCGTGCCTGACAATGAAACTTCTTTATACAGGATAGGGAGGCTAGGGAGGGTATAATGAAAAAATAAAACAAAACAAAAAAAAATCAGGAACTGAACTTTCCAATTCGACATGTTAGGACTTTGAACTCTAAGCTGGCATAAAATCCAGGGTCTAAACGCTTATTAGCCCTAAATTTTTCAGCAGATGTTGCCCCCATGAAGTTGGAAGTGGACGTTTGCAGTAATTTTGTTACAAAGATCCAATTTTAAGTGGAGTTCGGGCAGTGCCAGCCCAATGCAGGTCATAGTAGTAGCAAAAATCGAAACTTTTTGGGTGTGTGCCGAGGAGGAAAAGAGGGGAGAGGAGTAAACCTTGGTGGATCCGCGGAAGGGGATGGGGGAGGCGGCGACGGCGGAGGCGGCGGAGAGAGGGGAGCGGAAGGTGACGTAAGCCGCGGCGTCCTCGGCGTCGATGCGGGTGCGGGAGATGGGTCCGTACATCTCCAGCCGGGACTTCAGCTCGAGCACGGAGCAGTCGGAAGGGAGACCGCTCACCATCACGAACGAAGAGGAGGAAGGGTTGGCACCGACGCCGCCGTATCCGGAGTCGCTGACGGTGCTTTCGTCGCCGCCGGCGTCGTCATGGCGGCGGAGTTTCTTGAAGGAGGGGGAGGAGAAGTAGGGATGGGGACTGTCGCGCTTTCCTCGGCGGTGAGACATTTGGGAGAGGATTTTTTTTGTTGTTGTGGGGCGGCGGCGGGAGAGATTTGGGGATTTATTTGGGGGTTGGCATCACAGGGCACCAGTGGTTCATGGCCCCACGGAGCCTAATAGATAATAAAGTTTGTTGATAAGGGCACTACAAAGTACACATAGGGCTTGTTCAGTATTGGGACTAGTCCACTTATGAAAAAATTTTACTCAGGCTAGTTTAAATTTTACTCAGGCTAGTTCAAACTCTTTACCTCCCTCCTCCTGCTCCCTCCGTGCTCCACCTCCGTCCTTGCGCGCAACAGCGACCTCGTCCTCCACCGCGTAAGCACTCCGCCTCCTCCCCCGCCTCCCGCCGCCTCCTTCCCCTCCCGCTCCTTCGTCTCGTACCCCCTTTTGGCCTCCGCGCAGGATCCACCACCCGAACCCACCCCCCACCTCCCTCTACCCCCGTTCCACCCTCGCCCAGCTCAAGCTCGACTACCTCGGCACCCTCGGCGTCCGCCGCTCCTCCCTCCCCTCCTTCCTCCGCCGCTACCACTAGGTCCTCCACTCCAGCGTCGTGGAGGACTGTCAAAATTTTGACAGTCCTTCCAATTGGTAGTAAAAGGATCAGACCAATGTCATATGTAGCATTTTTAACTATAGTTGATCTTTGAAAGTATCCAATTCAGCTGAATAGTAAATGAACATGTGAATATATGATGCATAAAACTTGTCCAGGCCCAACATGCCGAAAGAATAAACCATGAGGTGTGGCGATCATCCTTTGTCCACTCTCCAGTATCCTTCCAACCTAATGTGGAAGGGTAATTAGACAGCCAGTAAAATGCATTTAAATGCAACATAAAACAAATAACAAATAAGTTATTTTCAACAAACCATATCTGATTATTTTACTAACTGAATACTGTATAGTCACATAGACATTGGTCAGATGACATGAATAATAGCACAATGACAAAGAAAAATAACAACACACAGGAAACCAAAAAAGAAGAAGAAAAAATGGAAGGACTGTCAAAATTTTGACAGTCCTAAAAATTCAACATATAATTTTAAGACTGTTAAACTTTTGACAGTCCTACCAATTGGAAGGACTGTCAAAATTTTGACAGTCCTAAAAAATCAACATATATTTTTAGGACTGTCAAAATTTTGACAGTCCTACCAATTGGAAGGACTGCCAAAAATTTGACAGTCCTGATTATAAAAAAATCAAGAGTGCAGCCCCGAGTAAATTTTGGGAGTGGCAAACTTGTAATTATCAATGGTAAACATTTGGACTGCCCCGAGTGAATTTTGTAGTGCCCTTATCAAGAGCCATAATAAATAATAAGAGCATCCCCAACCCTGTTGTGAGTTTGAAAAAAATAGTTGGAGTCACAATTTTTTATTTTAATATTTTTTCTCTAATGTAAATATGAAATAAATTATAAAGTTGACATGACAATGACATGTCAAAGACAATGTAAAATTTGTTGTCTAGATCTAAACAATAGACTTCACAATGCTTTTACTTCAACATCATCAATTATGAATAAAAATATTTATAAAAAAAAAAAAGTGGAAAAGTTGTCTGGGAAGTTGGAAAAAAGTAATTTTTCTTGTCTTCTCAATATTTTTTTATTGGAGAAAACTTTTTCTATCTCATTGTCTTCTGTGAATTTTATCTTGCCACATAGGAAAGATATTTTCTTATGAATAAAAATATTTATAAAAAAAAAGAAGTGGAAAAGTTGTCTGGGAAGTTGGAAAAAAGTAATTTTTCTTGTCTTCTCACTATTTTTGTATTGGAGAAAACTTTTTATATCTCATTGTCTTGTGTGAATTTTATCTTGCCACATAGGAAAGATATTTTCTTATGCCTCATGCCACATAGAAATCACAACACAAAACAAGACAATATGGTTGGAAGTTTACAACCAAATGCCTACAACCAAAACCAAACACCCCTTCGTCGACTATGTTCAACTAATTAATATAGAGATCTTATCTCTTTAAAATTATGTGCAACCGCATCTTATAACCATCTTTAGTTATTGACTATATTATAAATAGATATATATGGAGAATCCTAAAAGGATTTAGCTACTTTGAAATTGTCACATCTCGCTTCCAAAATATAATGAACTGAGTATGTAACAATATTTCAGACTACGCAACCTACGAATATACTAGTACCTGTGTGCGTGATTGTCATATGTAAATATCTATGATAGCATTAAGAATAATTCTAATAACAATATGTAATAAAATACATCTCATCCACAACTTAACTATATTTCTAAACATACACAAGTCTTCTAATTAATAATAACATTTTTGCATATAATATTATACAACATAAACCTAATTATAAAAGGATTCTATATCAAACTATTATACATCTAGATTCTACATAAGTAATATATTCAAAGGGTAGAGCTAACATAAGTATTCTACTATTGGTCTTCAACCTTGTCTTATTTGTATAGGGATAAATTAGGTCCAACATTAGCATCAATACACGGTGAGAAAAGAAATCCAGGTCTACCAGGGCAGGGCAGCAAGTGCTCAAAGCAAATGGAGAGATTAAAAGGAAATCGCGTACATACAATATGATTGTGTGTAAAAGTGTCCAATTCTAGAATATATATATATATATATATATATATATATATATATATATATGAAATATAAATCTATATGAATACAAATTTTTTTGAAAGCAACTTTCGGTTTTGAGGTTTAATCCTTCACAACCATCTTGTATACTAGTGATTGAAAAATCTTATTCCAGCCTGACACATGTTTTAAGTCACATGTATTTTACTAGGAAGATGTAAAGTCTCTAACCAACATGATTATTCAAGTCAAGACTCGTGATAAAATAATTAATTTATGTGAAGTTTCATAATTATCCAAGTAACGTTATTGGAGATATTGATTATTCATGTAAAGTTTAATGACGACATGATAGCCCTACATACCCTTCCGTAGGGATCCTTTATGAAATCATGAAAGTCCGACATACCTCCAATGAGAGCCTTTATGACAACATGAAATCTTTATGTACATGCGAAGAGAGCCTCTATGACGGAATAAAAGTTCAGCGTACTTCCGAAAAGAGCCTATATAATAACAATAATATCTATGTTAACTTGTTGATATCCATATAATTGTCAAGTGAATCCTCAAGAGTATAACCAAGTTTAAGCAATATATTGATATTAGGTCAGTTTAACAAAAGTTTTTAATAAGTTTTGGGTCATTCAGAATTATAACTCGACTTGCACACTTTAAACTATCTTACAATTTGGAATACACAAAAACAGATTAGATAAGTTTGTAAATTAATAACTTAAATTATGGATATTATTCTAAAATTCTACCAATTGGACATCCTTATATATATGTTAAGAGAAGACATAAAAAAAATCCAGGTGTCACGTCTCATTCCCATAATACATAGGACTATGATACATGACAATGGTTAGCTACGTATCAAGTTGACTCTAGCCCAACTCGAATACGTATATGTTATCCAAGATTGTATAACTATCTCTATAACAATAACACATCTATAACTTAATCCACATAATAAAATATAAAGAATTGACAATATGAATACTAGTCTACAGCACAATATACATGCTTACCCAAATAGACCGAAAAAATGAGTCTACAAACATTAGGCTATTAAGTAGATACAAATAGCAGAATAAAATATATACTACGGAAGAACAAATACATGCAACAGAGATATAATTATCAACAATCCATCAGAAGAACTCTACAAAACCAACTCCACCAACCTGGAAGAAAATCATGTCCTCAAAGGGACATATCAATATACAAATAATATGATATATAAATTAAAATATAAAAAGGGGTGTTTTAAACCATCTGAGTGCATAATTTGAGGACAACTTTTGCACGTATGGACGGGATTCAGGCTCAAGTAAGATATGTACATATACTACAAGCAGTCGTCTGCAACCATGCATAATGTTCTGTGAACATCAGAGGCAAACATGATATCAAGCTCATAAACTCTCATAGTTCCTCCAAAGAATATGGCTCATCGATTTGGCTAGCCTAAATGCCTAATGATTATCCTTCCCATCTCCAATAGACTGACCAACTCGTATATACAACATGTCCAGTTTATAATTGAAAGAGTACATAATGTAATGCTCCTATCGATGACATTATATATTGAGATAGATGTCAGTTTGCCGGCTCAAGTAAGAGAAGGCATTCAGTAAGAACTCTCTTATTGGAATAGTAAGACAATTTATTATGGTGAGTGGGCAAGACTTTACTTTATGCTTCTTTCATGATTAAGAAATAATCCATAAAGAATATATGCTTGCTTATTGCTAAAAATGAGGTTTGTAATCACTAGAATGGTAATACATGAACTGTGTATGCCTTAATCAGAGAATTTGTATGCTTGCATAATATATTTAATGATGTTAAATCAGAAAAATAATTACATTTTGAGAAACAAGGCTTTAAGACATTTTTCGTTGATATAAGATATGTTATATTTCAGTAACCGTAAGTGCCAAATCATCAAGTTTAAAAATATAACGTTTAGCAGTTTTTTGAATGTGTTTATTTTTTACAAATTTATTATGAGCCAATATTGATGTAGTAAACAATACAATTTAGGTAATATGCATTAATTCATGTACAACATTTGATTTTGTTTTCAAAAATATATAATATTATGGTATTTGCATCTCGAAAATAGAAGTTACACCGTATTCAACATAGATGTCATGCTGAAATTACATGCAGTTTGTGTTCGAAGTCGTTTTTGTATGGCTAATAGAACAATTTAGGTATTATGACATTATATTCATGTACATAATTCGTTGTCATTTCTGAAAACATATTATATCATAGTATTTTCATTATGTAATTATAGTTATACCATGTTGGACCCAGATGTCGTGTGCCGAATTATGTTTTGTTCCAGGATTGACAAAGTTTGGTAGAACTATCGTATAGGCCAAACCGTAAATCTGGTCGACATGATATAATCGCAACCCCCCCCCCCCATTTTTTTATATTTTTTCTAATAATATATATATATATATATATATATTATTTCATGTCCGTCTTTGTAGTTTTATGTCCGTTTTTATATTAAACTAAAGAGATCGCCGTCTAAAAGGGCTATTTATATGTTTGCTTGTCATATATATGTAGTTTCCTATCCGTCTTTGCATCAAACTATTAGACTTGCAATAATGATGACCTAGCATGCAACATATCTATATGATGGCCCATGAGAGAGACTCTATATTAGCAGTTGTGACTTGCAGTTCAACTCTTCACTAATAGACATGCATATTAGTTGTGACTTGTAGTTCAGCTCTTCACTAATAAACACGACACCTCCTGGGCGAGGACGTACAAGTCTCATGGTGCTACAATCCCTCCTAGGTCAAACGATCTCAGTGTCTCAGAATTAGTCGAGTGACAATTACCTTGTGCACAAGTTGTTCGAAACTAATGCATGAATGCAACTTCTATCAGATAAAGCCCTACGATACAACAACTAATAAACAAGCTAACTTTTCTTTCTTTCTTTCTTTCTTTCTTTCTTTCTTTCAAACCACATAGTCGTAGCTCTATTCTTTCTTTCAAAACATAGAGCCATAGCTTTATTATTTCTTTCAATCTTTTATACGGCCATGTCATTTTCTTTCTTTCATTCTTTGAAAATATTTCTTACAACAATGCGAGTTCTTTCTATACAGTTCTATTATTTCAACAAACAATAAGGGAGATACGATATCATTCTCACTTTACAAAGATAACAACAACTCTTCCAATATTTTATAACTTATGGAGTTATACTCTTTTTATATCATACCAATAAGGGACATACAAGCATTCTCTTCTATATTAGCAAATAGGGCAATAGTTCTTTCAATTGTAGCAACAATCTAACTTTTAGCATGCAATTATACTATCTTTCGTTAACAAGTATAACAAGTTAATGTTGGTATCAAACTATAAAACCAGGGCTCTGATACTACTTATTGGGCGTGCGAAATAGTTTGCCAACCCACCTGAGATAACCAACCCCGTTTAATGAATACCAAGCACCGATAAAAATAAGTATATGGCGATGACTACATCACTTGGACAAATTACGACCTTTATAACTCAGATGAAATGACAAGATTGACAAAATCCAATGTTGAACCCTTTGCCATAATAGGTTCAACCCCCTCACCACTCTAAAAAAAAACCCAGAAGATTACAATTGAAATCACTCACCAACCCCGTAGCAATTTTCCTGAGCGAAGGTGACGACTCTTCGATCAGATCTCCTTCTTCCTTCTATCTTGGATGGCGAAGTCCTAAGAGCAAAGCACAAATTTTCTCTTAGATTTCATGTAGACGAGTACACCGGATCTCCAACTTGTGCTATATGCTTTGTGCCTCTACATTCAACCCATATATATAGGATGAGAAAAATCCTATTCTAGGTCATAATAGGATTTTCTAAATAGAAAATCCTAAAATAGTAATCCTATTATACCTAAAATAGCTACTCCAATTTTAAATTGGACTCCAACAATAGGTCATAATATGATTTCCTAAATAGGAAGTCCTCAAATATGAATCCTATTATACCTAAAATAACTACTCCTAATCCAGACTGGACTACTCCTAATCCAGACTGGACTCCAACAATCTTCTCCTCCAGTATGACGAGAGGGTGTTGACCACATGTCTTCTCAACTGGACTCCATGCACGTCGCTTCGCGACAGAGTTCCTGCTCCCCCATGCCACCGATCTTCGATGTAGTGCCCCGTCCCTGTTCCAACCGGAAGACGCACTACGTAAAGGCTTGTGGCTAGTTTGACTCAAAATCTGAACTTAATATAAAATGACCCTTTCGACATTGAATCGTGGCAAACGAATAAACGTGAATTATTCCAACTCATGGTTTGGCTTCTGTTGGAATAAGTCCTAGATGCAGCGGACTGCTCCTCGGTGAGTGAGCTCTATATAAGAGTCCCTTCGACGGGACCAGCCGGCTATTGCTTTTCTTAAACATTTTTGTTGTGAGGTTTTGTATGAAGTATTTTTACGTCATTGTTTGCTTTCATTTTTTAAGAAATTCGCTAGGACAGATTGAGAACAGATTCTAACATAATGCTGATGCCATTGCAGGAACGCGCGTAGTTGACGTTTGATCATAGCAAAGCGAGTCTCCTCCCTTAGCACATTCTCTAATCGGTGGGTGCTTCGGTCCCTTTTTCTCTACTTAGTCGCGTAAACACATACTTTGCCTCGAATACATTCATATCGATGATGCCCAGTTGAATGTAAATATGTAAATCTTAGCCACAATGCATGCTTACCACTAAGGAAAGAACATGAGATAATTGTAATCGTCGAGCACAATTTTGTGTGCGACCTATAACATAAGCTTCGTACCTGAGCCGACAGTTGTGGTTCTAACTATGAAACTATTAAAATGAATGTGATATCTAAAAACATCGGTTGCGACACGGTGCCTCAGAATATTTTGTGCATATGGGTAACCATATTGAAATATACAACTTGAAGGAAAGATTGAATCGGTTGCATGCGTACATAAATAATACTACTTAATTCTTCTTCGTGTCATGCATATGTTTCATATATAAATTGTTCACGCATTTGAATAATCATGGAAAACTTATGCACAAGGTTTGATGTTTCCTCGAATCGGTATCCGGGACACCATAACCGAATCGACCACGGAGGAAATTATGTGAACCTGCTTCAGTGCGGGGCATTGCGGGACCCCAGCGGGGCTTGCAACCTTAGAGTTGAGAGGGCACGCCGTAATACCATGCAATAGTCCTTCACGGTGTCGATTATCGCCAATGACCGCATATAAGATAGTACTCATGCTAATGTATTATTTTGTGCATGGGGGTAAGTATTCTATGTTTTAATGCAGGGGCGTGCGCGTTGGGTGAATAAGCTATCACCGATGCATGCATTATATATTCAACTTACTGATTTAAAAATGTGCCTGAGATATGAACTGCAAAATTACTCTAGTTCACAATAGCAAGATAATATTCAATGCATGCGTCCTTTTTATAAGCAGTGTCGGTTTAGGCAAGTGGGCTCATCCTACTCACCCGTATAAGTAGGTGTACTAATACCCAACATCTCAGGTGTCGAAAACGCGAAGGGCACATGGTACTATGCTGAAGCTGAAGATTGAAGAGACGACGTGAAGTACTTTCTATTTTGAAGTACAGATGAAGCCCAATTTATTTTGAAGGCATTTTGTAACAATCTGTACGAAGGGTGTAATGTATGGGACAACAAGTATTATGTTCATGGCGGCTTGTTTGTCTTTTTGTTATTTCAATCAAATGTAGTTGACTGGGCATAAGCAATGTACTTTATATCATTGTTATATATTTTAAGTTATGAATGAAAAAGAAAGTTTCTTCCTATTCAAATAATGCGTCTCAATATTTTTGCTGCAATATAATTTATACTCTGTGTTTCAAATAAATTATCAAAAATACACGTTCTTACCTTGTGTGTTCCGCAACCTAGTCATGCATGACATCACGCACGAGGGACGATTATAGACTTTACGGAGTTGGGGCGTGATATCCAATCCCCTGAGTTGCTTTGCATCTTCTTTCATCTCCAGCTCATCGACCGTTACGTTGATACTAGCTGCTATGCGTAGCACCTCTTGTACTATTGGGATCCTGACGATATCGATGACACGGCCAAGATTGATGTCTCTGACGATCAGCCTCACCGTGAGTCTTGGCTGCCTATCCCCGACTTTTGTCTTCCACCGGAACGTACTACCATTCCAACAAGCTTCTTCACCCTTGGTTGGCCCAACCAAGCAGACGGTGTGGTTCTCTCGAGACTCGGACTCATGAACCTGCCCCCCTTCGTGTCCGTACACATGCATCCTCGAGCAGAACATCATGTATTGTGCACGTCATCGATAACCCACAACTCCCCAAAAATTGTGTGAATGGAGATACACCCGCCTCTGATTAAGTTTGCTTCATACCTTGATCTCCTCACTGGCTTCGAACTGCTGAAACCGATGTTACTTCGTGAAGTTTTGGCAAACCACCATTCGCCAAAATCGAATCCATGGAAGAACCCCCACCTGAAGACCGATCAGCTGTCATGGGACCGAAAGACTGACCCTCAATATTTGACTCAGCACCATCCGTCGCTTTATCTCTACGAACCGAATCCTCTGTAATCCTCAAAGTATCTTAAAGACCCTCCTCAGCAAGTTTTTGATGATCCACCTCCTGTTGAATACCTCTCGAGCCTCCATCCGATGTCTGTGGCATGCCTGTACAGCTCAACAACTTGAGCCTGTACATGCCACCATATATATCCTCGAACCAGCTGTTGGGAACCCTTCGTAAGCATCCAATCTTTATCCCCAAACAAATTACGACAACTATCATCCGTCAGTCTTCCTACCGAAACCAAGTTGTAGCGCAAACTCGGTACATGTCGCACACCCTTAAGAACAATCTTCTCACCAAACTCCATTGTCAAGTGCACATCACTGATACCTACAACTGCAGTCGTTTCCTTGTTGCCCATCTTCACACGTCCAAACCTGTCATCATGGTATAACGTGAAGATCCTCCTATATGGAGTATGAAGGACAATAGGATAACTCTAGAGGGAGTGAATAGAGTTCAGCGGAATAATATACCCAATTAAAAATTAACTATAGTGAAGGCAGCTAGCAACTAACAGTGTATATGCAAGACAATAATAAAAAGTAGTAAGAGTTAGAGAAAGCAAACGCAAACACAAATGCTGCGGTGTATACTAGTTTTCTTCTGAGAGGACTAGTCCAGTCCTGAGAACTCTTGCTCGGAGTTGTATCCACTATAATCACCAATAGTGAATCACAAGCTTTGATATTAAGGCTTGCCACTTCTTTACAATAACGAGATTTGATCTGAAGTCTCGCAACTTCACAACAAGAGAGAGAGAGAGAGAGAGAAAATTGGTTGAGCCAAGCTCTTTAAAACTCCTGTAGACTTCTAGACCGAGATCGCACTTGGTACTTAGAAGGCTAGGCAGTTGCTCTTAGAGATGGGAATGTTGAGGCTCAGATGTTTTCTTACTAAAGGATTGAAGATTGTATAATGGGATGAGATGTTGAGAGCGTGAAATTCAATCATATTTATAGGGTATTGGCAAACAAAATTTGGCCAAAGTTCGGGTAGATTTTAATTCAAATTTTTGAACGTTGGGCTAAAAAATCAGGGGTGTAATAACTGGGTTGATTTCATACTATATAGGTGACCGAGTTCGGCACGAATTTGGCCCGAGTTCGGTTGCCTATTCTAATAATGTTTAGGTTTGAATGTAGGTTGATTTGGTGGCTAGGTTCGAGGGTTTGTTTGAGTGGACTTTGGGTCATACCAGTACGGCTCGATGTACACAAGTCCTATACTCAAATAAAGTAAAAAATTACATTTGAATTATGCAGTACAATCAACATATAGCAGCAGTGTTGAGTCTTCAGATTGCGACATATCGATACATGATTTAGTTAACTATCAAAATCAAGTTGAATGAGATTGGATGAGCCAACAATCTCCCCCATTTAATAATTGTCAAAATATGAATGATACTGTAAGCTTTGAGTGTGCAAGGCTTCCCCACAGTTTGTGGATCAATTTGATATACTGAAGTCAACATCTGATTCTGATTCGAGTATACAGTATCATGTTATACTTCTCCCCCGTTGTCATAAGATCGAAATGGCATGCTCCCCCAAAAATGGTGAGGTATTATGTATGACAAGGAAACAAGAGAGTGGAACATATATACAATAATAATAAGAAGAAAAATCAACAGTTAATAGCAAATAGTGAAATCCATTTTTATTAATCATTAGTTCTCAAACAAAAAAGAGACATGCAAACAATAAAAATTGTTTACTAAAATCATAGTAGATCAACCAAACTAAGTCTAAAATATTCAAATCCATTGTAGCATCTAGTTATTATCTTCATCTTCATCATCAGGTTCAGTTGTTCTATTTGGATAAAAAAAGCATCGGCTGGATCAAAATATCTCTGAACATTAGGGTGATCAATACGAAATCATGGTTGGTTGGGATTCCAAAAAATCAAAAATGGTCCAACTTGGTGCTGAGAGAGGGTATACTGGATATCTATTAAGGTGTTTTCAAGGGCTTGAGTCAGTTTGGCGGTGATAAAAAATATGATATCATTTGCCTTCTTTGTGGAAGCGATCACGCAACAGATTGAAGATAGATTCCAAGGTTTGTGGTGGTTCAACATCAGTTGGAACTGAATAAGAAGGATGTGTATTGGAGTTTGAGGACGAGTTATAAGGTAGAAGTAAAGATGGATCAATCCTACTATAGAAGCATGGAAAATATGCATCCATGCGTTCAACAGCCATGTGCCCCAAAGTAAAGCATAGAAGAGATCAGGCCGCAGAATCATCCTGCAGTCCAGAAAGGCGACATCCATGCGTCCCAATCAGCCAAAGCAGCTTTTGCCGCAGATAAACCTGACACGTCATCCTAGCAACATGAACGTCTCTGACACAAAATCCTAACAAAAAGGATTTTCTGAATGCCTCAAAAGACGTGAACACACTAAACGACATAAGTCTCACGTCAGTACAAAACTTCACTCTCGATGGATGTGCAGCACCACGTATACAACACAACTGGCCCCACGCGTCCCAGGTTCCATGAGGTTCTATGCGTCTCTGGCCCCATGAGTCCTATACTCCATGGTCTCCATGCGTCTCTGACCCCATGCATCCCAGACTCCATGCGGTCCTATGCATCTCTGGCCCCATGCGTCCCAGGCTCTATGGGCTCCATGCGTCTCTGGCCCCATGCATCCCAGGCTCTATGCGGTCCCATGCCTTTCTGGCCCCATGCGTCCCAGGTTCCATGTGGTCCCATGTATTCCAGGCTCTATGCGACTCCATGCGTCTCTGGCCCCATCCGTCCCAGACTCCATGCGGCTCCATGCGTCTCTGGCCACATGTGTTTCAGACACCATGAAGACCAAATCTTGCTGTTACGACAAGAGTGATTCTCTCCAACTAAGTGCAGACTATGTGTCAAGATAACCAAGTTATGCCCACAAAGGATGAGAACCACCTAGATCTTCAACAACAGAAGATCCCAACAAGCGCCCACGTGATAGCCTGGCCCGCTCACGGTTACAGCTGTACCTTATTAAGGAGGCATACGTGGCACTCTCTAGCATCCATGCTGCCCAATATATGTCGGTCCAAGGATGACTATATCTACCCGGGTGGCATGCCTAAAGGAGGAGAGGAGAGAGGTCATCCAACACACACAGAGAGCATACCGAGATGAGCAAAGAGAGAACATAAGCTTCCTCACCCTGCATCGGATAGTCAACGGAGTAAAGGAGCCGCCATAGTGATTTTTGTCCATCGTCACACCCCAGATCAAAATATTGTACTTAGATAATTCTGTTTAGGATTCTTTGTACTCTTTTTTCGTTCCTTAAATAAAAGTTTGCCAGAACTCATTTAATGGCGAACAAGATGAGATGGCGACTCTGCTAGGGACCTTTTTTCTCCTTTGATGAGAAATTTGTGACATAATCTGACGCACCCAAGCTCAAATCAACTCAAAGAATGCTGGTAGTTCGCTTCGACCAGCAAGCTTTCAAGGAGATGCTCTCGGAGGGAAGCGCTAGTCCTTCTCCAAGGCTAGAAAGCCTAAGAAGACCCGCATGACATGGGTTTCAAAGGTTGTTGTGTCTCATCCAATTATGGAGCATACGCTCCTTGTCTTTTTCTCTGTCGCAGGGACTACACATCATGCGTCCACTGCTTATGCGGCAGCCCCTTCCAACAAGAAGGGTGCTCAATACCAGAAGACCCATAGGACGTGGGTTGCAAAGGCCGTTGTGCCTCACCCAACTGCGGAGCATGCACTTCCTGTCTCTCTCTCTGATGCTGAAGACGCACAATATACGTCCACTCTGGCTGTCCCCGCTCATGCGGTCTCCTGTCCTTAAAAGGAGAATGCTCACCACCCAAACTCTGGCAGAGAAAAATAATACGATGCCAAGGGATTCGGGGTTGATGCACAGTCTAAGCGGCCATAACGAAGGATGCAGAGAAGAAAGCAATATGCGGTTTCCAGCTCAGCCGCATCCGTCTCTGACACCCCTAGAAGCTCTGTCTTTGACAGAATCTTATTCGACCGTGCTTTCATACGCCATTTCGAGAAAAATTAAAACTTTGACTCTTTGTACTACGCGCATGCGCATGCTAAGTCGAAGAAGTATTAGGCACTGTGAGCTCGTCAAGCTCAAGCAACTGTCCATTTGGCTGACCGTCAGCGGTCACTGCTAACCTTTATATAAGACCGCCCCGTGCGTCCAGCCCGCAGCGGCAAATGAGCAGGGTCCATCTCAAAAGTCTTCCACTGACGACCTGAAAAAAGTTTTTGTACGAACCCTATATCAGGGAGCAAAAGCAATACTTACACACCCATGTGCTCGGTCTACCGGGGCTCATAATAAGAGCATAAAGATAGATCTTGGTCTACCTGGGCTCATAATAAGGGTGTAAAGATAGATCGGCTCTTGTTTGATTTACGCAACGTGATCAACCACAAGCGCAAAGCGAGGGAAGAAACCACGGCATGTGAGGTGTCCCCTCCAGGATACCCCTGTGCCAACATCATCATCAACTACTGCTGTGCTAAAACAACAATGCCCACAAACAGGTAGTCGATATTCCAATGACTGCATCCGAAGGTACTTAGCCGGCGACAACCCAGAAATCAGGTACAAACACCAGAGGAGGAAGAACTACCATTCGCCTCATGTTACTCTACTCAAAAGGACCCTTCCACCATGTGAGGAAGGAAGCCCAGCACCTCTAGTCCGTCACTCTCAACCAGCGCATCGAGAAGACGACTACTTGGAGGACCAACAGCGGGGCATGCGAAAGGTGTTTTCCAAGGTATCCGCTCAAAGAAAAAGCTATCAGCCGCTGGAGGTAGTTCTTCCTCGGGACCCCTGAGGGTTGCACAAGTTGGAGGTAGTGATCCCCCGGACCTATACAACAACCCAACGTTCCAAGAAGGTGGGGATTCCAAAGGAACATACTCCGATGTCCCTAGGGGTGGCCACCCTCATCAAAATGACGTACCTCCTACGCTGGGGGTAGTACTGTATCCGAATTCGAGGAGAAGGCGATGCTACCTGATGACTACTTCCGGCAAGAATCTGAGACAAAAAGTGCTGCATCCACTGCCCTGTCCATCTCTCCACATGTGAGGACTGTATACATGGCAGGGGACGATCACGAAGGCCCCAACGACCTACAACGCCTCGAGGCTTTTGAGACCATGATGCAGACGATGAGTTCATCAATGCAAGCCCTGACTCAGGCAATGCCAAAAATTAAAGCAACCATGGTTTCCCAACCAGCAAGGACTTCTGGACAAGCAAGCTTGGGCCCTGGGACCAACGCGGACTCCGACGCAACCGCTCCGTCCATAAGTGAAAATTACCCTCTGCCTGGCTCATCTGCCCCTTCCGCCAGAGACGAAGCCAGAGAAGAAATGAGGGAATTTTGAGAACTCAGGGTTTGGGATACGACATCCATACCCCCGCGAGTGGAGGGATGTACCGTACCCGCCCAAGTACAAGCTCTTCAACTTGAACCCATTCGACGGAAAGACTTCCCCCATCAATACATGAGCTACTTTGAGACTGTAATAGGGCACCTACCTCGCAGTGACGCACTCCTTACCAAGCTCTTTGTAGGGACATTGACTGTGGTAGCATTCGACTGGTTTTGTAGCCTACCAGATAACTGTATCTCATCGTTTGATAACCTCAAGAGTCTTTTTCTCAAAAGATTCTATGACGGAGGAAGCGACATGATGATATCCTCCCTGATGGATGTTTTCCAAGGGAAAAGGGAACTCACCCAAAATTATATCGAGTATTTTCGACAAGCAGTGCTTGTAACACCCCATTCCGCTCAAGCGGACTGCCGATTCAAACGGCAAAAGTGCAATACCCCGACCCGCTTTGCTCAGGCGAGAATACTTGTTTGAGGTAAAGGATATCCAGACTTGTCCCTACAGGAGTTCGGCTTAGGCTTTCAGAGGATCGCTCGACGTATCGCTCAACCGAGGCAAATTATCGCTAAGGTGGGTGGCTACGGTGAACTTGTCTTTGCTTAGCCAGCACACTTAAAATATGGAACGATACATGCTAGTCGCTAGGTGAATCACCCCCTACATGCTAATAAGAATATAACGCACATAGCTAAGGGAATAATCCCAACTTGTATTGCTTGTGTTAGAACATGGAATTAAAATATTGCTTATATTCAGATCCTCGCATGCTACCCTAGACCATGTCGCTCGGGAACTCCCTCACGGTTTCACTCCTCGGCTTACCTTCGGGCCCGAGCTAATATGAATGATTATCTTTATACAAATGCATGCTTGCCTGCTTGTATATTGCCTTGTTCGATGCTTGTCGCATAAACTATGTCTCAATTGTGTAACACTGTGCATGTCATGCATTCATCTAGTTCTCTTCTCGGAAGACTATCTAATAGTCGTTCCGTGTAAGAATGAACCTACAAGTATCCGGGACCGTTAGGTCACCAAGGTAATCCCTACACCAGGGGAATGCATCAAGGCAAGTTGTTCACTGAACGAGATTCATGTCATATAATTTAGGAAATACAGCTCGTGGAGCAATTCTCGTTCAGAGCAATAATCAAGATTCAAGCATCTCGTGTACTTGTGTATCTCGTAAAATTGGAAGACCAATAATTGCATATCGCGGGCAACTCGAAAATGAGGTATAGTTCTACGGACGGTCACCAGGGCACTGAGGCCGATCCGATCTAGATGGAACTTTATGTGTGGTCTATTATGTGCGGGCGAGATGGTTTGTAGCGCCTCTTGTGCTTTCATTACATTCCATTCTCGTCTTGGACTGGGTCCTTTATGGCTATGCCAGCGACACGTGTCATATAGATAAGTCATCCTCGCTTAGCGGCTATCCACGTGTGAGTCATTGCATCGCATCAAGAGCATCCGAAACATAGTCTCGCTCATAACACAATATTTGCATATGTATTGCCCCTGAATATTTATAAATGCTTGTGCTTGAATTAACTTGGTTTGCCTTGGACAGAAAAGGTCAAATGGTAAGTTGGTAAGTCTCGTCGTGTTTCCTCTTATATCGCACAAGCGCACTGACACATGAGTTAGGCTATTCAGTCTTTGCCATGAAACTGATCCTAAGGCAACTTGAAAGACAACATAAATAGTTGGTGTACGGAACCTATATTAGGTATTTGGATTTGTCGAGCGGGCGAGTAGCCTCCCTACCAGTGCATTCGTGTACTGATAATCCACTATGTTGTTTGTAGGGTGCGGGAGAACCTCGTTCGGTGCGGATGCCTCATTCGTGCGTGCTAAGGCGTGGAGATCACTCTGGAGCCTTGGAGCGTTATGATCCGGAACTGAAGCCCATATATAAGACATAATGTTGGAACATCGCCTGCATATCATTCCATAATTGTATCCACTTGGCACGCTTTTACTGTTTCAGAGAGAGAGGCTTGAGCGACTTATAATCTCGGCCAAGTGCCGCCTGTAACATTTTTATATCAATAAAGAGTTTGCTTTACTTCTTCTTGTGTTATTCAATGTTTCTGCTATTTTTTACTCAGTGAACTTGTTACCAAATCGCCTATGCGTTTATGATTTTGCTGCACTCGACAATCTGTGCGACTCTGTGGCTTAGATCTCTTACCGCCAACCAATGAACCAAGGCCTTACACGGGCGCGGCTTACGCTCGTGCGATATCACGCCCGGATGGGTTAAAGCGATCGTCCCGCGGGAGCGCTGGCGCGGTGATTCTTGCCTAGCGGGGACGGCCGATTAGCCTGCGGGAGATCGAGGCATGACAATATGTAATACCCCGCTCCGCGTCGGTATTATGTATCAAGGTGAGTGGGCAGAACTTCGTTCTCTGATTCTTGCACGCCTTAATAATAAATCTGAGTTTTTGCTTGCAATATTTTCATAAGAGAATGATAGAACCTGCCTTGCATGTTAATGAAACAAACTCACCTAGCTTATCTTTGAAACGAACATGTCTGCTTAACTAAGAGACCCTGAAACGCTTGTCTAAGTATGTGTTTGCATGAACATGTTTACTATCGCCTATGCTTCGAGAGAACCATATCGTGTGGCTGAATGTGTTCAAATGATAAGGCGGCTTGCTCCGCAACAAGAATATAGTCTGATGGTTCGTCTCGTCTGCATCCTAAAGTTTATTTGATAGTATTTTCATGCATTCGTATCGGTCGGACAATGGCTATTGGTGGAGAGCTGAATTGTATGTATCACGGCTGCTACAGAGATAGTGGAAAGCAACCATGAGTCACAGCTGCCATTAGCATCAGATAAAGAGTCATTGGTATGCTGGACCAATAGCTGCCGATCCTGAGATACTCGGGGACCGCACTGCATATAGCTAGTTCATTGTGTTGGCTTGGATAGATGGACCGCCCCTAAGATATGCATTAGAATCTAGATGTGCATTTGTCCCTCGAGTCTTTGAGTATAGCTCACGAGACACACTGCGCACACCATGAAACAGAACGAACGGCTTGCTTGCTTATATCGTATATGAAACTCTGTTTTAAAAGATGTTTCCAAAATAATATAATATGACTCCGTTCTTCTGCTGCATGTAACGAACATAGGTAAAACTAGAAAGATCACTAGTAATATAATGTTTTATAACATGATTACTTAGTGTTGGTTTTAGTGAAAGCTTACTTCTGTTCAGTTGTTTTATCTCACCAGTACTTATAAAAGTGCTGACCCACCAACAGTTTACTTGCTTGCAGGTACTGGATCGTCCGAGGGAGCGTTAGGCGTGCCTCAGTCCCCAAGACCCAAAATTTTTGGTTTCGATTGTCTCGAGTTGCTATCGTATAAAGGGGCATAATGTATGGATCGATGCCTTTGCACAAAGAGAACCCAGTCCCTCAATTTGTCCTGAATACTCAGTTGGCTAAATGCATTGCATTACAACAATGTCCCTCCGTTGCTTACTCGATTGATGCGATGGTAGCCAAAACACAACTTAAACGATGTTGCCTTGTGCGGACGCAACCCCAGGCTCGTATGACATCACGTCCCGGTATCAAACATGCCATTCCTTGCCCCCGTCCGGTGCGCTGAGGGGCGATGGTTTTCGTCCGGTTCCGGTGGGAGGAAGCGGTGGTTTGGGCGGCCCTCGGGGCCTGGGCGTGACAGTGCTGAGGTTGCCCCCAGGCAATCCCGAGTCGACACTGATGGACATGTGCCGCAGAAACATACTTCCAGCAGTCAGCCTCTGGATGGGCAACGGTCAGTTTAAAGACTGGATGACGTTCATCATCAACGTTGTGAGCGCTGAGAAGAAGGTCAAGGATGCCCGACTCTTGGGAACATAGATCCCTGTCATCGATGATAGGGAAAAGTGTCCCAACAACAACAACAACGGCAACAACAGCCGTGATGGAAATGGAAAGCAGGCCTTGGTGGCCAACTTAACCCAGAAGCCCGAGCAAAAATCGGTTGAGGTTCCAAAGCCCAAGGAGTCCTACTCCTTCGAAGATGACGACGTAATGCCCATCTTCAATGTACTGATGAAGGGTGGTAAGTTTCGGCTCCCCGACGTCTGTCACGCCCCAGTCCCAAAATACGTAGGACTAGGAATACGTAGGCATGCCAGCCGTATGTATATGACAACTCCAATATATGGATACCATAATACATACGTACGCTGTAATATGAATATTAACTCACATGTGGTATATATATTATCACAAGTCACAGGGCATAACTAGATCTCATCCACAGAATCAAATAACCAATCAACTATGTAACTGAATCAAGTATAAAATGCTTCATAAGAACAAGTAGCTGGGTGGAGACAAATCCACTACCAAACTAGAATATAAGAGAAATAAAACAAGTACATCTTATGATCAATGAGGCTCGAAGAGAAGACCTCCTCGAAAGAGAGATAAGTAGCAAGTCCTGATCCGTGCTCCTGCGAATAGTCATGATCGTCTACACCTGGAAAGGGACAAGGTCCTCAGAGGGACATAACAAGATACATAGAAGCATGACAATTTGAATACAGTAAGCATGCATAATAGGTAGAAAATATATAAGTATGTTGTACAAGACAATCTATATGAATGCATAATGAGGATAACTTTTTGACGTATGGGCATGGGTAGGCTACTCTATCTAATCTCATAACTCACACATACGTCAGGGACATCATCAGCAGTCATACCGCGAGGATAGCGACCATCGTGACACCATCAGCCGACATACCATGAGGGTAGCGACCATCGGACATGACTACCATAGTGCGTGCTAGTTACTACGGTTTACCAAAGTGGTTATAGCCCATATACCTACTGATTGTCCTCCCCTCCCATGATACTATGTGTCAAGTGTGTGTCAACATATATATAGTATATAATTATGACTGAAAAAAATACACATGCAATAAATATATAAAATATAATAAGCATGCAAAATTACTATAAGCAATTTGGCAAGGTATCTTGCCTAGTCGGAAAAGGATGAAGTCCCAACTCAAGGTGTCGTCCGATCTGCCCGTCACATAAATTAAACAAGTTAGGTTACAAAAATGGATAAATAGTTTTCGCCATTTTAATCTATTTTAACTCTGAATAAAATAACCTAAAATAGTATTTTAATCTTATTATAATCTAATTTTATTGTTAAACCCTAATTTTGGTCTAAAGAAAGTCAATTTTACGAATTTGTGATCTGTGGCACACAAATCGAGGCAATCCGTTGACCAAAAAGTCAACCATCTCAAATCCTAGATTTGTGTGTAAAATTCTATAGATTTTAGCGCTACATGAATGTCGTAATCGACGGTTTTATAAAATCACAAGTCGGTAAAGAGTTATGGCCACAAGGGCGAATAGATGACAGTTTTTGGTGGTTTCCTATTTACGTCTACGTTGTACGAATTTTATAGTAGATTAAACTTATACATTAAATTCTGGAAAAATAATTTTATGTAATTTCATCATGTCAACTTTTCAAAACTTCAAACGGTTCATAATTCTGAATTCGGGATCTTCCGAAATCTCGAAAATACGAAAACGCGTCTGATTTCAGACAGTTGGCACTTTTAGAATTTTTTGAAAAAATAAGTTCATAAATTATTAAAATAATTTATATATTCAGAAAACTAACCTTGATATGGTTCTAAAAAAAACTGGAGCACGTTTGGAGTCCGGAGATAGGAGATATCATCTTTTTAAGTCGTCATAACTACTAGAAAATGAGGCTAAATTTATGACGAATTTTAACTGTTTTTGGACAAAAAAGAGAGGAGTTTGGGGAAGAAAAATATGAAAAAATAATTTATTCCATAAGTCTAATAGATATTTATAATGGTGGAGACTACTTAATTGAATACGATTAGGATTGGTTAATTTGGATATGATTAATCAGTTTAAATAAGGATAGGATATGCATGAAGTTGCTTTCCTAATAGACTCATGATTTAAATTAATTTAAAATAGAGTTTGAGTTTATCTCAATAATTTATAATCTTAAATAGAATTAAAGATAATACAAATAATTTATATATAATCTTATTAATATCTATTAACACTAAATTAGCATATATATATCTAATATTAAGACTATATATATCCAAATAAATTCTAAATAATTTCAAAAATATAAATAAATTTCTTAAAATTCTAAATAAATTACAGAAAAACATAATTAAATATTTTAACCTAAAATAAATATTTGGCAGAACAATATGCAAGTATGGTCTCATAGTAAATCATGAAAGTCCTAAAAATTTACGTTTCCTATGTTTTAATTACCCAAAAATTCTAGAAAATCTCCAAAAATCTAAAATAGCCTAAAATAATTCTAAATAAATATTTATATAAGTAAATATACTAATAAATTTATTTTCTAATTAACTAAGAGAATACTCTAAAGAAATTTAATATTTAAAATAATCTATAATAAATATAATAATATAAAATACACACAAAATACCTATTTTTGGTGAGGGGGTTTACAATCTACCCAACTTACAAAAATTTTATCCTCGAAATTAAAAATAAGAAATGATTTGTTAAATCTTTCACATTCGTATCTAAGACAAGTCAACTGCAATCTTCTCAAAAAAATTTAAATGACAAAATCTATTCAAGTCCGTCACAATCTCTTCAAAATTAAAATAACCACTGTTTAAATCAAAATTTAACCTATCATAATCTCTTTTAGATTTTTAAATAATTAACATTCAAATTTAATTCAAATCTATATGACATCTTAAAGATTTAAATAACCCACATCAAATTTTACATCACGATTTTTAACTATCATAATCTCATATAGATTTGAAATAATTCTAATAAAATCTTATTCCTATATTTCAACTTAAGAATTTTGGACTCTTCAAATTTTAAATTCAATTTCTATTATCAATATTTCAAATAGGTGATCCAACAATCAAAATTCAACTTTTAATTCAAATCATCAAATTATAAAATTTTGAATTCAATCCATCAATGTTCATGTTTAGAGTTCTATTTTTTTCTCAAGATTTAAATTGTTAATTTGAATATCCAATATTCAAAATTTAAATCATGTGCTCAAATTATAAATATTTGTCTGCAATATCAAAGTTTTAAAATTTATTCTATAAGGCATTCTTATCTTTAAAGTTAAATCATCATAAGTTAATCAAAATTAAAATGGCTTAAATCTCTCAATCTAATCTTACTTTATTAAAATCTAAATTTTTTTACCTCAAGTTGACAATGCAACTTCTACAAACTTAGAATTTATCGATCTATCACATAGGCTATATATTTAAGAAAAACGTCCTCAAATTATTTAATCGTGTTATTCAATCCACAAAATATCTCACATATTTTATGCCCTTAATTACAAAAGATAGTCACAAGGTAATGTGATTGGCCTATGGGGTATATCTAGTACTCTCCGTGTATCAACTTATACTAAGCACGAGCGTTCGTCTTTCCGAAATAGGGGAAGATAAAAATCAACAATAAAGAATTCAAGGAGGAGGTGATAGAATACAAGTACGGGGTTCAAAGCGATTAAAGAATTCAAATGGGAGTGGCCAAGGTAGTTGTGGATTGAAATCTTATTTTGGTAAATTCCTATTCGCATGTTCACATCAGAACGGTTATGTACCTGACGTGATATGCTCTAACCAGTCTAGAGGGCAAGTATATTCGTCTAACAAGTTGAGTCAACTACATCTCAATCCACGTAAAGTAGTCATGCGAAGAGCGAACCAAGCGCACTAAGGTTGATCAGACCATAATACACTAATTCTGATTTAGACAATGTATTAGTGTGGGCCCCCAATAATACATATGTCATGAACAAGCTCGATAAAAGAATAAGCTTGCAAAACTAGGCTATAATAACAGCATAAGTCGAGGTAGTACAGAAAATATAGGTACGCTGGATTATGATGAGTGAAAGTATAAATTACTTGATTTGAAACTAAAGGATAATCATAAAATCATAATATAAATGAACAACTCAACTATCAAGTTCTAACTACTAAGCACATAATTTAAGATTAACAAACTACAATCCTACCAAACTATGTATCCTAACATAAAAGAAAATTACTTGGCCTACAATCAGAAGGGTTAGGTGGCACGAATTGAAAGATGAAAGAATATTTTAGTCATCACACCAATAGCGAGCGTTAAGGTTTCGGAGGAACAAGATATAAAATTAAATAGAGAGACTCTTGATAATATCATGATTTTCTAGGGAAAGGTGGTATGCTAATCTCTGTGTTCGAGGTATGATCAAGAAAAGTATTATATTCTTTCCTCTTGGCTTCCTAAGGTACTGTTCTGCTAATATCAAGACAATGATCTAAATTTATAGTTCTAATATTATCTCACTATGAAAGTTAGGTTTAGTCCTAATGTTCAATCTTTGATTTCTATTGGTTCCTCAATACTAGTGTAAACCCCCTCGACCAGATTTCAGTATTTCTAGGATTATTTTAACAATTTAGGATTTATGGCAATATTTTAATTTATTTTGCTTACATATCCTGTTGACTTGTGCACCTGTCCGTCACCGAATTATTTGGAGCTTTATCCTGACTGTTATTCCCAAATAAAGTTCACATACCTGTCCTAGACCTGTTAGACTATTTTCCTGAATTTTGTGCAACTCCCATATGCTTTATTTTGAGCCTCGTTTGAGACGCACAACTATCGTTACAAAAGTCCGTATTTATTTCCTATTTTATTTTCTGCTCTTTACCCATCTCTGTACCCTAGAGATTTGAGGCCCAACATGCACCTGTTTTGCCCAAACAAAAATACGTTAATTTTCTACACTGAGTATACTATATTTAGTGTATTGACACCGTAGAAAAATTATGACCCTACCTGCCTCTAAATAATTAGAGAACACCGTGCGCAGTATTTATTAATTAATAAATACGGTGACCCGTATCACCTAGAAACCAGGTCCAACCCCTGCCTAGACTCACCCCCATACCCCCGGGACCCTCACACAGCTTTTTCTTTCAATCCTGTGAATTTTAGAATTTTCAGAAATCAGGTGTTTTTCCAGACAATTTCGTAATTGCGTAATTTCCCAAAAATAGGACTTTTATGCAATTTATAAAATTACAGGGACTTTCCTGCAAATTGCAGTGCAGGGTGTCACCCCCTCATTGGCCGTTGAACCTGTGCCGTCCATTTGGATGCGGGACCCACCCGAAAAGATCCCAGAAATATCCCGAAAATATCTCAGAAATATCTTGTAAATATCTCAAGATATTTTATTAAAATATTAATTAAATTTTTTTATAAAAGAAAAGAAAAGAAAAGAAAATAAAAAAATTAAATCCTAAAAATCTACCCCCCCTTCAGCCCGCAACCCCCCCCGGCGGCGAGCTCCCCGCCGGAGCCTCCCCCGCCCGCCGGAGCCACCCCCCCGATGGCCCTCTTCCCCGCTCCCTCTCCCCCGACCTTCCATCTCTCCTCCTCCTATTCTCCTCCTCCTCCCCGCCTGTGCGTCCCCGCGACCGCCGGCGAACTCCGCCCCCCCCGACCCCTCGGCCTCCTCCTCCTCCTTCCCTCTCTCCCTCTTCTCCTCCGCCCATCCAGCCGGCCGCGTCCGCCCCCGACTCCCCTCTCTCAGGCCGCCGGCCCGCCCTCTCCCTCATCCTCCCTCTCTTTCCCCCATCACCGGCCGCGACCACCACCATCGCCAGCTCCTCCTCCTCCCCCCTCCCGCTGGCCCGACCCCCCTCTCTCTCCTCCCACCCGACTCTGGTCAGCTCGAAGCCGCCCTCCTCCAGCGAGCCGCCCCGGCCGGTTTTCAGAAACCCTAGGGTCGCCGTGGACGCGGACAGGGCACAGGACACGGACGCAGCCCTCAGACTCGTGTCGAAAACGTGTCGGACACGAGAAACACAGTTTCCACGGAGCCCTGTTCAGGTATATTTTTCTCTCACCTCGTAGCTCTGTTTTTGATTCCGTCAGTTGCGTCGCATAGACTATGTAACCATCTCGGTGTCCGCGCAACCCGCTCGGTGCATCGTGTCCTGTGGCGATCACGACACGCGATCCAAAAATAGGAAAAACCATACCCCGATTCACCCCGAAACTGGGTACGCCCCGCCAAACGGGACGACTTGGTCGCACGCGATCTTTACCGAAACGTGCGCGACGTTGATACGGACGTGTAGGAATTCGGAGAAGTTGATTTGGATGTGCGTGCACACCGGAATCAACGCGTATCCGCCGATACCGCCTTGTATCCGTCAGTTCTAGAACACGCTGCAACTTTGTGTACACACGTCGGATCGAGACGAAACTTGCGCCATCGGACTCGTAGCGAGACGCTGGTCCTGTGATCCAAGTTTGGTTCAATTCTGAGAACGTTGAAAAAATCCCGTATCGTGGGCCCCACAGGCTCCACTTGACGGGCGATTTTGTGATTGGCTCATCGGAATCCAATTCTGGAAGTTCTGTTGGGTTCATATCATCGTTTTGGACTTGTGGACACTAAGTTTGGCGAATTTGGAGACCTTTGACCCTGACACATTTTTCGGTGCAAAGTGGGCCCACACGTGGACCCCGCTTTGACCGAAAACTGTCATTTTTGCCCCTGTGTCCAAATTGGACTTAAGGACAGGCGTTTCTAGCTATTTGATATTTTTTGAGACTGTTAGTGATGTTTATTTCAGCATCCGGAGACTTTTATTCTGAGGCCATAGTTTCTGACTTTTGGCACTTGACATCTGGACGTTATATTTTGCAGCTCTCTTGCCAGGCAAGTATACCTTGCCTTGTTGTACTGTTTAAATTCAGCTATTGTTAGTTACATATTTATTTATTATATAAAACATGCGCATCCGAGCAGACTCGGGTGCAGTCAACGATGGCGTTGACGTTAGGACTTGTGTCTGACCTAGTGTCTAGTAGACCCACCTAAAGTTGTGGAGTTATCGATATAACTTCCCAGGCCTTGACACGTATCATTACACGTCACAGAGTAAGTACATGTAGGGACGCGTGCCTCATGCGCGACTGGCCATCAGTGTGAGCAACACGTGTAGCGGTATTTAGCTCAGTTGTTTATTTTATTGAGACTTGCATCATAGTAGGAGGTGTCCACGTCGTTTTCATGATTTGTACATCTATATTGGGCGGAAAAGATACTAGTAGACGTATGGGACACCCCCTCCTTATATATTCATGTGGCCTGATACCATACTCTACGGAGATGGGGCATTCCTATGCTGCTCGGAGATGGGAGATTGGTTTTCTTGTTCCGTTACCATGCTCCGAGGAGGATGGGATATTGTATGTTTTATACCTTCGTCCATGCTCTGCAGGGATGGACGATTGCAGAGTGCCCTTGCGTCAGGGGGCATATGACATATATACCAGCCAGTCATGATGATTGGTGAATTACGTCAGCATATGTCTAGCCCACACATTCCCATGCGTACTACAAGGTCTTTAAATTGCATTCACTTAGATGGTTAGCACACCCCATTTATTTATTCAGTATTTACATTATGGCATGTCATTTTTCTGTATCTTGCTATGTCCCTCTGAGGACCTGGTTCCCTGCCAGGTGTATATGTTCTTGAGTATTCGCAGGAGCACAGATCCGGACATATTACGTATATTCCGAGGAGGTCTTTTCTTCGAGCCTCGTGATTGTCAGATGTTGATCTTATATGGTGTATATCTGGTTTATTTTTATATTCTATTTCGGCAGTAGATTTGTTTCCATCCGACTGTCATTCTTTAAATACTTATCATTGAGATCTAGTTACATGGTTATTGTTTATTCATATTTGATTCTGTGGATGAGATTTAGATATTACCCTGTGACTTATGATTAATTATACCACTGGTGAATTATTGTTCATCTTACAGCGTACGCACGTATATATGGTTTCCATATATTGGAGTGCCATATATACGGGCGGCTGGCATGGTTACGTATCCTAGTCCTATGTATTTTGGGACTGGGGCGTGACATATTTTTAGTGGTGGCCCATGCAGGTCAGAGCATATTGTCTCGGTTACGTTACTGTACCGAGCAAGCCTGCACCTAGGATTAGAGGATAGGATCTCATCCATAATTGACTATGACTTATTTTTCTTCCAGTCTGTCCTACTTACATAATTGCATCTTGCTTGAATCCTGTGCTTCCCTGATAATTCCTTAAGTATAAGCCCTGCTAGAATATAGGAATCCTTGTTTATAGGATAATAATTAGAGTAGTATTCCTATTAAGAACACAACTAGGCCCTTGACATATCATTAAGTCCAGACTACTTAATGAACCTGAGTCTTCCATACTACCTAGTGAACCCTAGCATCACTACCTATAAATTAACTTATCCTTATCTCTTGGCGTATTTATGTATGACTTGAGAGTAGTATAAATATTACTAGGATTAGTTAGAGAATTGACCATAGTGTTGACCCTAGTCTTGAGGAACCAATAGAAATCCAAAGTTGAATACTAAAACTGAGAACTCATCCTATGTTTGGATAACCAGAGTTTTACGCCAGAGACCATTTACCCTTGGTGGCGTAAAAGCCAATTGACTCTTGGTGGAGTAGGAACCAAACGACTGCCTAGTTGGCATAAAACTAAATGACTTTCCTGTTGGCGTAAAAATCAAATTATGCAGGAGATTGTCTCCTTATGCCGCAGTTATGATAACTGCTACCCTCGATCCCTTAGTCTTCCTTATCCTGCGTCATGCAAGCCACGTAGGTAATTGCCCTGCGTAAACTTGATGATTCTTGAAATATTAGATAACCAGCGTAGAGTAACCTGATTAGGCGTAACCTAAGGATAGGATGTGAGCGCAATCGTTACAGCCTTAGCTTTCCCCAGTGTTGACCCAAATCTTGTGCATTAAAGGCAGAGATACGCCTCGAGCCATGTGCAAAAAGAAACAACTTTCTGACAGGACATTTGATCTTGTCTCATCTCGAGCATAAAAATGACTTGTATCCAATAAAGTCACTAAATGACAACCTGGGTCCCCGTGCAAATTCATCATCACAAACCGTCCACTCGATCGTTGTACAAGTACTTTTGTCAGATGTCAGGATTCACTAATTCGACTGACAAACTCATGAGTTTCACGTACAACTTTACGCCCGCTAATTTTTGCGCAGATTTTAGCGCAAAACTTTTTACGCTCAGACTTTACGCAGGAGATATTTACGCGCAGATTTCCACGCACAGACTTTTTACGTAGACAACTCTGAAGCTCTACTTTACGCTTCTCTGTTTTACGCGAATAGCCCTGAAGCCATGCGTTACGCCAACTTATTTTATCTCTGCTTTACACAGACAACCTCGAACCCCTACTTTACGCAGACTTTCTTGAAATCTCTGTTTTAGGCAGACAGTCTATAGTGTTTATTAAGATTGTAAAACTTAGAAGGCCATACCTCTTTTAGGTCCACTAGCGACTTAGACAAGGAATTAGAATAATAATTGTAGAGATTGTAGTGTCTTATTTTTTTTTTTTTGTGATTGTGAGTTATGTTGTAATTTCTCTCATCATAATCTAGCATACTTAAAATTGCTGTCCTACCTTGATTTATGATGCTATTATAGCCTAGTTTTGCAAGCTTATTCTTCATCGAGCTTGTTCATGACACATGTGTTATTGGGGCCTGATCCACTCCACTAATACAATTGTCTATTCAGAATCAGTGTATTACGGTCTGATCAACCTTAGTGCATTTTGATTCGCCCTTCGTATAACTACTTTACGTGGATTGAGATATATAGTGATTAGTAGACAAATGTACTTACCCTCTAGATATGTCTGAGCATATCGTATCAGTTATGTAACTGTACTAATACGAATATGTGAATAGGGATTACCAAAATAGGATTTCAATCCACAACTACTTTGACAATTTCTACTGAATTCTTTAAACGCCTTGATCCCCACACTTCTAATATATTACCTCCCCCTTGAACTCTTGATTATTGTTTTTCGTCTCCCCTATTTCGGAAAAACGAAACCTCGTACTTAGAATAAATACGAAGTGTATTGTTTTTATAGTCATTTTTGTTTGTTTCTTGGGTAATTACCAAACCCTATTATTAGATTGGATTACAACTGTACTATTTTTAGAATAACCTTCACTACCTACCTACTTTTCTGATACGTGTGCCACTATGGCAGCATAAAATTTAAAAATTTTGTCTCGTAACTTGGGTCAAGTTCAGAACCCAAGAATTACGATGAAGAATGGATCATTTTGTTGTCAGGAGTCCAAATGGATTTCACCTGGATGAACAATTGAATGACTCTTAAATGGATAGCAGCACCTATGACTAGGTTGACTTATAAGGATTAAGAATTCCTATGGACCAACGAGTGTCAAGCCACTTTCGAGGAGTTGAAGAAGTGACTGACCATAGCACCATATTGACTATTCCATCCGGATCAGGCGGTTGTAATCTACAGACGTATCAGGAAAAAGTTTGGGATGCGTATTAATACAGGATGGCAAGGTAATGGTATATGCATCTAGACAATTATGAGTACATGAAAAGAATTTAGAACTTGCAACCGCCGTAATTACTCTGAAGCTATGAAGACATTACTTATTTGAGACAAATCGTAAGATTTCACGGCATACCAGTCAGCATTTTACCAGACAAGGATTCACGTGACCAGAGTTGGTAGTCAACACAGTAAAGGCAGTTAAGTAATACAAGGACACTTGCGTGCAGTGCAAGACAGACAGAAGCAGTGGACAGACGTCATCATCGTCCCTTGGAATTCAAAGAGGACGATCATGTCATCTCAAGGATATCACCTACTAGAGGCACCATTCAATTCGGAGGACGCAACAAGTTGAGTCCAAAGGTATATCGGCCCAGTGACGTGCTAGAAAGAGTAGGAGTAGTAGCATATCAACTTGCGCAACCACCTTTCCTTGAGAGAGCACTTGATGTACTCCACGTGTCGCAACTCAGGCGATATGTGACAGACAGCAGTCAGGTTCTCACCCATTCGTAGATCATCATTAGGCCAAGCTTGTCGTATCAAGAGCAACCCGTTGGAATCCTTGATCATCGAGGAAAGGTATTGAGAAAATCAGTCCATTCCCTTAGTCCGCGTGGCATGGAAGCATGGCGCGCCTGGAGAATCTACTTGGAAGCGTGTGGGCAACATGCATAAACATTTTCCGAACCTATTCGTAAGCCAAGATATAAATTACTTTGTTAAATTATACCTTATGCCGTCTTTGACTTCTATCCCGGCTTAGTTTTAATTTCGAGGACAAAATTTTTATAAGTTGGGTAGATTGTAAACCCCCTCGACCAGATTTCAGTATTTCTAGGATTATTTTAACAATTTAGGATTTATGGCAATATTTTAATTTATTTTGCTTACATATCCTGTTGACTTGTGCACCTATCCGTCACCGAATTATTTGGAGCTTTATCCTGACTGTTATTCCCAAATAAAGTTCACATACCTGTCCTAGACCTGTTAGACTATTTTTCTGAATTTTGTGCAACTCCCATATGCTTTATTTTGAGCCTCGTTTGAGACGCACAACTATCGTTACAAAAGTCCATATTTATTTCCTATTTTATTTTTTGCTCTTTACCCATCTCTGTACCCTAGAGATTTGAGGCCCAACATGCACCTGTTTTGCCCAAACAAAAATACGTTAATTTTCTACACTCAGTATACTACATTTAGTGTATTGACACCGTATAAAAATTATGACCCTACCTGCCTCTAAATAATTAGAGAACACCGTGCACAGTATTTATTAATTAATAAAAACGGTGACCCGTATTATAACGCCCCGCTCCGCGCCGACGTTATATATCAAGGTAAGTTGGCAAAACTTCGTTCTCTGATTCTTGCACGCCTTAATAATAACCTATGTTTTTGCTTGCAATGTTTTCTTAAGAGAATGATAGAACCTGCCTTGCATGTTAATGAACGAACTCACCTAGCTTGTCTTTGAATCAATGTCTGCTTAACGAGAATCCTGAATCGCCTGCTTAGAGTGCATGAACATGTTCACTATCGTCTATGCTTCGAGAGAACCATACTGTGCCTGAACGTGTTCAAGTGATAAGTCGGATTGCCCCGCAACAATGAGTGTATTCTGATGGTTCGTCTCGTCTGCATAATAGAGTTTATTTGATAGTGTTCCATGCATTCGCACGCGGTCGGATAATGGCTTTTGGTGGAGAGCTGAACTGCATGCGTTATAACCACCATGGGTCACAGCTGCCATTAGCATCAGAGAATGAGTCATTGGTACGCTGTTCCACCAGCTGCCGATCCTGAGATACTCGGGGACCGCCCTACATATAGCTAAGTCATTGTGTTGGCTTGGATAGTGACTGTCCCTAAGAATGTGCATTGTGTGTCTAGCTTTGCATCTGACCCTGGAGTCGCACGAGACACGCTGCGCACACCCTGAAACATGAACGGTTTGCTTGCTTGCATATTCAATATGAAACTCTGTTTCCAAACATGTTTCCAAATAAGTAAATCGACTCTGCTAGCGAACTGCATGAAACGAACCTAGGTAAAACTAGTAAGATCACTAGTAATGTAATGTTTTATAACATGATTACTTAGTGCCTGTTTGAGTGAATGCTTGTTTCTGTTCAGTTGATTTATCTCACCAGTACTTGTATAAAGTGCTGACCCACCAACAGTTTACTTGCTTGCAGGTACTGGATCGTCCGAGGAAGCGATAGGCGTGCCACAGTCCCGAAGACCCGGAAATCCTGGTTTCGATTGTTGCCCCGAGAATGCTATCGTATAAGGGGGCATAATGTATGGAACGAACGTGTGCCTTTGCTAAAGGAAACCCAAGTTGCCTCGATTGTCCCGAACACTCAGTTGGCTAATGCATTGCATTGCAACAAGTCACTTTCCGCTGCTTACTCGATTGATGCGATGATAGCCAACTATCAACTTAAACGATTGGCCTTGCACGGGCGCAACCCCAGGCCCGTGCGGCATCACATCCCCTGATAGCTCGAACGGGCCATTCGCTTGGCTCCCTTCCTCCCTCGCACCCGCGGGACGGGCGCGGGATTCGCGTCCGGTGCGCCGAGGCACGGTGATTCGTGCCCGGTTCGTTAATCCCGGCCGCACAGGGCGGGGCAGGGCGGAACGGCGGCCCGGGCGGGTCCGGGGCATGACAGAATGGTATCCAGTACCTGCAAGCAAGTAAATTATTGGTGGGTCAGCACTTTATACAAGTACTGGTGAGATAAATCAACTGAACAGAAACAAGCATTCACTCAAACAGGCACTAAGTAATCATGTTATAAAACATTACATTACTAGTGATCTTACTAGTTTTACCTAGGTTCGTTTCATGCAGTTCGCTAGCAGAGTCAATTTACTTGTTTGGAAACATGTTTGGAAACAGAGTTTCATATTGAATATGCAAGCAAGCAAACCGTTCATGTTTCAGGGTGTGCACAGCGTGTCTCGTGCGACTCCAGGGTCAGATGCAAAGCTAGACACACAATGCACATTCTTAGGGGCAGTCACTATCCAAGCCAACACAATGACTTAGCTATATGCAGGGCGGTCCCCGAGTATCTCAGGATCGGCAGCTGGTAGAACAGCGTACCAATGACTCATTCTCTGATGCTAATGGCAGCTGTGACCCATGGTGGTTATAACGCATGCAGTTCAGCTCTCCACCAAAAGCCATTGTCCGACCGCGTGCGAATGCATGGAACACTATCAAATAAACTCTATTATGCAGACGAGACGAACCATCAGAATACACTCATTGTTGCGGGGCAATCCGACTTATCACTTGAACACGTTCAGGCACAGTATGGTTCTCTCGAAGCATAGACGATAGTGAACATGTTCATGCACTCTAAGCAGGCGATTCAGGATTCTCGTTAAGCAGGCATTGATTCAAAGACAAGCTAGGTGAGTTCGTTCATTAACATGCAAGGCAGGTTCTATCATTCTCTTAAGAAAACATTACAAGCAAAAACACAGGTTATTATTAAGGCGTGCAAGAATCAGAGAACGAAGTTCTGCCCACTCACCTTGATATATAACGTCGGCGCGGAGCGGGGCGTTACATACTTACCAACCAACAAAAAGTTTCGTCCTCGAAACTTCAAGGATAAACTTCTCGATATCCCGAGTAGCGATAGTGCCGTCCCTCGCCGTACTCAATCGAAACAGTCAAGCAATTCAAGTTCAGGAAACATTTTGCACTTTGAGAATATCTATGGACTTATTGTATGGAACGAACGTGTGACTTTGCTAAAGGAAACCCAAGTTGCCTCGATTGTCCCGAACACTCAGTTGGCTAATGCATTGCATTGCAACAAGTCCCTTTCCGCTGCTTACTCGATTGATGCGATGATAGCCAACTATCAACTTAAACGATTGGCCTTGCACGGGCGCAACCCCAGGCCCGTGCGGCATCACGTCCCCCGATAGCTCGAACGGGCCATTCGCTTGGCTCCCTTCCTCCCTCGCACCCGCGGGACGGGCGCGGTGATTCGCGTCCGGCGCGCCGAGGCACGGTGATTCGTGCCCGGTTCGTTAATCCCGGCCGCACGGGGCGGGGCAGGGCGGAGCGGCGGCCCGGGCGGGTCCGGGGCGTGACACGTATCACCTAGAAACCAGGTCCAACCCCTGCCCAGACTCACCCCCATACCCCCGGGACCCTCACACAGCTTTTCCTTTCAATCCTGTGAATTTTAGAATTTTCAGGAATCAGGTATTTTTCCAGACAATTTCGTAATTGTACAATTTCCCAAAAATATGACTTTTACGCAATTTATGAAATTACAGGGACTTTCCTGCAAATTGCAGTGCAGGGTGTCACCCCCTCATTGGCCGTTGAACCTGTGCCGTCCATTTGGACGCGGGACCCACCCGAAAAGATCCCAGAAATATCCCGTAAATATCTCGAAAATATCTTGTAAATATCTCAAGATATTTTATTAAAATATTAATTAAATTTTTTTATAAAAGAAAAGAAAAGAAAATAAAATAAAAAAAATTAAATCCTAAAAATCTACCCCCCCTTCAGCCCGCAACCCCCCCCGCCGGCGGCGAGCTCCCCGCCGGAGCCTCCCCCGCCCGCCGGAGCCACCCCCCTGATGGCCCTCTTCCCCGCTCCCTCTCCCCCGACCTTCCATCTCTCCTCCTCCTATTCTCCTCCTCCTCCCCGCCTGTGCGTCCCCGCGACCGCCGGCGAACTCCGCCCCCCCCGACCCCTCGGCCTCCTCCTCCTCCTTTCCTCTCTCCCTCTTCTCCTCCGCCCATCCAGCCGGCCGCGTCGGCCCCCGACTCCCCTCTCTCAGGCCGCCGGCCCGCCCTCTCCCTCATCCTCCCTCTCCTTCCCCCATCACCGGCCGCCACCACCACCATCGCCAGCTCCTCCTCCTCTCCCCTCCCGCTGGCCCGACCCCCCTCTTTCTCCTCCCACCCGACTCTGGTCAGCTCGAAGCCGCCCTCCTCCAGCGAGCCGCCCCGGCTGGTTTTCAGAAACCCTAGGGTCGCCGTAGACGCGGACAGGGCACAGGACACGGACGCAGCCCTCAGACTCGTGTCGAACACGTGTCGGACACGAGAAACACAGTTTCCACGGTGCCCTGTTCAGGTATATTTTTCTCTCACCTCGTAGCTCTGTTTTTAATTTCGTCAGTTGCGTCGCATAGACTATGTAACCATCTCGGTGCCCGCGCAACCCGCTCGGTGCATCGTGTCCTGTGGCGATCGCGACACGCGATCCAAAAACAGGAAAAACCATACCCCGATTCACCCCGGAACTGGGTACGCCCCGCCAAACGGGACGACTTGGTCGCACGCGGTCTTTACCGAAACGTGCGCGACGTTGATACGGACGTGTAGGAATTCGGAGAAGTTGATTTGGATGTCCGTGCACACCGGAATCAACGCGTATCCGCCGACACCGCCCCGTATCCGTCAGTTCTGGAATATGCTGCAACTTTGTGTACACACGTCGGATCGAGACGAAACTTGCACCATCGGACTCATAGCGATACGCTGGTCCTGTGATCCAAGTTTGGTTCAATTCTGAGAACGTTGAAAAAATCCTGTATCGTGGGCCCCACAAGCTCCACTTGACGGACGATTTTGTGATCGGCTCATCGGAATCCAATTCTGAAAGTTCCCTTGGGTTCGTATCATCGTTCTGGACTTGTGGACACTAAGTTTGGCGAATTTGGAGACCTTTAATCCTGACACATTTTTCGGTGCAAAGTGGGCCCACATGTGGACCCCGCTTTGACCGGAAACTGTCATTTTTGCCCCTGTGTCCAAATTGGACTGAACGACAGGCGTTTCTAGCTATTTGATATTTTCTGAGACTGTTAGTGATGTTTATTTCAGCATCCGGAGACTTTTATTCTGAGGTCATAGTTTCTGACTTTTGGCACTTGACATCTGGACGTTATATTTTGCAGCTCTCTTGCCAGGCAAGTATACCTTGCCTTGTTGTACTATTTAAATTCAGTTATTATTAGTTACATGTTTATTTATTATATAAAATATGCGCGTCCGAGCAGACTCGGGTGCAGTCAACGATGGCGTTGACGTTAGGACTTGTGTCTGACCTAGTGTCTAGTAGACCCACCTAAAGTTGTGGAGTTATCGATATAACTTCCCAGGCCTTGACACGTATCATTACACGTCACAGAGTGAGTACATGTAGGGACGCGTGCCTCATGCGCGACTGGCCATCAGTGTGAGCAACACGTGTAGCGGTATTTAGCTCAGTTGTTTATTTTATTGAGACTTGCATCATAGTAGGAGGTGTCCACGTCGTTTTCACGATTTGTACATCTATATTGGGCGAGAAAGATACTAGTAGACGTATGGGACACCCCCTCCTTATATATTCATGTGGCCTGATACTATACTCTACGGAGATGGGGCATTCCTATGCTGCTCGGAGATGGGAGATTGGTTTTCTTGTTCCGTTACCATGCTCCGAGGAGGATGGGGTATTGTATGTTTTATACCTTCGTCCATGCTCTGCAGGGATGGACGATTGTAGAGTGCCCTTGCGTCAGGGGGCATATGACACATATACTAGCCAGTCATGATGATTGGTGAATTACGTCAGCATATGTCTAGCCCACACATTCCCATGCGTACTACAAGGTCTTTAAATTGCATTCACTTAGATGGTTAGCACACCCCATTTATTTATTCAGTATTTACATTATGGCATGTCATTTTTCTGTATCTTGCTATGTCCCTCTGAGGACCTGGTTCCCTGCCAGGTGTATATATTCTTGAGTATTCGCAGGAGCACAGATCCGGACATGTTACGTATATCCCGAGGAGGTCTTCTCTTCGAGCCTCGTGATTGTCAGATGTTGATCTTATATGGTGTGTATCTGGTTCATTTTTATATTCTATTTCGGCAGTAAATTTGTTTCCATCCGACTGTCATTCTTTAGATACTTATCATTGAGATCTAGTTACATGGTTATTGTTTATTCATATTTGATTCTGTGGATGAGATTTAGATATTACCCTGTGACTTGTGATTAATTATACCACTGGTAAATTATTGTTCATCTTACAGCGTACGCACGTATATATGGTTTCCATATATTGGAGTGCCATATATACGGGCGGCTGGCATGGTTACGTATCCTAGTCCTATATATTTTGGGACTGGGGCATGACAACTAGGGTCAAACAATATGGTCAAATTTCTTACTAACTCTAGTCGTGTCTATATTACTCTCAAGACCTTCATAAATATATCAAGGGATAGTGGCCAATTAACCTACAAGTAAGGGATGCTAGGGTTCATTAGGTATTCTAAACTTAGTGGTGTGTCAATATTCTAATTGTATTCTTAGTAGGAATACTACCCTAATTATCATCCTAATAACAAGAATTCCTATATTCTAGCAGAAGGCTATACTCAAAAAACTATTAGGGAAGCACATGAATCAAGCATGATGCAATTATCTAAATAGAACAGACTAGAAGGAAGGTGAGTCATAGTCAAATGTGGATGAGATCCAATACTCTAATCCTATTTGCAGGCTTGCTTGGTACAGTAACGTAACCAAGATAATATACTCTCGACCTGTATGGGCCACCACAAAAATATGTCACGCCCCAGTCCCAAAATACGTAGGACTAGGAATACGTAAGCATGTCAGCCGTATGTATATGGCAACTCCAATATATGGATACCATTATACACACGTACGCTGTAATATGAATATTAACTCACATGTGGTATATATATTGTCACAAGTCACAGGACATAACTAGATCTCATCTACAGAATCAAATAACCAATCAACTATATAACTGAATCAAGTATAAAATGCTTGATAAGAACAAGTAGCTGGGTGAAGACAAATCCCCTACCAAACTAGAATATAAGAGAAATAAAATAAGTACATCTAATGATCAATGAGGCTCGAAGAGAAGACCTCCTCGAAAGAGAGATAAGTAGCAAGTCCTGATCCGTGCTCCTGCGAATAGTCATGATCGTCTACACCTGGAAAGGGACCAGGTCCTCAGAGGGACGTAACAAGATATATAGAATCATGCCAATTTGAATACAGTAAGCATGCATAATAGGTAGAAAATATATAAGTATGCTGTACAAGATAATCTATATGAATGCATAATGAGGACAACTTTTTGACGTATGGGCATGGGTAGGCTACTCTATCTAATCTTACAACTCACACACACGTCAGGGACATCATCAGCCGTCATATCGCGAGGGGGTGCATGCTACAATCAAGGTGTTATAGCCAGCTATCCCGTACAAGGTGTTATACATCATACGACGATCACGACTGTATAATACAAGGGGGTGCATGCTACAATCAAGTCTCCTATGGTCAAGAACTTCTATGTCTTAATCATTCAAATAAGAAACAGTAAGCATAGAGCATATATAATAAAGCAATAAGGCATCCCAAACACTTTCTCAAAATATTCTGGAGACCAGCTATGCAAAATAAGAAGCAGGAAGAGTAACAAAAGTACATAACAATAATCAGCTGCAGTCTGATTTAATACAATCATGTAAGAAAACTAATGTCCAGACGAGCCGGCTAACATGTATCGGTGGCTAAATGCCAAAAGAAGCAATGTTCATTGATGAGCAGGGAAGAAGAAAACCAACTCGCTATCCCCTGCGACCATGTTCCTGGTACGCGCCATGAGTAGGGGAAAGGTACGCTGGATCCTCGGGTGCTGGCTCGAAACCTGTTCATGCAAAACCAGTAGGATTATACCCCAAATAGCAAGTACCACAAAGGAAGCACAAAATAGAGAAACAAAAATCCAAAGAAAATATATAATAATACATAGGTTCAGTGTCGTAACTTAGGTCCTTGGCCAATCATTTGTACTGCTTGTTATTTTGTGGAGTCCGAAGTTATCTCAGAAATAATGCATAATAGGAATCTTCAGATCACGCCAGTGCCGAACACTGTAGAAGCATGAAATAAGCTGGAGAATTGTACGCGTATTATACAGTCAAAACTCCCAACATACATGAAGTCTGCGTAAAATAGGATTTCAGTGATGTGTGGCATAAAATATGACTTCAGAACAGTCCGCATAAAATAGAGCTTCAGAGCTGTTTGGCGTAAAGTAGAGCTTTAGAGCTGCCCACGTAAAGCAGCGTTTCAAGGCTGTTCTGCGTAAAAGGTTGCTTTACCCTCCTGCGTAAAGTTTAAAAAATACGTTTATTTTTAATGCAACGTAAAGTTGTACGAGGAACTCTTCGTATTCCTCGGATGAATTTGTCAGACAAAGTAGTAAACCTGACTCCTGACAAAAGTACTGCACGATGATCGAGAGGACGGCTGTGATGATGATTTTGTACAGAGACCCAGGCTATCGTTTAGTGACATATTCTTGATACAAGTCATTTTTACGCATTCAAAGAATACACTGCCTATTCTACATGGATAGAAATGAGTTTTACGCTCAAGATAAAGACAAAATCAGACGACACGTCAAAAGTTGTTTCTCATACAGAGCTCGAGGCATATCTCTGCATTTAATACACGAGATGGAGGCAGATCTTTGCATTTAATGCACGAGATTTTGTTCTATTTTTTAATGATTGGAAAAGCTAAAACTGTGACTAATACGCTCACATCACCATCCTTGTATTTTACGCCAACCAGGCTATTTTCAACTATAGGAGTACGCCGTATGCTATCTCCTCGAAATACGCCAACTCGGCTATATTTGCAAAGGTACGTGATAGGGCTACTTAGCCTAAAATACGCTCAAAACCTCAGTCATGATGGATAATTGGCTATTTTATGCTGGTTATATATATCATTCATGAATCATTAAGTTTTACGCAGAGTTTGGCCTTTTTATGTCAACAAGACAGCTATTTGGCTTTTACGCCAACAAGACAGCTATTTGACTTTTACGCCAACAAGACAGCTCTTTGGCTTTTACGCCAACAAGACAGCTATTTGGCTTTTATGCCAACAAGACAGCTATTTGGCTTTTACGCCAATCATCTTTACGTAGGGGACAGTTACCTACGTGGCTTGCATGTCGTGATCTTCGGAAAACAGTTATACGCGTTACCTCGTAATGGGACACGTGTCATACGCAAATTCAGAAGATTATTTGAACGTGGGTAGCAGTTATTATAACCTCAGCATAAAAGAGGCAACTTTCTTCACAGTTTGGCCTTCTACGCCAACTGGACAGTTATTTAACTGATCTCTATAAATAGAGACCCCCTATCACAGGGAAAAAGGATCGATCAGGGAGAAAAGAGAGCACAGACAGAGAGTTTTGGTTGACAACTTTGGCAACGAGAATTCAATCCCACTTGCAACCTTTGAAGCTTCTTCTTCTTCTACAACACTTCTTCATCATCGTGTGGTCTAATGGACAAAGTGATCGACCGCAGATCAGACTCCTATAGCAATACTTCCCCAGAATTATTTTATTTTACTTAACATCCTCGTATAGGATTAATTGTACTCTTTTTCTTGTTTGTAAGCAAAAAAAGAAAGGTTTCGTATAAACCCTCTTCTTCTTCTAAATATTTTGTTTATTCAAACAAAATGGTGACTCCGCTGGGGACGACTTTCTCCTCTGACGAGAAAGCAATTGCTCAACACGATATTGTATCCATCGGATCGACGAAGAAGACTTTGGTCGTCCAGTTCGACCAATCTGCTTATGAAGACATGCTTTGTGCAGGGGGTAGCTCTCATTCCCTCTCTCTCCAGAACAACAGGAAGCTGCGTAAAGTATGGATGCCTAAGACGTCCTCTACCCTTCCTGCAATCTACCATTCTCTGATCAACAAGGTTGTGACAACACAACCTATACGCCCTGTGCGTAAAAATTTATCTTCCGTATGTGACATGGCAGATAAGACTTCTGGCAATGCCTCAGTGCTAATCCAGAAGTCTCAGACGCGCTCTGCGCGTAAAACTTCATCTCTCATTTATAACGTGGTAGACAAGACTTCTGGCAATATCTCAGCGCCAATCCAGAAGTCTAAGACGCGTCCGGCGCGTAAACCTTCGTCTCCCGTCTATGACGTGGCAGACAAAATTTTCGGCAAGGCCTCAGTGCCAATTCAGAAATTTCAAACGCGCCATACGCGTAAAAATATATCTATCATCTTTGATGAGGCAGATGGACCCTTTGATCACATCAAGGGAAAACAAGTGATGAATCTCCCACAAGAGAAGAAAGTTCTCACTCTTCAGATTGCGCGTGAAGCTGGAGGCCGTTTGAGGACTTTCCCTGTTTTACGCGAACCTGTCACTACCCGATTCTAGAAAATAGGGTTATTTTTTATTTTTATTTGGTAAATTGTGTATTTTATTTAATTAATTATATTTATATTTAAATAGTGATTGTATTATTTTTAATTTATTGTTTTAGGATTTTGGCTAGCCTGGACCCATGTCAGACCCTAGTGGACCCATGTCCGACCCAACCCACACCCTTGTGAGACTTATTTTTGGGTTTAGAATATTTATTATATTTTTAGTGGTTTAGTTGGAGAGATTTGGAGTTAGTTTGAGTGCTTTTGGAACCCAAAACCAAGTGAGAGGGGAGCATTTTGGATATTTGGAGATTTGTGAAACCCCTTTATTACACCATGGCCGGCCCTATTTCCACCCTCACCCGTGAAACACAGCAGCCCCCTTCCCCTTGTTCCATTTTCTTCTTCTTCTTCACTTCTTCTTCTTCTTCTTCTTCTTCTTCTTCTTCTCCACTTCTTCTTTCTTCTTCCTTCCTTCTTCCAAGTAAGTGTTCTCATTTTTTCTTCCTTCCTTCTTCCATTCCTTCTTCTTTTGTGTAAACCCTAACCTTACATTTTTTCTAACCTAGGTGTGTGGAGCCTAGATATAGTGTGGAGGCTAGATTTGGTGGCTTGGAGCTTGAGGAAGGTGATTTCAAGTGGATTGGAGACTTTAGCCTTGGGATTCCAACTCCCAAGAGGTAAACCCTAACTTTCCCCTTACTAATTACTCTTATGTAGTTTAATTAGTGGTTTAGAACCTTCCTAGACCCTAAGCCTACCCGTGGGAGGAAGTTGGAACTAGTTTGGTTGAGTTTGGAGACTTTGACACTAGGTTTTGTGTCAATTTCGGGTGGAATCCGAAATTAGCCCAATTTTGGATGATGTTCTAGGTTAGACGGACCTAGGTAGACGTTGTCGGGTGTCTTAAGGGTGAGTGCGTATCTTCGTTCGGACACGGAAAGTCGTGTCGCGAAGAAACGGGCATTTCGGGCGAAATTAGGGTTTTCGTCATCGCCGATTCTAAGTGCGTGCGCATTTTCGCCACGGGCCTAGAATCGACGGGGTAGCATTTTTTCTAGGATCTAGGCATCATTTAGAACCCGTGAGTAAATTTTGGGCCGATTCCGAGTTGGTTTGGTGTGCGTTTCAGGAGGTTTTCCGAACCGCACACCGCGTGTTCGTCAAAATGATCGAACGGCCATTTCGACTTGGTTTCCTAGTTTCGGGCTTGTGCGCGCGTTGGGTTAGCTTCGGGGAGTGTGTGCTAGAGTTCTCGGGTTATATTTTATATATTTATAGGTGTTTGTGCGTGTCGGGGCCGTTGGGCGTGAGTTGGAGAGTGTTGTGTGCGTGGTTGTGTGTAGTATTGTGTTTGGGTATTTGTGTCTATATATATATATATATATATATATATATATATATATATATATATATATATATATATATATATATATGTGTGTGTGTGTGTGTGTGTGTGTGTGTGTGTGTCTCTCTTTATATATATTTATGTATGTATTTGAATATCTATATATGTGTGTGTATTTATATATATATATGCTTGTATATATATACTGGTGTGGGTGTGTATATATATGTAAGAGTGTGTGTGTGTTGATATGTATATATATATATATATATATATATATATATATATATATATATATATATATATATATATATATGTGTATGTGCGTGTATATATATATATATATATATATATATATATATATATATATACATATATATATATATATATATATATATATATATATATATATATAGGTGTGTGTGTTAATATATATGTTAGAGTGTGTGTGTATTTATATGTTAGAGTGTGTATGTGTATATATATATGTATGATTGTATATATATATATAGTGGTATATATATATGTATATAGGTGTGTGTGTGTCTGTATGTGATTGTGTGTGGTCGTGTGTGTGAGAGAGTGAGAGGGGGGAGGCAACCAGAGCCAGCAGCTGCACAGCAGCAGCAAGCAGCAACATCTTCAGCAGCAATGCAGCAGCAGCAGCAGTCTCAGCTAGCAGCAGCAACAGCAGCACAAGCAAGAGCAGCAGCAGCATTCATTAGCAGATATATAGATAGACAAGTGCGAGAGAGGAATAGATAGATAGCTAGATTTATAGATATATAGATAACTAGATAGCTAATTAGTTAGATAGATAGATAGTTAAATAGATATAGATAGTTAGATAGATACGTAGGTTGGTAGATAGATAGGTAATAGATAGATAGATAGATAGATAGATAGATAGTTATATCTATCTAAGATATAGATATATATATATATATACCTATAGCAATATACATCTATAGATATCTAGATAGTCATATACATATATTATGAGTTGTGTAAAACCCCTAATCCAAAAAAAAAATTATATTAAGCTATTTTTTTATTAATTATTAATTTAATCATAGTAATTATGTGCTAATTAGGAGAAATAGATTTTTTATTAATTTTTATTTTAGGTGTTGGTACACTTAGAGGATTTATGGGACCATTAGAAATTTTTCTGAATTTATTTCATGTAGGAGACCCTTTGGATAGTTGCTAGCTTAATTGTGTGCACAAATATATTTTTAGAATTTTTCTATGTATTTATATATATATGTGCATTTAGGGGATTTATGGAGCAATTATGAATTTTCCGAAATTTATTTCATGTAGGAGACCCCTTGAGCAGTTGCTAGCTTAATGTTATCTATTAGTGTAATTCTAGATTTTTTCTATGATTATATACGTATATATAAATATAAATATATATATACATATATATTTTATAAGAATTTAGAAAAGAAAAGAAAAGAAAAGAAATACTAATAATAACTAATAAACTATTACTATTAATAAACAATTCCATTACTAACCCACTACTTACAACTTTAAGCAAACCAATGCAAACCAATGCAAACCAATTCCCATTACAAGTAGCAACAACCCGCTTTCTTTATTTTTGTGAGCCTAAGACCACAACAAGACCCTTGGCCGCGGCTCCTATATACCAATCCTCTCTCTCCCTATACATATATATATATATATATATATATATATATATATATATATATATATATATATATATATATATATATATATATATATATATAAAAATCATTATTTCTAAAACCCTAAACCTAATCATCCAGACTCTCCCTCTTCCCATCTAGACCTAGAGAGCGCCGCCACCGCAGCCGGAGAACCCCGCCAGGCCAAGGGTCTCCGGCCTGATCCACTCCACTAATACAATTGTCTATTCAGAATCAGTGTATTACGGTCTGATCAACCTTAGTGCATTTTGATTCGCCCTTCGTATAACTACTTTACGTGGATTGAGATATATAGTGATTAGTAGACAAATGTACTTACCCTCTAGATATGTCTGAGCATATCGTATCAGTTACATAACTGTACTAATACGAATATGTGAATAGGGATTACCAAAATAGGATTTCAATCCACAACTACTTTGACAATTTCTACTGAATTCTTTAAACGCCTTGATCCCCACACTTCTAATATATTACCTCCCCCTTGAACTCTTGATTATTGTTTTTCGTCTCCCCTATTTCGGAAAAACGAAACCTCGTACTTAGAATAAATACGAAGTGTATTGTTTTTATAGTCATTTTTGTTTGTTTCTTGGGTAATTACCAAACCCTATTATTAGATTGGATTACAACTGTACTATTTTTAGAATGACCTTCACTACCTACCTACTTTTCTGATACGTGTGCCACTATGGCAGCATAAAATTTAAAAAATTTGTCTCGTAACTTGGGTCAAGTTCAGAACCCAAGAATTACGATGAAGAATGGATCATTTTGTTGTCAGGAGTCCAAATGGATTTCACCTGGATGAACAATTGAATGACTCTTAAATGGATAGCAGCACCTATGACTAGGTTGACTTATAAGGATTAAGAATTCCTATGGACCAACGAGTGTCAAGCCACTTTCGAGGAGTTGAAGAAGTGACTGACCATAGCACCATATTGACTATTCCATCCGGATCAGGCGGTTGTAATCTACAGACGTATCAGGAAAAAGTTTGGGATGCGTATTAATACAGGATGGCAAGGTAATGGTATATGCATCTAGACAATTATGAGTACATGAAAAGAATTTAGAACTTGCAACCGCCGTAATTACTCTGAAGCTATGAAGACATTACTTATTTGAGACAAATCGTAAGATTTTACGGCATACCAGTCAGCATTTTACCAGACAAGGATTCACGTGACCAGAGTTGGTAGTCAACACAGTAAAGGCAGTTAAGTAATACAAGGACACTTGCGTGCAGTGCAAGACAGACATAAGCAGTGGACAGACGTCATCATCGTCCCTTGGAATTCAAAGAGGACGATCATGTCATCTCAAGGATATCACCTACTAGAGGCACCATTCGATTCGGAGGACGCAACAAGTTGAGTCCAAAGGTATATCGGCCCAGTGACGTGCTAGAAAGAGTAGGAGTAGTAGCATATCAACTTGCGCAACCACCTTTCCTTGAGAGAGCACTTGATGTACTCCACGTGTCGCAACTCAGGCGATATGTGACAGACAGCAGTCAGGTTCTCACCCATTCGTAGATCATCATTAGGCCGAGCTTGTCGTATCAAGAGCAACCCGTTGGAATCCTTGATCATCGAGGAAAGGTATTGAGAAAATCAGTCCATTCCCTTGGTCCGCGTGGCATGGAAGCATGGCACGCCTGGAGAATCTACTTGGAAGCGTGTGGGCGACATGCATAAATATTTTCCGAACCTATTCGTAAGCCAAGATATAAATTACTTTGTTAAATTATACCTTATGCCGTCTTTGACTTCTATCCCGGCTTAGTTTTAATTTCGAGGACAAAATTTTTATAAGTTGGGTAGATTGTAAACCCCCTCGACCAGATTTCAGTATTTCTAGGATTATTTTAACAATTTAGGATTTATGGCAATATTTTAATTTATTTTGCTTACATATCCTGTTGACTTGTGCACCTATCCGTCACCGAATTATTTGGAGCTTTACCCTGACTGTTATTCCCAAATAAAGTTCACATACCTGTCCTAGACCTGTTAGACTATTTTTCTGAATTTTGTGCAACTCCCATATGCTTTATTTTGAGCCTCGTTTGAGACGCACAACTATCGTTACAAAAGTCCGTATTTATTTCCTATTTTATTTTTTGCTCTTTACCCATCTCTGTACCCTAGAGATTTGAGGCCCAACATGCACCTGTTTTGCCCAAACAAAAATACGTTAATTTTCTACACTGAGTATACTACATTTAGTGTATTGACACCGTATAAAAATTATGACCCTACCTGCCTCTAAATAATTAGAGAACACCGTGCACAGTATTTATTAATTAATAAAAATGGTGACCCGTATTATAATGCCCCGCTCCGCGCCGACGTTATATATCAAGGTAAGTGGGCAAAACTTCGTTCTCTGATTCTTGCACGCCTTAATAATAACCTGTGTTTTTGCTTGCAATGTTTTCTTAAGAGAATGATAGAACCTGCCTTGCATGTTAATGAACGAACTCACCTAGCTTGTCTTTGAATCAATGTCTGCTTAACGAGAATCCTGAATCGCCTGCTTAGAGTGCATGAACATGTTCACTATCGTCTATGCTTCGAGAGAACCATACTGTGCCTGAACGTGTTCAAGTGATAAGTCGGATTGCCCCGCAACAATGAGTGTATTCTGATGGTTCGTCTCGTCTGCATAATAGAGTTTATTTGATAGTGTTCCATGCATTCGCACGCGGTCGGATAATGGCTTTTGGTGGAGAGCTGAACTGCATGCGTTATAACCACCATGGGTCACAGCTGCCATTAGCATCAGAGAATGAGTCATTGGTACGCTGTTCCACCAGCTGCCGATCCTGAGATACTCGGGGACCGCCCTACATATAGCTAAGTCATTGTGTTGGCTTGGATAGTGACTGTCCCTAAGAATGTGCATTGTGTGTCTAGCTTTGCATCTGACCCTGGAGTCGCACGAGACACGCTGCGCACACCCTGAAACATGAACGGTTTGCTTGCTTGCATATTCAATATGAAACTCTGTTTCCAAACATGTTTCCAAACAAGTAAATCGACTCTGCTAGCGAACTGCATGAAACGAACCTAGGTAAAACTAGTAAGATCACTAGTAATGTAATGTTTTATAACATGATTACTTAGTGCCTGTTTGAGTGAATGCTTGTTTCTGTTCAGTTGATTTATCTCACCAGTACTTGTATAAAGTGCTGACCCACCAACAGTTTACTTGCTTGCAGGTACTGGATCGTCCGAGGAAGCGATAGGCGTGCCACAGTCCCGAAGACCCGGAAATCCTGGTTTCGATTGTTGCCCCGAGAATGCTATCGTATAAGGGGGCATAATGTATGGAACGAACGTGTGCCTTTGCTAAAGGAAACCCAAGTTGCCTCGATTGTCCCGAACACTCAGTTGGCTAATGCATTGCATTGCAACAAGTCACTTTCCGCTGCTTACTCGATTGATGCGATGATAGCCAACTATCAACTTAAACGATTGGCCTTGCACGGGCACAACCCCAGGCCCGTGCGGCATCACATCCCCTGATAGCTCGAACGGGCCATTCGCTTGGCTCCCTTCCTCCCTCGCACCCGCGGGACGGGCGCGGGATTCGCGTCCGGTGCGTCGAGGCACGGTGATTCGTGCCCGGTTCGTTAATCCCGGCCGCACAGGGCGGGGCAGGGCGGAACGGCGGCCCGGGCGGGTCCGGGGCATGACAGAATGGTATCCAGTACCTGCAAGCAAGTAAATTATTGGTGGGTCAGCACTTTATACAAGTACTGGTGAGATAAATCAACTGAACAGAAACAAGCATTCACTCAAACAGGCACTAAGTAATCATGTTATAAAACATTACATTACTAGTGATCTTACTAGTTTTACCTAGGTTCGTTTCATGCAGTTCGCTAGCAGAGTCGATTTACTTGTTTGGAAACATGTTTGGAAACAGAGTTTTATATTGAATATGCAAGCAAGCAAACCGTTCATGTTTCAGGGTGTGCGCAGCGTGTCTCGTGCGACTCCAGGGTCAGATGCAAAGCTAGACACACAATGCACATTCTTAGGGGCAGTCACTATCCAAGCCAACACAATGACTTAGCTATATGCAGGGCGGTCCCCGAGTATCTCAGGATCGGCAGCTGGTAGAACAGCGTACCAATGACTCATTCTCTGATGCTAATGGCAGCTGTGACCCATGGTGGTTATAACGCATGCAGTTCAGCTCTCCACCAAAAGCCATTGTCCGACCGCGTGCGAATGCATGAAACACTATCAAATAAACTCTATTATGCAGATGAGACGAACCATCAGAATACACTCATTGTTGCGGGGCAATCCGACTTATCACTTGAACACGTTCAGGCACAGTATGGTTCTCTCGAAGCATAGACGATAGTGAACATGTTCATGCACTCTAAGCAGGCGATTCAGGATTCTCGTTAAGCAGGCATTGATTCAAAGACAAGCTAGGTGAGTTCGTTCATTAACATGCAAGGCAGGTTCTATCATTCTCTTAAGAAAACATTACAAGCAAAAACACAGGTTATTATTAAGGCGTGCAAGAATCAGAGAACGAAGTTCTGCCCACTCACCTTGATATATAACGTCGGCGCGGAGCGGGGCGTTACATACTTACCAACCAACAAAAAGTTTCGTCCTCGAAACTTCAAGGATAAACTTCTCGATATCCCGAGTAGCGATAGTGCCGTCCCTCGCCGTACTCAATCGAAACAGTCAAGCAATTCAAGTTCAGGAAACATTTTGCACTTTGAGAATATCTATGGACTTATTGTATGGAACGAACGTGTGACTTTGCTAAAGGAAACCCAAGTTGCCTCGATTGTCCCGAACACTCAGTTGGCTAATGCATTGCATTGCAACAAGTCCCTTTCCGCTGCTTACTCGATTGATGCGATGATAGCCAACTATCAACTTAAACGATTGGCCTTGCACGGGCGCAACCCCAGGCCCGTGCGGCATCACGTCCCCCGATAGCTCGAACGGGCCATTCGCTTGGCTCCCTTCCTCCCTCGCACCCGCGGGACGGGCGCGGTGATTCGCGTCCGGCGCGCCGAGGCACGGTGATTCGTGCCCGGTTCGTTAATCCCGGCCGCACGGGGCGGGGCAGGGCGGAGCGGCGGCCCGGGCGGGTCCGGGGCGTGACACGTATCACCTAGAAACCAGGTCCAACCCCTGCCCAGACTCACCCCCATACCCCCGGGACCCTCACACAGCTTTTCCTTTCAATCCTGTGAATTTTAGAATTTTCAGGAATCAGGTGTTTTTCCAGACAATTTCGTAATTGTACAATTTCCCAAAAATATGACTTTTACGCAATTTATGAAATTACAGGGACTTTCCTGCAAATTGCAGTGCAGGGTGTCACCCCCTCATTGGCCGTTGAACCTGTGCCGTCCATTTGGACGCGGGACCCACCCGAAAAGATCCCAGAAATATCCCGTAAATATCTCGAAAATATCTTGTAAATATCTCAAGATATTTTATTAAAATATTAATTAAATTTTTTTATAAAAGAAAAGAAAATAAAATAAAATAAAAAAAATTAAATCCTAAAAATCTACCCCCCCTTCAGCCCGCAACCCCCCCGCCGGCGGCGAGCTCCCCGCCGGAGCCTCCCCCGCCCGCCGGAGCCACCCCCCTGATGGCCCTCTTCCCCGCTCCCTCTCCCCCGACCTTCCATCTCTCCTCCTCCTATTCTCCTCCTCCTCCCCGCCTGTGCGTCCCCGCGACCGCCGGCGAACTCCGCCCCCCCCGACCCCTCGGCCTCCTCCTCCTCCTTCCCTCTCTCCCTCTTCTCCTCCGCCCATCCAGCCGGCCGCGTCGGCCCCCGACTCCCCTCTCTCAGGCCGCCGGCCCGCCCTCTCCCTCATCCTCCCTCTCCTTCCCCCATCACCGGCCGCCACCACCACCATCGCCAGCTCCTCCTCCTCTCCCCTCCCGCTGGCCCGACCCCCCTCTTTCTCCTCCCACCCGACTCTGGTCAGCTCGAAGCCGCCCTCCTCCAGCGAGCCGCCCCGGCTGGTTTTCAGAAACCCTAGGGTCGCCGTAGACGCGGACAGGGCACAGGACACGGACGCAGCCCTCGGACTCGTGTCGAACACGTGTCGGACACGAGAAACACAGTTTCCACGGTGCCCTGTTCAGGTATATTTTTCTCTCACCTCGTAGCTCTGTTTTCAATTTTGTCAGTTGCGTCGCATAGACTATGTAACCATCTCGGTGCCCGTGCAACCCGCTCGGTGCATCGTGTCCTGTGGCGATCGCGACACGCGATCCAAAAACAGGAAAAACCATACCCCGATTCACCCCGGAACTGGGTACGCCCCGCCAAACGGGACGACTTGGTCGCACGCGGTCTTTACCGAAACGTGCGCGACGTTGATACGGACGTGTAGGAATTCGGAGAAGTTGATTTGGATGTCCGTGCACACCGGAATCAACGCGTATCCGCCGACACCGCCCCGTATCCGTCAGTTCTGGAATATGCTGCAACTTTGTGTACACACGTCGGATCGAGACGAAACTTGCACCATCGGACTCATAGCGATACGCTGGTCCTGTGATCCAAGTTTGGTTCAATTCTGAGAACGTTGAAAAAATCCTGTATCGTGGGCCCCACAAGCTCCACTTGACCGACGATTTTGTGATCGGCTCATCGGAATCCAATTCTGAAAGTTCCGTTGGGTTCGTATCATCGTTCTGGACTTGTGGACACTAAGTTTGGCGAATTTGGAGACCTTTAATCCTGACACATTTTTCGGTGCAAAGTGGGCCCACATGTGGACCCCGCTTTGACCGAAAACTGTCATTTTTGCCCCTGTGTCCAAATTGGACTGAACGACAGGCGTTTCTAGCTATTTGATATTTTCTGAGACTGTTAGTGATGTTTATTTCAGCATCCGGAGACTTTTATTCTGAGGTCATAGTTTCTGACTTTTGGCACTTGACATCTGGACGTTATATTTTGCAGCTCTCTTGCCAGGCAAGTATACCTTGCCTTGTTGTACTATTTAAATTCAGTTATTATTAGTTACATGTTTATTTATTATATAAAATATGCGCGTCCGAGCAGACTCGGGTGCAGTCAACGATGGCGTTGACGTTAGGACTTGTGTCTGACCTAGTGTCTAGTAGACCCACCTAAAGTTGTGGAGTTATCGATATAACTTCCCAGGCCTTGACACGTATCATTACACGTCACAGAGTGAGTACATGTAGGGACGCGTGCCTCATGCGCGACTGGCCATCAGTGTGAGCAACACGTGTAGCGGTATTTAGCTCAGTTGTTTATTTTATTGAGACTTGCATCATAGTAGGAGGTGTCCACGTCGTTTTCACGATTTGTACATCTATATTGGGCGAGAAAGATACTAGTAGACGTATGGGACACCCCCTCCTTATATATTCATGTGGCCTGATACCATACTCTACGGAGATGGGGCATTCCTATGCTGCTCGGAGATGGGAGATTGGTTTTCTTGTTCCGTTACCATGCTCCGAGGAGGATGGGGTATTGTATGTTTTATACCTTCGTCCATGCTCTGCAGGGATGGACGATTGTAGAGTGCCCTTGCGTCAGGGGGCATATGACACATATACTAGCCAGTCATGATGATTGGTGAATTACGTCAGCATATGTCTAGCCCACACATTCCCATGCGTACTACAAGGTCTTTAAATTGCATTCACTTAGATGGTTAGCACACCCCATTTATTTATTCAGTATTTACATTATGGCATGTCATTTTTCTGTATCTTGCTATGTCCCTCTGAGGACCTGGTTCCCTGCCAGGTGTATATATTCTTGAGTATTCGCAGGAGCACAGATCCGGACATGTTACGTATATCCCGAGGAGGTCTTCTCTTCGAGCCTCGTGATTGTCAGATGTTGATCTTATATGGTGTGTATCTGGTTCATTTTTATATTCTATTTCGGCAGTAAATTTGTTTCCATCCGACTGTCATTCTTTAGATACTTATCATTGAGATCTAGTTACATGGTTATTGTTTATTCATATTTGATTCTGTGGATGAGATTTAGATATTACCCTGTGACTTGTGATTAATTATACCACTGGTAAATTATTGTTCATCTTACAGCGTACGCACGTATATATGGTTTCCATATATTGGAGTGCCATATATACGGGCGGCTGGCATGGTTACGTATCCTAGTCCTATATATTTTGGGACTGGGGCATGACAACTAGGGTCAAACAATATGGTCAAATTTCTTACTAACTCTAGTCGTGTCTATATTACTCTCAAGACCTTCATAAATATATCAAGGGATAGTGGCCAATTAACCTACAGGTAAGGGATGCTAGGGTTCATTAGGTATTCTAAACTTAGTGGTGTGTCAATATTCTAATTGTATTCTTAGTAGGAATACTACCCTAATTATCATCCTAATAACAAGAATTCCTATATTCTAGCAGAAGGCTATACTCAAAAAACTATTAGGGAAGCACATGAATCAAGCATGATGCAATTATCTAAATAGAACAGACTAGAAGGAAGGTGAGTCATAGTCAAATGTGGATGAGATCCAATACTCTAATCCTATTTGCAGGCTTGCTTGGTACAGTAACGTAACCAAGATAATATACTCTCGACCTGTATGGGCCACCACAAAAATATGTCACGCCCCAGTCCCAAAATACGTAGGACTAGGAATACGTAAGCATGTCAGCCGTATGTATATGGCAACTCCAATATATGGATACCATTATACACACGTACGCTGTAATATGAATATTAACTCACATGTGGTATATATATTGTCACAAGTCACAGGACATAACTAGATCTCATCTACAGAATCAAATAACCAATCAACTATATAACTGAATCAAGTATAAAATGCTTGATAAGAACAAGTAGCTGGGTGAAGACAAATCCCCTACCAAACTAGAATATAAGAGAAATAAAATAAGTACATCTAATGATCAATGAGGCTCGAAGAGAAGACCTCCTCGAAAGAGAGATAAGTAGCAAGTCCTGATCCGTGCTCCTGCGAATAGTCATGATCGTCTACACCTGGAAAGGGACCAGGTCCTCAGAGGGACGTAACAAGATATATAGAATCATGCCAATTTGAATACAGTAAGCATGCATAATAGGTAGAAAATATATAAGTACGCTGTACAAGATAATCTATATGAATGCATAATGAGGACAACTTTTCGACGTATGGGCATGGGTAGGCTACTCTATCTAATCTTACAACTCACACACACGTCAGGGACATCATCAGCCGTCATATCGCGAGGGGGTGCATGCTACAATCAAGGTGTTATAGCCAGCTATCCCGTACAAGGTGTTATACATCATACGACGATCACGACTGTATAATACAAGGGGGTGCATGCTACAATCAAGTCTCCTATGGTCAAGAACTTCTATGTCTTAATCATTCAAATAAGAAACAGTAAGCATAGAGCATATATAATAAAGCAATAAGGCATCCCAAACACTTTCTCAAAATATTCTGGAGACCAGCTATGCAAAATAAGAAGCAGGAAGAGTAACAAAAGTACATAACAATAATCAGCTGCAGTCTGATTTAATACAATCATGTAAGAAAACTAATGTCCAGACGAGCCGGCTAACATGTGTCGGTGGCTAAATGCCAAAAGAAGCAATGTTCATTGATGAGCAGGGAAGAAGAAAACCCACTCGCTATCCCCTGCGACCATGTTCCTGGTACGCGCCATGAGTAGGGGAAAGGTACGCTGGATCCTCGGGTGCTGGCTCGAAACCTGTTCATGCAAAACCAGTAGGATTATACCCCAAATAGCAAGTACCACAAAGGAAGCACAAAATAGAGAAACAAAAACCCAAAGAAAATATATAATAATACATAGGTTCAGTGTCGTAACTTAGGTCCTTGGCCAATCATTTGTACTGCTTGTTATTTTGTGGAGTCCGAAGTTATCTCAGAAATAATGCATAATAGGAATCTTCAGATCACGCCAGTGCCGAACACTGTAGAAGCATGAAATAAGCTGGAGAATTGTACGCGTATTATACAGTCAAAACTCCTAACATACATGAAGTCTGCGTAAAATAGGATTTCAGTGATGTGTGGCATAAAATATGACTTCAGAACAGTCCGCATAAAACAGAGCTTTAGAGCTGTTTGGCGTAAAGTAGAGCTTTAGAGCTGCCCACGTAAAGCAGCGTTTCAAGGCTGTTCTGCGTAAAAGGTTGCTTTACCCTCCTGCGTAAAGTTTAAAAAATACGTTTATTTTTAATGCAACGTAAAGTTGTACGAGGAACTCTTCGTATTCCTCGGATGAATTTGTCAGACAAAGTAGTAAACCTGACTCCTGACAAAAGTACTGCACGATGATCGAGAGGACGGCTGTGATGATGATTTTGTACAGAGACCCAGGCTATCGTTTAGTGACATATTCTTGATACAAGTCATTTTTACGCATTCAAAGAATACACTGCCTATTCTACATGGATAGAAATGAGTTTTACGCTCAAGATAAAGACAAAATCAGACGACACGTCAAAAGTTGTTTCTCATACAGAGCTCGAGGCATATCTCTGCATTTAATACACGAGATGGAGGCAGATCTTTGCATTTAATGCACGAGATTTTGTTCTATTTTTTAATGATTGGAAAAGCTAAAACTGTGACTAATACGCTCACATCACCATCCTTGTATTTTACGCCAACCAGGCTATTTTCAACTATAGGAGTACGCCGTATGCTATCTCCTCGAAATACGCCAACTCGGCTATATTTGCAAAGGTACGTGATAGGGCTACTTAGCCTAAAATACGCTCAAAACCTCAGTCATGATGGATAATTGGCTATTTTATGCTGGTTATATATCATTCATGAATCATTAAGTTTTACGCAGAGTTTGGCCTTTTTATGTCAACAAGACAGCTATTTGGCTTTTACGCCAACAAGACAGCTATTTGACTTTTACGCCAACAAGACAGCTCTTTGGCTTTTACGCCAACAAGACAGCTATTTGGCTTTTATGCCAACAAGACAGCTATTTGGCTTTTACGCCAATCATCTTTACGTAGGGGACAGTTACCTACGTGGCTTGCATGTCGTGATCTTCGGAAAACAGTTATACGCGTTACCTCGTAATGGGACACGTGTCATACGCAAATTCAGAAGATTATTTGAACGTGGGTAGCAGTTATTATAACCTCAGCATAAAAGAGGCAACTTTCTTCACAGTTTGGCCTTCTACGCCAACTGGACAGTTATTTAACTGATCTCTATAAATAGAGACCCCCTATCACAGGGAAAAAGGATCGATCAGGGAGAAAAGAGAGCACAGACAGAGAGTTTTGGTTGACAACTTTGGCAACGAGAATTCAATCCCACTTGCAACCTTTGAAGCTTCTTCTTCTTCTACAACACTTCTTCATCATCGTGTGGTCTAATGGACAAAGTGATCGACCGCAGATCAGACTCCTATAGCAATACTTCCCCAGAATTATTTTATTTTACTTAACATCCTCGTATAGGATTAATTGTACTCTTTTTCTTGTTTGTAACCAAAAAAAGAAAGGTTTCGTATAAACCCTCTTCTTCTTCTAAATATTTTGTTTATTCAAACAAAATGGTGACTCCGCTGGGGACGACTTTCTCCTCTGACGAGAAAGCAATTGCTCAACACGATATTGTATCCATCGGATCGACGAAGAAGACTTTGGTCGTCCAGTTCGACCAATCTGCTTATGAAGACATGCTTTGTGCAGGGGGTAGCTCTCATTCCCTCTCTCTCCAGAACAACAGGAAGCTGCGTAAAGTATGGATGCCTAAGACGTCCTCTACCCTTCCTGCAATCTACCATTCTTTGATCAACAAGGTTGTGACAACACAACCTATACGCCCTGTGCGTAAAAATTTATCTTCCGTATGTGACATGGCAGATAAGACTTCTGGCAATGCCTCAGTGCTAATCCAGAAGTCTCAGACGCGCTCTGCGCGTAAAACTTCATCTCTCATTTATAACGTGGTAGACAAGACTTCTGGCAATATCTCAGCGCCAATCCAGAAGTCTAAGACGCGTCCGGCGCGTAAACCTTCGTCTCCCGTCTATGACGTGGCAGACAAAATTTCCGGCAAGGCCTCAGTGCCAATTCAGAAATTTCAAACGCGCCATACGCGTAAAAATACATCTATCATCTTTGATGAGGCAGATGGACCCTTTGATCACATCAAGGGAAAACAAGTGATGAATCTCCCACAAGAGAAGAAAGTTCTCACTCTTCAGATTGCGCGTGAAGCTGGAGGCCGTTTGAGGACTTTCCCTGTTTTACGCGAACCTGTCACTACCCGATTCTAGAAAATAGGGTTATTTTTTATTTTTATTTGGTAAATTGTGTATTTTATTTAATTAATTATATTTATATTTAAATAGTGATTGTATTATTTTTAATTTATTGTTTTAGGATTTTGGCTAGCCTGGACCCATGTCAGACCCTAGTGGACCCATGTCCGACCCAACCCACACCCTTGTGAGACTTATTTTTGGGTTTAGAATATTTATTATATTTTTAGTGGTTTAGTTGGAGAGATTTGGAGTTAGTTTGAGTGCTTTTGGAACCCAAAACCAAGTGAGAGGGGAGCATTTTGGATATTTGGAGATTTGTGAAACCCCTTTATTACACCATGGCCGGCCCTATTTCCACCCTCACCCGTGAAACACAGCAGCCCCCTTCCCCTTGTTCCATTTTCTTCTTCTTCTTCACTTCTTCTTCTTCTTCTTCTTCTTCTTCTCCACTTCTTCTTTCTTCTTCCTTCCTTCTTCCAAGTAAGTGTTCTCATTTTTTCTTCCTTCCTTCTTCCATTCCTTCTTCTTTTGTGTAAACCCTAACCTTACATTTTTTCTAACCTAGGTGTGTGGAGCCTAGACATAGTGTGGAGGCTAGATTTGGTGGCTTGGAGCTTGAGGAAGGTGATTTCAAGTGGATTGGAGACTTTAGCCTTGTGATTCCAACTCCCAAGAGGTAAACCCTAACTTTCCCCTTACTAATTACTCTTATGTAGTTTAATTAGTGGTTTAGAACCTTCATAGACCCTAAGCCTACCCGTGGGAGGAAGTTGGAACTAGTTTGGTTGAGTTTGGAGACTTTGACACTAGGTTTTGTGTCAATTTCGGGTGGAATCCGAAATTAGCCCAATTTTGGATGATGTTCTAGGTTAGACGGACCTAGGTAGATGTTGTCGGGTGTCTTAAGGGTGAGTGCGTATCTTCGTTCGGACACGGAAAGTCGTGTCGCGGAGAAACGGGCATTTCGGGCGAAATTAGGGTTTTCGTCATCGCCGATTCTAAGTGCGTGCGCATTTTCGCCACGGGCCTAGAATCGACGGGGTAGCATTTTTTCTAGGATCTAGGCATCATTTAGAACCCGTGAGTAAATTTTGGGCCGATTCCGAGTTGGTTTGGTGTGCGTTTCAGGAGGTTTTCCGAACCGCACACCGCGTGTTCGTCAAAATGATCGAGCGGCCATTTCGACTTGGTTTCCTAGTTTTGGGCTTGTGCGCGCGTTGGGTTAGCTTCGGGGAGTGTGTGCTAGAGTTCTCGGGTTATATTTTATATATTTATAGGTGTTTGTGCGTGTCGGGGCCGTTGGGCGTGAGTTGGAGAGTGTTGTGTGCGTGGTTGTGTGTAGTATTGTGTTTGGGTATTTGTGTCTATATATATATATATATATATATATATATATATATATATATATATATATATATATATATATATATATATATATGTGTATGTGTGTGTGTGTCTCTCTTTATATATATTTATGTATGTATTTGAATATCTATATATGTGTGTGTATTTATATATATATATATGCTTGTATATATATACTGGTGTGGGTGTGTATATATATGTAAGAGTGTGTGTGTGTTGATATGTATATATATATATATATATATATATATATATATATATATATATATATATGATATATATATATATATATATATATATATATATATATAGGTGTGTGTGTTAATATATATGTTAGAGTGTGTGTGTATTTATATGTTAGAGTGTGTATGTGTATATATATATGTATGATTGTATATATATATATAGTGGTATATATATATGTATATAGGTGTGTGTGTGTCTGTATGTGATTGTGTGTGGTCGTGTGTGTGAGAGAGTGAGAGGGGGGAGGCAACCAGAGCCAGCAGCTGCACAGCAGCAGCAAGCAGCAACATCTTCAGCAGCAATGCAGCAGCAGCAGCAGTCTCAGCTAGCAGCAGCAGCAGCAGCACAAGCAAGAGCAGCAGCAGCATTCATTAGCAGATATATAGATAGACAAGTGCGAGAGAGGAATAGATAGATAGCTAGATTTATAGATATATAGATAACTAGATAGCTAATTAGTTAGATAGATAGATAGTTAAATAGATATAGATAGTTAGATAGATACGTAGGTTGATAGATAGATAGGTAATAGATAGATAGATAGATAGATAGATAGATAGTTATATCTATCTAAGATATAGATATATATATATATATATATATACCTATAGCAATATACATCTATAGATATCTAGATAGTCATATACATATATTATGAGTTGTGTAAAACCCCTAATCCAAAAAAAAAATTATATTAAGCTATTTTTTTTATTAATTATTAATTTAATCATAGTAATTATGTGCTAATTAGGAGAAATAGATTTTTTATTAATTTTTATTTTAGGTGTTGGTACACTTAGAGGATTTATGGGACCATTAGAAATTTTTCTGAATTTATTTCATGTAGGAGACCCTTTGGATAGTTGCTAGCTTAATTGTGTGCACAAATATATTTTTAGAATTTTTCTATGTATTTATATATATATGTGCATTTAGGGGATTTATGGAGCAATTATAAATTTTTCGGAATTTATTTCATGTAGGAGACCCCTTGAGCAGTTGCTAGCTTAATGTTATCTATTAGTGTAATTCTAGATTTTTTCTATGATTATATACGTATATATAAATATATATATACATATATATTTTATAAGAATTTAGAAAAGAAAAGAAAAGAAAAGAAATACTAATAATAACTAATAAACTATTACTATTAATAAACAATTCCATTACTAACCCACTACTTACAACTTTAAGCAAACCAATGCAAACCAATGCAAACCAATTCCCATTACAAGTAGCAGCAACCCGCTTTCTTTATTTTTGTGAGCCTAAGACCACAACAAGACCCTTGGCCGCGGCTCCTATATACCAATCCTCTCTCTCCCTATATATATATATATATATATATATATATATATATATATATATATATATATAAATTATTATTTCTAAAACCCTAAACCTAATCATCCAGACTCTCCCTCTTCCCATCTAGACCTAGAGAGCGCCGCCACCGCAGCCGGAGAACCCCGCCAGGCCGTCCAAACCAATCCCGACGACCGCGACCCCGCGCACTGCAGATTCCCACACGAGGTACCTGTGTTCCGGAGTTGTTTTCCATCGACTCGCTCAACCAAACACCACCCCGTCTTCACCGGTATGCTCATCCCTTAACCCTCTTCCACATCTGTATGTTAGTAGACCTCGAACAACGTGTACCCATAGGCGAAAATAGCGCCCAAGTTGGCACAAGCAGACCAAATTCTGGGATCGCAAAAAACTGCGGTGACCACCCATGTTGCCGAGTTCGTATCTCCCACCACAGAGATCCAAATTCGATGATTCTTTTTGGTATACGTAGACTACTTGACCTAATTTAATTTTTGTTAAATAACCATAGATTATTAACTGTTGTAGACAGAATTAAATTCGTCATAAAACCCCGCGAACCCACTTTTTCTAGATTTCCAAAAGTTGTGAAATGGAGCGCGCCCCGCCAAACGGTACCATCCTGCCATGTACCAAGTGTACCGAATGGTGCACGCAGTGTAACCGGACACGTAAAAATTCGTAAAAACTGATTCGGACGCGTGTGCGCGCCGGAATCAGCCCGTATCTGCGGACACACCCCATATCGCAACTTTTGTGGAAGTCGTGTGCATTTTGTGCACGCTCGTCAGATTGCGACGAAACTTGCGCCACTGGACTCGTGGTAACGCGCTGGTCCTGTGACCCAATTTTCACGCAATTCTGAGACGGTTGACCAAGTCACCAATTGGCGGGCCCCACAGTTGACTTTTTGGACGAAATTGTGTCCGGCTCATCGGAATTCACATTTGGACATACCGTCGGGTTTGTATTGAAATTTAGAATTGTTTGACCTATAATTTGTCCCATTTAGAGACTGTTACCCTTGGCACACTTTTCGGTACAAAGTGGGCCACGCGTGGACCCCGCTTTGACCCAAAATTACCGTTTTGCCCCTGTGTCCAAATGGGACGAAAGGGAAGTACTTTTTAGCTATTTTGCTTATTCTGGGAACGTTGGTGATATTTATTTTAGTATCCGGAGACATTTGTTCTGCGACCATAGCTTCTGATCCTGTGTGTTGGACTTCGGGACGTTACACTTTACAGCTTTCTTGCTAGGCAAGATACCTTGCCAAATTATTTACAGTATTTTGCATGCTTAGTATATTTTTGTATATTTATTGTATTTTTGTTTATTTATTGCATGTGTAGTCCTTTCAGTCATTACTATATATTAGATATGTTGACACACACTTGACACTTAGTATCATAGAGGACAATCATTAGGCGTATGGGCTCTTAACCACTCTGGTAAACCGTAGTATATAGCTCGCACTATGGACGTGTGTCGCGCTGGTCTCTACCCCCACGGTATGTCGATTTCTGGAGTCTCGCTGGTCGCTACCCCCGCGGTATGTCGATTTCTGATGTCCACTGACGTGTGTGTGAGTTGTGAGGTAGATCGAGTAGCCTAACCTTGCCCATACGTCAAAAAGTTGTCCTCATTGCATTCATATAGATTGTCTTGTACAACGTACTTATTTATTTTTAAATTATATGCATGTTTACTGTATTCAAGTTAGCTCACTTTTCTGTATCTTGTTACGTCCCTCTGAGGACCTGGTCCTCTGCCAGGTGTATCTGTTCTTGAGTATTTGCAGGAGCACAGATTGGATGGCTATATATGTTTCGTGGATGTCCTCTCTTTGATCCTGTGATTGCTAGCTGGTGTTCTTATATGGTGTTGTTGTGTTGTACTTATTTTGTATTTGCTCTTACATTCGAGTTGGTAGTGGATTTGTTTTTATCCAACTATCATCCTTAGATACTTATGTTGAGATCTAGTTATATAGATGCTAGTTATTCATTTATATTGATTTTCTGTGGATGAGATTTAGATTATACCCTATGACTTGTGACATATGTTTATACCACTTGTGGATTAATTTTTATATTACAGCGTACGTGTGGATTTTGGTTTCCATATATTGGAGTTGCCATATCCATACGGCTGGCATGCTTACGTGTTCCTAGTCCTACATATTTTGGGACTGGGGCGTGACATGTTTTTGTGGTGGCCCATGCAAGTCGAGAGCATATTGTCTCGGTTACATTATTGTACCGAACAAGCCTGCACCTAGGAATAGATTATAGGATCTCATCCATAATTGACTATGATTCACTCTCCTTCCAATCCATTCCATTTGAATAATTTGTATCCTGCTTGATTCATGAGCTTCCCTAATAGTTCTTTGAGTATAGCCTCTTGCTAGAATATAGGAACCCCTGTTATTAGGAGGATGATTATGGTAGCACACCTATTAAGAATACAACGAGAATATAGACACCCCACTAAGTTTAGAACATCTAGTGAACCCTAAAATTCCTTATCTATAGATTGGTTTACCATTACCCCTTGATGTATTGTGAAGACTTGAGAGTAGTATAGACGCTACTAGAGTTAGTTAGAAGTTTTACCATAATGTTTGACCCTAGTATTGAGGAACCAATAGAAAACTAAAATTGAATATTAGGACTGAACCTAACCTTCGTAGTTAGATAAGTATTGGAGAACTATAAACTTAGATCATTGTCTTATTATTAGTAGACAACACCTAGGAGGCCAAAGGGAATGAATATAACATTTTTCTTGAACATACCTCAAACACAGAGATTAGCATAGCATCTTCCCTTAGAAAACCATGACATTATCCAGAGTCTTCTATTTTAGTTTTATGACTTGTTCCTCTGAACCCTTAGCGCTCGCTAATTGCGCGACGACTAAATTTTGTTCCTCTATTCTTCATCTTTCAACTCGTGCCATCTGACACTTCTGATTGTAGGCCATGTGATTTATTCTGTGTTAAGGACATATAGTTGCTAGGATTCTAGTTGTTAATGTTAAATTTTAAAATTGTGTGCTTAGTAGTTAGAACTTGATGGTTTAAGATATTCTTGTAGATTGAGACCTGGTGCTTATTCCTTAGTTTTAAATTACGTAACATGTACCCCCACCTCGATACAAGTTATATCCCCTTTCCCCTTGATGGCCAGTAACTCTTCTATCCTTACTATTGACACTTGTTCTATAAGCACTATGACTAAGACTTAAGTCGACCATAATCTGTGTAATGTAAGAGGATACCCTAATAAGTACCAAGACTCCCTTCTCGTAGACCTTAATAGGAGTTTCTACTGTATCCTTAAGGCAATTACAGTATTAGTTTATTCTTATAAGTTGGGTAGTATACCTCACAACCTAGTAGCACATAGTCTTTTGCCCTATTATTGAAGTATGATTGAACAACATTAACTGTATGCTAGCTTAGGACAACAATATTTTTTTTAGACTGTAGAACTTAGAGGCTATACCCCTACTTTGTCGACTATCGACTTAGACAAGGAATTAGTATGACAACTGTAGAGATTATAGAGTCTTATCTTTTGTGAACTTGAATTGTTATGTACCTTCTCTCATCATAATCTAGCGTACTTATATTTTCTGTACTACCTTGATTTATGCTGCTATTATAGCCTAGTTTTTGCAAGCTTATTCTTTTATCGAGCTTGCTCATGGCATATATATTATTGGGTGCACACAATGATACAAATGCCTAATTAGAATCAGTGTATTAAGGTCTAGCTAACCTTAGTGCGCTTGGTTCGCCCTTCGCATAACTACTTTACGTGGATTGAGATATATGGTAGTAGACGGATATACTTGCCCCTAGACATGTCTGACACATCGTATCGGTTACATAACTGTACTGATACGAGCATGTAAATAGAAAATTACCAAAAATAGGATTTCAATCCACAACTGTCCTAACAACCCTCTTTTCGAATTCTTTATTCTCTTTGAACCCCGTACTTGTATTCTGTCACCTTCACCTTGAATTCTTTATTATTGCTCTCCGTCTTCCCCTATTTCGGAAAGACGAAACCTCGTGCTGGTATAAGTTGACACTGATAATACTAGATATATCCCATAAGGCTAATCACATGACTCAGTGACTCTCTTTTATAATTGATTAAGGGCATATTGTCACGCCCCAGTCCCAAAATGTCGAGGGACTGAGCATGTGAGCAATGGCCAGCAGCACGCACCGATGGACAACCCAATTTAATGGATCCATCAGGGCATGCTTAAGCTGTAGTCTAATAGGAAGATGTTACAAGTCCCGGGTATTTCTAATCTCATCCAGAACAATACAGATTAATTGCCAGAAATAATGAAATGGAAATAAATATGCAATAACAAATAAGGTTATCTCGGGAAACAAATCCGAGAATTATTCTGTTACACTTAAGGAAAAATAGACAGGAATTGAAATGCTGAAAATGTAAATACTGTAAAGCTGAAGCCGGTGCTCAAGAGAAGTCTTCAGCCACTACTTCGTCCTCTGTTCCCTGTTCTGCTCCAAGGAGTGCTCCTGTACCGTACACCTCGGGGTAGTTCTCTTCAGCTGTACCTGGGGACATAATCCGGATCCAGGTCCTCAGGGGACAGCAAGGTACAGAAAATACAAGCCAAAATAAATATGGTGCAGCAGATAAAATAATCATCAGGGTAAACTATGTAACCAACTATGTGATATGCAATATGAGAGCAGCACTAGAACTCAGGCTGAAGCCACTACAAGCTCTGTGTCGGGGAGCCGGTAGCGGCAATAACTATGATTTACACTATGATATATACTATGTTTTATATATAATATCAGCCTGTAGTCTGTGTGTCTCTCCCCACCCAATGTAATCCCACGTCTCATGTCCACGATGCCTCATGTCCATGTCACGCACGATTAAACTAATGCAGCAAGTCTGATAGCTATGAATCAATTTTCTAAGAATGTAAAGTCTATGTCATAAAACATGCATCCTATACAGAATCACCTTGAATGTCTCAGGAAGACTCTGTCTCATGAAATAGTGTCAAGTGTCCTGGGTTCTGAAGTACTTGATAAGACAAGTACGAGAATTATCGGGTCTCGATATCCATGTCTATGTGACGTTACACAACCCCGCGTACGGAGTTGGCACCCGACTATGATCGGACACTAAGTAAAGCCACTCGGTCCTGGGTTTAACAGTTTAACAAGTTTATTTGCATTTAACTTCAGGCAAGTTCTATAACAATAATCACTGCAATTGGCAAGCTTTACTTGCCCACTAATGTATAATTAAGTCCAGAAAATAAAGAGCAAGCTGCAGGGTTTGGCAAGGTACACTTGCCTGTGGTTCCGGCTATGTTTACGGCTCTGACTTCAGCTGGAATTGCAGGCGGTACTCCGGTTGCTGAAACAAACATCACCATCAGATCCAGAAAATATCAATCAGCTAGAAACGCCTGTCCTTGGGTCCAATTTGGAGACAAGGACAAAAATGGCAGTTTCGGGCCAAAACGGGGTCCACCGGTGGGCCCGCTTTGCACCGAAAAACGCGTCAGGGTCAACGGTCTCCAAATTCACCAAACTCAGTGTCAACAGGTCAGGAACGCTGATACGAACCCAACGGAACTTTCAGATTTGAATTCCGATGAGCCGATCACGAAATCGCCCGTCGAGCGGGGCCTGTGGGGCCCACGACACGCGATTTCGTCAACGTTCTCAGAATCGAACCAAACTTGACCCACAGGACCAGCGTATCGCTACGGGTCCGATGGCGCAAGTTTCGTCTCGATCCGACGTGTGTACACAAAGTTAGGTCGAATTATAGAAAAGGCGGATACGGAGCGATGTTCGCGGATACGCGTTGATTCCGGTGTGCACGCACACCCGAAACAGCTTCCGCAAAATTCCACACGTCCGTATCGACGAGGCGCACGTATCTGTAAAGACCGCACGCGACCAAGTCGTCCCGTTTGGCGGGGCGTACTCAGTTCCGGGGTGAAACAGGGTCTGGTTTTTCCTGTTTTTGGATCGCGGTGTGCGATCGCCACAGGCCGTGTAATCCCCCTGAATTTCATAAATTTAAAAATTGGATTTATCACAATTTTCTGGGATTTTCTGGAATTTTTCTGTAATTAAATACCAGTGTTTTAATTATTCAATGAATTTTTAAATGATAATAAAATATTGTTAAAATATTATGTAAATAATATTTTATGGTGTAAAATAGAAAACTAGACATAGGGTATTTTTCCGGGAATTTATTGGACCCCGGATGGATTTATAAATCACCTAAAAAGTTATTTATTTATTTAGTTATTTATTTATTAAATCATTATGTAATTATTTATTATTTATTATATTATATATAACGCCCAGCCCAATAACCCTCCGGCCCAGCCCACTCACGTTATCGGATCGAGTCGGGTCCGACAGACCCGAACCCGATAGACCCGAACCCGAACCCTCTCTTCCCCTTCCCTGTGTGAACCGACGACCGCACGGCTGCCCCGCCGCTGCCGTTACGCCGCCGGCGACCGCTCCGTTCACCTCCCGCAACCGCCTGCGACCCTTCAGCTCCCGCACCGGCCGCCGTTCGCCTCCCCCTTCCTCCCTATATAAACCCTATCCGCCTTGGCTCCTCCCCCATAGTGCCCTAGCTCCGGCCAACTCCTCCGCCCACGCCGCTGTGACTCCCCGCCGACGACACCCGCACCTCGGCGCCGCCGCCCTTGCCGTGTCCAGCCACCCGCAGCGCCCAGCACCGGTTCCCTTCCTCCCTTCCTCCTCCTCCGGTGACTTCTCGACCCAGCAGCTAGCCGACAACTCCGCCGCCTGCTCGCCGAGCCGCCGCAGCCCCGAGGCCCGACGCCGTCGGCCGCCTGCACTGAACCGCGCCGCCCTCTCCGGCAAAGACTCGACACAGAGGACACGGACACAGAGGGATCGACACAGAAAACCCTAAACCCTAATTTCTGTGTCGGACACAGTGTCCAGGACACGAGGATACGAGGAACTTGGTTTTTTCGGAACACTTCAGGTATCCGTAACTTTTGACTCGTAGCTCGGAATTCAATTCCGTAAATTGCATTGCGAAGCCTGTTTGACCCTCTCGGTGCCCGGACAAACCGCTCGGGGCATCGCGTCCTGTGGTGATCGCACACCGCGATCCAAAAACAGGAAAAACTTAGCCCTGTTTCACCCCGGAATCGAGTACGCCCCGCTAAACGGGACGACTTGGTCGCGTGCGGTCTTCACAGATACGTACGTGTCGTTGATACGGACGTGCGGGCTTTCGCAGAAGCTGATTCGGATGTGCGTGCACACCGGAATCAGTGCGTATCCGCGGACACCGCCCCGTATCCGTACTTTCTGTTTCTTGCTGTAACTTAGTGTACACAAGTCAGATCGGGACGAAACTTGCGCCAACGGACTCGTAGCAATACGCTGGTCCTGTGGGTCAAGTTTGGTTCGATTCTGAGAACGTTGACAAAATCGCGTGTCGTGGGCCCCACAGGCTCCACTCGACGGGCGATTTTGAGAACGGCTCATCGGAATCCAATTCTGAAAGTTCCGTTGGGTTCGTATCATCGTTCCTGACCTGTTGACACTAAGTTGGACTATTTTTGAGACCTTTGACCCTGGCGCGTTTTTCGGTGCAAAGCGGCCCACATTTGGACCCCGCCTTGACCCGAAAATGTCGTTTTTGCCCTTGTCTCCAAATTGGACTCAAGGACAGGCGTTCCTAGCTGATTGAAGTGTTCTGGATCTAATGGTGATGTTTGTTTCAGCAACCGGAGTAGTCCCTGCAAATCCAGCTATTGCCAGAGCTACAATTGGAGCTGAACATCCAGGCAAGTGTACCTTGCCATAAAAGCAGTTTTAATGATTCATTTCTCTTGATTTATTTTCCTGTGATTATTGTACTTGCTCAACCCTAGGGCCGTGTGACTTGCTTAGCGTCCGATCATAGTCGGGTGCCAACACCGTACGCGGGGTTGGGCAATGTCATTTAGAGATGGAAATCGTGACATTTATATTCTTGTACTTGCCCTAACAAGTACTTATTACCCAGGACACCTGACACAGAGCATGAGACAGAATCTTCCTGAAATATTCAAGGTGATTCTGTGTAGGTTCCAGGATTTATGACTTAGACATTACATTCCTAGACATTATGTTCATAGATATAGTATGACTTACTGCATTAGATATGATCGTACGTGACGTGGACATGAGGCATCGTGGACATGATATGTATGATTACATTGGGTGGGGAGAGACACACAGGCTACAGGCTGATTATATATATAAATTCATAGTAAACACATAGTAAAATTCATAGTATAGCTGCTACCGGCTCCCAGACACAGAGCTTGTAGTGGTATCAGCCTAAGTTTTAGTGATGCTCTCAACTTGCATATCACATAGATGGTTATATAGTTGACCCTATTGTTTCATTAACTGCTTTACTGCAATTATTTTGGCTTGTGTTTTCTTGTACCTTGCTATGTCCCCTGAGGACCTGGATCCGGATTATGTCCCCAGGATTTGCAGACGAGGTTTATCCAGAGGTCTACGGAACAGGTGCTCTTCACGGAACAGTACCCGTAGCTGAAGACGAGGTGATCGCTGAGGACTTCTCCTGAACCATTGCTTCGCCATGCTCAGACGTTATTTCCTGTTTAATTAAACTCTTTAAATTTCTGTTTATGAGATCATTGTACCAGACTTATATCGGGTTGTTCCCCGAATACTTTGCTGAGACTGGATGTTTAATTTAATTTCCATATTGCTGTTGATTTATATTCTTTTCTGTGGATGAGATTAGATTTTGACTTACTGTTGTAGACCTATATTACAGCTTAAGTATGCCCGAAGGATCCATTAAATTGGGATGTCCTTCGGTTTGTACTGCTGGCCATTGCCACGTGGCTAGTCCCTCGACATTTTGGGACTGGGGCGTGACATGGTTTTTGTGGTGGCCCATGCAGGTCAACGACTAAATTGTTCGGTTTCAACTTAGGGACCGAACAGGCCTGCAATAAGAATAGGATAAAGTTTTTAGGATCTCATCCACTTGCTTGAAAATGTTCTTGATATCTGTATCGTATTCAAATTAACTTTTGACTTGCATCTTGCCTTGAATCCAGTGCGCTTCTTATGTTTTATTTTGATGCAGACTAATGGATCCAAGAAGTGGAGACGAGAATCCCTTGAGTACACCACACGATGCTGTGGTCACTTATGATGAAGGAGTGACACCCGAAGACCGAGGGCAATCTTCTCAAAATGATCAAGAAGCACCGCATAATTCAAGGTTCCGGCGTGATGACATCCCGCCGCCTCCGCAATTCGTTCCACCGATGCCCGTATTCCCACAAGGGCAACCTATAGACGGGCAGCAGATATTTCAAATGATCTACGCAATGATGCAAGCCCAACAACAAATTCATCAGGAGGCGCATCGTCAGGAGGCAGAATACCTGAGAACCAGCCTAGTAAATGCATTGGAGCAAGTGAACCCACAAGCTAGGCGACCAGCAACGGGATCTATCACCGATTTCCGTCAACTCAAGCCCTGTACCTTTTCGGGCAAGGAAGGACCAACAGAAGTGCATGAATGGCTCACCAACATTCGGCATCAATTAGAAGCAGCTGAACTACCAAGAGATCGTTGGATGACTGCCGTCAGAATGCAATTGACGGACAATGCTCATCACTGGTGGCTATCCGAAGAGACCAGGCTCGGACCAGACCGAGTTACTTGGGAAGAATTCTCCAGACTCTTTCAGGAGATGTACATACCGGCTATCGCTCGATCAGAACTGAGGGACAAGTTCAATCGTCTCACTCAGGAAGCTATGACGGTAGAAGAGTACAACGCCGAGTTCATTCGTCTGAGTCGCTTCGCTCCTACCTTGATCCCTACAGAAGAAGAGAAGGCCGAAAAGTTTTTCGACGGACTCAACATCGAGCTACAGAAACTGATTGGATCTGTCGCACCCACTTCATACACGGACGTCCTTGCTGCAGCTCGACGCATGGAGCGCGTCACCAGAAGAGAAACCAGTCTGAAGAGGCCTTCCACATCAGTACCAGCCAGAGCAAATAATGGAGAAGCTGCCAAGAAACCTCATCTGCAACAAGCACCACAGGGATCTGCATCCAAAGCCCTGACTCTTCCTACTTGTTATTACTGTGGCAAGGTAGGCCATACTGAGAAGGACTGCAGACGCAAGTTGGGGTTATGCTTAATTTGCGGAACCAATCAACACTTAGCCAAGGATTGTCCTTATCATCGAGAAGGAGCACCAAGAGCAAACCAACAAACTCTACCAGCACCAGGAGGGTATCAACCAAGGCCACCATTGGCACCACAAGCAGCACTCTTCCAACAAACCCAGCAACAGCAGCAGCAGAGGAATCCCCCACAAGGACGTGGACAAGCCTTCGCGATGACTTTGGAAGACGCGCAGAACCATGGCGTAGCTAATGCGAGTAAGTCTTATATAGTTGTTCCGTTTCTAGCATTGTTTAGTTCGTGCCTGCTGGTTCGTGACCCCAGACTTGACCTGATAACCTTAAAACTTGATAATTTTAACTTGCTAACAATTGCTAACTTAGTGTTAACATAGTAATTTTGAACTTGATAATAACTTAGAATTGTTAACCTGATAAATTTTGAAAAGATAACCTAGTTTTCTAAAACAGTAATTTTCTAGATTTCCCACATTTGGGAAATTGCATAGTTTCTACTTAGGGAAATGATTTTTCCTATGTATTCAAGCCCTGAACCTTGATTTTCTTTATTGCATTATGATTCAAATAAAATTTGTAACCGAGTCATCTCTGTTGACCGGTTATTCTTTGATTGCGAGGACGCAATCCTCTTAAGGGGGGTATATTGTAATCCCCCTGAATTTCATAAATTTAAAAATTGGATTTATCACAATTTTCTGGGATTTTCTGGAATTTTTCTGTAATTAAATACCAGTGTTTTAATTATTCAATGAATTTTTAAATGATAATAAAATATTGTTAAAATATTATGTAAATAATATTTTATGGTGTAAAATAGAAAACTAGACATAGGGTATTTTTCCGGGAATTTATTGGACCCCGGATGGATTTATAAATCACCTAAAAAGTTATTTATTTATTTAGTTATTTATTTATTAAATCATTATGTAATTATTTATTATTTATTATATTATATATAACGCCCAGCCCAATAACCCTCCGGCCCAGCCCACTCACGTTATCGGATCGAGTCGGGTCCGACAGACCCGAACCCGATAGACCCGAACCCGAACCCTCTCTTCCCCTTCCCTGTGTGAACCGACGACCGCACGGCTGCCCCGCCGCTGCCGTTACGCCGCCGGCGACCGCTCCGTTCACCTCCCGCAACCGCCTGCGACCCTTCAGCTCCCGCACCGGCCGCCGTTCGCCTCCCCCTTCCTCCCTATATAAACCCTATCCGCCTTGGCTCCTCCCCCATAGTGCCCTAGCTCCGGCCAACTCCTCCGCCCACGCCGCTGTGACTCCCCGCCGACGACACCCGCACCTCGGCGCCGCCGCCCTTGCCGTGTCCAGCCACCCGCAGCGCCCAGCACCGGTTCCCTTCCTCCCTTCCTCCTCCTCCGGTGACTTCTCGACCCAGCAGCTAGCCGACAACTCCGCCGCCTGCTCGCCGAGCCGCCGCAGCCCCGAGGCCCGACGCCGTCGGCCGCCTGCACTGAACCGCGCCGCCCTCTCCGGCAAAGACTCGACACAGAGGACACGGACACAGAGGGATCGACACAGAAAACCCTAAACCCTAATTTCTGTGTCGGACACAGTGTCCAGGACACGAGGATACGAGGAACTTGGTTTTTTCGGAACACTTCAGGTATCCGTAACTTTTGACTCGTAGCTCGGAATTCAATTCCGTAAATTGCATTGCGAAGCCTGTTTGACCCTCTCGGTGCCCGGACAAACCGCTCGGGGCATCGCGTCCTGTGGTGATCGCACACCGCGATCCAAAAACAGGAAAAACTTAGCCCTGTTTCACCCCGGAATCGAGTACGCCCCGCTAAACGGGACGACTTGGTCGCGTGCGGTCTTCACAGATACGTACGTGTCGTTGATACGGACGTGCGGGCTTTCGCAGAAGCTGATTCGGATGTGCGTGCACACCGGAATCAGTGCGTATCCGCGGACACCGCCCCGTATCCGTACTTTCTGTTTCTTGCTGTAACTTAGTGTACACAAGTCAGATCGGGACGAAACTTGCGCCAACGGACTCGTAGCAATACGCTGGTCCTGTGGGTCAAGTTTGGTTCGATTCTGAGAACGTTGACAAAATCGCGTGTCGTGGGCCCCACAGGCTCCACTCGACGGGCGATTTTGAGAACGGCTCATCGGAATCCAATTCTGAAAGTTCCGTTGGGTTCGTATCATCGTTCCTGACCTGTTGACACTAAGTTGGACTATTTTTGAGACCTTTGACCCTGGCGCGTTTTTCGGTGCAAAGCGGCCCACATTTGGACCCCGCCTTGACCCGAAAATGTCGTTTTTGCCCTTGTCTCCAAATTGGACTCAAGGACAGGCGTTCCTAGCTGATTGAAGTGTTCTGGATCTAATGGTGATGTTTGTTTCAGCAACCGGAGTAGTCCCTGCAAATCCAGCTATTGCCAGAGCTACAATTGGAGCTGAACATCCAGGCAAGTGTACCTTGCCATAAAAGCAGTTTAATGATTCATTTCTCTTGATTTATTTTCCTGTGATTATTGTACTTGCTCAACCCTAGGGCCGTGTGACTTGCTTAGCGTCCGATCATAGTCGGGTGCCAACACCGTACGCGGGGTTGGGCAATGTCATTTAGAGATGGAAATCGTGACATTTATATTCTTGTACTTGCCCTAACAAGTACTTATTACCCAGGACACCTGACACAGAGCATGAGACAGAATCTTCCTGAAATATTCAAGGTGATTCTGTGTAGGTTCCAGGATTTATGACTTAGACATTACATTCCTAGACATTATGTTCATAGATATAGTATGACTTACTGCATTAGATATGATCGTACGTGACGTGGACATGAGGCATCGTGGACATGATATGTATGATTACATTGGGTGGGGAGAGACACACAGGCTACAGGCTGATTATATATATAAATTCATAGTAAACACATAGTAAAATTCATAGTATAGCTGCTACCGGCTCCCAGACACAGAGCTTGTAGTGGTATCAGCCTAAGTTTTAGTGATGCTCTCAACTTGCATATCACATAGATGGTTATATAGTTGACCCTATTGTTTCATTAACTGCTTTACTGCAATTATTTTGGCTTGTGTTTTCTTGTACCTTGCTATGTCCCCTGAGGACCTGGATCCGGATTATGTCCCCAGGATTTGCAGACGAGGTTTATCCAGAGGTCTACGGAACAGGTGCTCTTCACGGAACAGTACCCGTAGCTGAAGACGAGGTGATCGCTGAGGACTTCTCCTGAACCATTGCTTCGCCATGCTCAGACGTTATTTCCTGTTTAATTAAACTCTTTAAATTTCTGTTTATGAGATCATTGTACCAGACTTATATCGGGTTGTTCCCCGAATACTTTGCTGAGACTGGATGTTTAATTTAATTTCCATATTGCTGTTGATTTATATTCTTTTCTGTGGATGAGATTAGATTTTGACTTACTGTTGTAGACCTATATTACAGCTTAAGTATGCCCGAAGGATCCATTAAATTGGGATGTCCTTCGGTTTGTACTGCTGGCCATTGCCACGTGGCTAGTCCCTCGACATTTTGGGACTGGGGCGTGACAGGCCGCGATGCCCCGAACAGTTTGTTCGGGCACCGAGAGGGTCATACAGGCTTCGCGTAGGAATTTACAGAATCGAAAACGGAGATCAGAGTTGCAAAATGCGAATACCTGAACGCGGCTTCACGGAAAGGGGGTTTCCTGTGTCCGACTCGTGTCCTGGACACGTGTCCACGGCTAGGGTTTGGTGTCTGCCGGAGTTGGGGCCGGCCGGTGGCGGGTTGGGCGGTGCAGACGGTGGTGGGGCGCTGGGGACAGCGTCGCCGGAGCTCGGGACGCGGGCTGGGGCGGGCAGCGGGTCGCCGGAGACGCGGGGCGGCTCGGCTGCTGGGAGGAGAGAGGAGGAAGGGAGCTAGGGGGTTGGCGGCGGGCGGATCTGGGAGGAGGTCGTCGGGTTAGGCGCTGGAGGGTGGAGGCGCTGGACGGCGGGTCGAGGGTGTCGGCCGCCGGAGCTCGGGGTTAGGGCTTAGGGTTTGGGGGGAAAAGAGAGGCGGAGGCGAGGCTATATATAGGGGACGAGGGCGAGGCTCGGCCGGGGCGACGTGGGCGGGGGATTCGGAGGGGAAGGCGGACGTGGGGCGGTTCTCCGGCCGAAAAATGCGGCGGCGGCGCGAAGATCGGGTCGTGGGTGACTGGGGACAGGGGTGAAGGCTGGCGGGTCGGGTCGGGCGGCGGGCTCCGGGTGAGCGGACCCGCCCGACCCGCTATGGCAATGGGGGTTGGGCTGCTACAACAGGCTCGGCCCACTAGGCCGGGCCGGGCCCAAGAAACAGAATAAAAATTAAAAATAAAACAATAATAATAATAATAATAATATTAATTAATAATTAATTAATTAAATAATTAAATAAATACTTTTTAGGCATTTAAAAAAATAGGTCCGGGGTCCGATAAATTCCAGAAAAATTGCCCTAAGTCCAGTTTTTTATTTTACATCCAAAAATATTATTTTCATAATATTTTAATATTGTTTAATATCATTTAAAAATCATTGAATAATTAAAACCCTGTTTTTAAATTACAGAAAAATCCCAGAAAATTCCAGAAAATTGTGAAAAATCCAGTTTTTAAAATTTTGAAAATTCAGGGGGTTTACAATCTACCCCCCTTAAGAGGATTGCATCCTCGCAATCAAAAGAATAACCGGTCAACAGAGATGACGCGGTCGCAAGCATCGTTTGAAAACACATCACAAGATACTTAGGGAAATACCGTTTCCCTAAAAATGAAAGTTATGCACTTCCAGAAAATCTAGTTAAAACAAAAGATCTACAACTTTTATGAAAACTAGGTTGTTATTAACAGGTTGTAATTTACTAGGTTGGGGCTGAGGTCACGAATCAGCGGGCACGAACTACAACAAGACTAAAACGGATAACTACAAATCACTTACTCGCATCAGCGTTCTGCACAGTCAACGCATAAGCTTGCCCTCGTCCTTGAGGTAGATTCCTCTGCTGCTGCTGGGCCTGCTGGAAGAGTGCTGCCTGAGGAGCCAGAGGTGGCCTAGGTGCTGGTAAAGCAGGTTGGTTTGCCCTTGGTGCTCCATCTCGATGCTGAGGACAGTCCTTGGCTATGTGCTGATTGGTGCCGCAAATCAGGCACAATTCCAACTTGCGTCTGCAGTCCCTCTCGACATGGCCTATCTTGCCGCAGTAGTGACAGGTAGGAAGGGTCTGCGAAGCTGTCCTCGGTGGCTGGTGCGTGTGAGATCTCTTTGCAGATTCTCCCGGTGATGATCTGTCTGGTGCTGTGGTGATTGGCCGCTTGAGGCGAGACTCTCTCCTGGTGACGCGTTCCATGCGTCGGGCTGCAGCGAGAACATCCGAGTAGGAGGTAGGTGCGACGGATCCGATGAGTTTCTGCAGCTCAATGTTCAGTCCGTCGAAGAACTTCTCGGCCTTTTTTTCCTCTGTCGGGATCAGGGTTGGGGCAAAGCGGCATAGACGAATGAATTCCGCGTTGTACTCTTCCACCGTCAAAGAGTCCTGAGTGAGGCGGTTGAATCTGTCCCGAAGTTCTGATCGTGCGATAGCCGGAATGTACATCTCCTGGAAGAGCCTGGAAAACTCTTCCCAAGTGACTCGGTCTGGTCCGAGTCGTGTCTCCTCGGATAGCCACCAGTGATGAGCATTATCCGTCAATTGCATTCGGACGGCAGTCATCCAACGTTCCCGTGGTAGCTCAGCTGCTTCAAGTTGATGCCGAATGTTGGTGAGCCATTCATGAACTTCTGTGGGCTCTTCCTTGCCTGAGAAGGTACGGGGCTTCAGTTGGCGGAAGTCAGTGATTGAGCCTGTTGATGGCCGTCGGGCTGGTAGGTTGGCCTGCTCCAGTACAGTTACGATGCTGTCCCTCCAGAAGTTAGCTTCGCGACGCTGAGCCTCGTGTTGGACTTGTTGCTGTGCTTGCATCATCGCGTAGATCATTTGGAATATCTGCTGCCCGTCAATTGGCTGTCCTTGTGGGAGTACGGGCGTTGGTGGGACGAACTGCGGCGGAGGTGGAATGTCATCGTATCGGAATCGGGAGGTAGGTTGACCTGCCTGCTGGCTCTGTTGAGTTGGTGGAACTCCTTCGACTGGTGTCACTTCGTCGTCATAGGTGACACCTGTAGCTTGGGGTGTTCCGACGGGAGTCTCATTGCATTCTTGTGGGTCCATTTTCCTGTATCCAAAATAACCAATAAGAGGCGCACAGGAATCAAGGCAAGATGCAAGTAAATTATTTGAAGTCGATATAGAGATCAAAAAATGATTCAAGCAGGTGGATGAGATCCTAGAACTTATCCTATCTTATTGCAGGCCTGTTCGGTCCCTAAGTTGAAACCGAACAATTTAGTCGTTGACCTGCATAGGCCACCACAAAAACCATGTCACGCCCCAGTCCCAAAATGTCGAGGGACTGAGCATGTGAGCAATGGCCAGCAGCACGCACCGATGGACAACCCAATTTAATGGATCCATCAGGGCATGCTTAAGCTGTAGTCTAACAGGAAGATGTTACAAGTCCCGGGTATTTCTAATCTCATCCACAGAACAATACAGATTAATTGCCAGAAATAATGAAATGGAAATAAATATGCAATAACAAATAAGGTTATCTCGGGAAACAAATCCGAGAATTATTCTGTTACACTTAAGGAAAAATAGACAGGAATTGAAATGCTGAAAATGTAAATACTGTAAAGCTGAAGCCGGTGCTCAAGAGAAGTCTTCAGCCACTACTTCGTCCTCTGTTCCCTGTTCTGCTCCAAGGAGTGCTCCTGTACCGTACACCTCGGGGTAGTTCTCTTCAGCTATACCTGGGGACATAATCCGGATCCAGGTCCTCAGGGGACAGCAAGGTACAGAAAATACAAGCCAAAATAAATATGGTGCAGCAGATAAAATAATCATCAGGGTAAACTATGTAACCAACTATGTGATATGCAATATGAGAGCAGCACTAGAACTCAGGCTGAAGCCACTACAAGCTCTGTGTCGGGGAGCCGGTAGCGGCAATAACTATGATTTACACTATGATATATACTATGTTTTATATATAATATCAGCCTGTAGTCTGTGTGTCTCTCCCCACCCAATGTAATCCCACGTCTCATGTCCACGATGCCTCATGTCCATGTCACGCACGATTAAACTAATGCAGCAAGTCTGATAGCTATGAATCAATTTTCTAAGAATGTAAAGTATATGTCATAAAACATGCATCCTATACAGAATCACCTTGAATGTCTCAGGAAGACTCTGTCTCATGAAATAGTGTCAAGTGTCCTGGGTTCTGAAGTACTTGATAAGACAAGTACGAGAATTATCGGGTCTCGATATCCATGTCTATGTGACGTTACACAACCCCGCGTACGGAGTTGGCACCCGACTATGATCGGACACTAAGTAAAGCCACTCGGTCCTGGGTTTAACAGTTTAACAAGTTTATTTGCATTTAACTTCAGGCAAGTTCTATAACAATAATCACTGCAATTGGCAAGCTTTACTTGCCCACTAATGTATAATTAAGTCCAGAAAATAAAGAGCAAGCTGCAGGGTTTGGCAAGGTACACTTGCCTGTGGTTCCGGCTATGTTTACGGCTCTGACTTCAGCTGGAATTGCAGGCGGTACTCCGGTTGCTGAAACAAACATCACCATCAGATCCAGAAAATATCAATCAGCTAGAAACGCCTGTCCTTGGGTCCAATTTGGAGACAAGGACAAAAACGGCAGTTTCGGGCCAAAACGGGGTCCACCGGTGGGCCCGCTTTGCACCGAAAAACGCGTCAGGGTCAACGGTCTCCAAATTCACCAAACTCAGTGTCAACAGGTCAGGAACGCTGATACGAACCCAACGGAACTTTCAGATTTGAATTCCGATAAGCCGATCACGAAATCGCCCGTCGAGCGGGGCCTGTGGGGCCCACGACACGCGATTTCGTCAACGTTCTCAGAATCGAACCAAACTTGACCCACAGGACCAGCGTATCGCTACGGGTCCGATGGCGCAAGTTTCGTCTCGATCCGACGTGTGTACACAAAGTTAGGTCGAATTACAGAAAAGGCGGATACGGAGCGATGTCCGCGGATACGCGTTGATTCCGGTGTGCACGCACACCCGAAACAGCTTCCGCAAAATTCCACACGTCCGTATCGACGAGGCGCACGTATCTGTGAAGACCGCACGCGACCAAGTCGTCCCGTTTGGCGGGGCGTACTCAGTTCCGGGGTGAAACAGGGTCTGGTTTTTCCTGTTTTTGGATCGCGGTGTGCGATCGCCACAGGCCGCGATGCCCCGAACAGTTTGTCCGGGCACCGAGAGGGTCATACAGGCTTCGCGTAGGAATTTACAGAATCGAAAACGGAGATCAGAGTTGCAAAATGCGAATACCTGAACGCGGCTTCACGGAAAGGGGGTTTCCTGTGTCCGACTCGTGTCCTGGACACGTGTCCACGGCTAGGGTTTGGTGTCTGCCGGAGTTGGGGCCGGCCGGTGGCGGGTTGGGCGGTGCAGACGGTGGTGGGGCGCTGGGGACAGCGTCGCCGGAGCTCGGGACGCGGGCTGGGGCGGGCAGCGGGTCGCCGGAGACGCGGGGCGGCTCGGCTGCTGGGAGGAGAGAGGAGGAAGGGAGCTAGGGGGTTGGCGGCGGGCGGATCTGGGAGGAGGTCGTCGGGTTAGGCGCTGGAGGGTGGAGGCGCTGGACGGCGGGTCGAGGGTGTCGGCCGCCGGAGCTCGGGGTTAGGGCTTAGGGTTTGGGGGGAAAAGAGAGGCGGAGGCGAGGCTATATATAGGGGACGAGGGCGAGGCTCGGCCGGGGCGACGTGGGCGGGGGATTCGGAGGGGAAGGCGGACGTGGGGCGGTTCTCCGGCCGGAAAATGCGGCGGCGGCGCGAAGATCGGGTCGTGGGTGACTGGGGACAGGGGTGAAGGCTGGCGGGTCGGGTCGGGCGGCGGGCTCCGGGTGAGCGGACCCGCCCGACCCGCTATGGCAATGGGGGTTGGGCTGCTACAACGGGCTCGGCCCACTGGGCCGGGCCGGGGCCCAAGAAACAGAATAAAAATTAAAAATAAAACAATAATAATAATAATAATAATATTAATTAATAATTAATTAATTAAATAATTAAATAAATACTTTTTAGGCATTTAAAAAAATAGGTCCGGGGTCCGATAAATTCCAGAAAAATTGCCCTAAGTCCAGTTTTTTATTTTACATCCAAAAATATTATTTTCATAATATTTTAATATTGTTTAATATCATTTAAAAATCATTGAATAATTAAAACCCTGTTTTTAAATTACAGAAAAATCCCAGAAAATTCCAGAAAATTGTGAAAAATCCAGTTTTTAAAATTTTGAAAATTCAGGGGATTTACAATCTACCCCCCTTAAGAGGATTGCATCCTCGCAATCAAAAGAATAACCGGTCAACAGAGATGACGCGGTCGCAAGCATCGTTTGAAAACACATCACAAGATACTTAGGGAAATACCGTTTCCCTAAAAATAAAAGTTATGCACTTCCAGAAAATCTAGTTAAAACAAAAGATCTACAACTTTTATGAAAACTAGGTTGTTATTAACAGGTTGTAATTTACTAGGTTGGGGCTGAGGTCACGAACCAGCGGGCACGAACTACAACAAGACTAAAACGGATAACTACAAATCACTTACTCGCATCAGCGTTCTGCACAGTCAACGCATAAGCTTGCCCTCGTCCTTGAGGTAGATTCCTCTGCTGCTGCTGGGCCTGCTGGAAGAGTGCTGCCTGAGGAGCCAGAGGTGGCCTAGGTGCTGGTAAAGCAGGTTGGTTTGCCCTTGGTGCTCCATCTCGATGCTGAGGACAGTCCTTGGCTATGTGCTGATTGGTGCCGCAAATCAGGCACAATTCCAACTTGCGTCTACAGTCCCTCTCGACATGGCCTATCTTGCCGCAGTAGTGACAGGTAGGAAGGGTCTGCGAAGCTGTCCTTGGTGGCTGGTGCGTGTGAGATCTCTTTGCAGATTCTCCCGGTGATGATCTGTCTGGTGCTGTGGTGATTGGCCGCTTGAGGCGAGACTCTCTCCTGGTGACGCGTTCCATGCGTCGGGCTGCAGCGAGAACATCCGAGTAGGAGGTAGGTGCGACGGATCCGATGAGTTTCTGCAGCTCAATGTTCAGTCCGTCGAAGAACTTCTCGGCCTTTTCTTCCTCTGTCGGGATCAGGGTTGGGGCAAAGCGGCTTAGACGGATGAATTCCGCGTTGTACTCTTCCACCGTCAAAGAGTCCTGAGTGAGGCGGTTGAATCTGTCCCGAAGTTCTGATCGTGCGATAGCCGGAATGTACATCTCCTGGAAGAGCCTGGAAAACTCTTCCCAAGTGACTCGGTCTGGTCCGAGTCGTGTCTCCTCGGATAGCCACCAGTGATGAGCATTATCCGTCAATTGCATTCGGACGGCAGTCATCCAACGTTCCCGTGGTAGCTCAGCTGCTTCAAGTTGATGCCGAATGTTGGTGAGCCATTCATGAACTTCTGTGGGCTCTTCCTTGCCTGAGAAGGTACGGGGCTTCAGTTGGCGGAAGTCAGTGATTGAGCCTGTTGATGGCCGTCGGGCTGGTAGGTTGGCCTGCTCCAGTACAGTTACGATGCTGTCCCTCCAGAAGTTAGCTTCGCGACGCTGAGCCTCGTGTTGGACTTGTTGCTGTGCTTGCATCATCGCGTAGATCATTTGGAATATCTGCTGCCCGTCAATTGGCTGTCCTTGTGGGAGTACGGGCGTTGGTGGGACGAACTGCGGCGGAGGTGGAATGTCATCGTATCGGAATCGGGAGGTAGGTTGACCTGCCTGCTGGCTCTGTTGAGTTGGTGGAACTCCTTCGACTGGTGTCACTTCGTCGTCATAGGTGACACCTGTAGCTTGGGGTGTTCCGACGGGAGTCTCATTGCATTCTTGTGGGTCCATTTTCCTGTATCCAAAATAACCAATAAGAGGCGCACAGGAATCAAGGCAAGATGCAAGTAAATTATTTGAAGTCGATATAGAGATCAAAAAATGATTCAAGCAGGTGGATGAGATCCTAGAACTTATCCTATCTTATTGCAGGCCTGTTCGGTCCCTAAGTTGAAACCGAACAATTTAGTCGTTGACCTGCATGGGCCACCACAAAAACCATGTCACGCCCCAGTCCCAAAATGTCGAGGGACTGAGCATGTGAGCAATGGCCAGCAGCACGCATCGATGGACAACCCAATTTAATGGATCCATCAGGGCATGCTTAAGCTGTAGTCTAACAGAAGATGTTACAAGTCCCGGGTATTTCTAATCTCATCCACAGAACAATACAGATTAATTGCCAGAAATAATGAAATGGAAATAAATATGCAATAACAAATAAGGTTATCTCGGGAAACAAATCCGAGAATTATTCTGTTACACTTAAGGAAAAATAGACAGGAATTGAAATGCTGAAAATATAAATACTGTAAAGCTGAAGCCGGTGCTCAAGAGAAGTCTTCAGCCACTACTTCGTCCTCTGTTCCCTGTTCTGCTCCAAGGAGTGCTCCTGTACCGTACACCTCGGGGTAGTTCTCTTCAGCTATACCTGGGGACATAATCCGGATCCAGGTCCTCAGGGGACAGCAAGGTACAGAAAATACAAGCCAAAATAAATATGGTGCAGCAGATAAAATAATCATCAGGGTAAACTATGTAACCAACTATGTGATATGCAATATGAGAGCAGCACTAGAACTCAGGCTGAAGCCACTACAAGCTCTGTGTCGGGGAGCCGGTAGCGGCAATAACTATGATTTACACTATGATATATACTATGTTTTATATATAATATCAGCCTGTAGTCTGTGTGTCTCTCCCCACCCAATGTAATCCCACGTCTCATGTCCACGATGCCTCATGTCCATGTCACGCACGATTAAACTAATGCAGCAAGTCTGATAGCTATGAATCAATTTTCTAAGAATGTAAAGTATATGTCATAAAACATGCATCCTATACAGAATCACCTTGAATGTCTCAGGAAGACTCTGTCTCATGAAATAGTGTCAAGTGTCCTGGGTTCTGAAGTACTTGATAAGACAAGTACGAGAATTATCGGGTCTCGATATCCATGTCTATGTGACGTTACACAACCCCGCGTACGGAGTTGGCACCCGACTATGATCGGACACTAAGTAAAGCCACTCGGTCCTGGGTTTAACAGTTTAACAAGTTTATTTGCATTTAACTTCAGGCAAGTTCTATAACAATAATCACTGCAATTGGCAAGCTTTACTTGCCCACTAATGTATAATTAAGTCCAGAAAATAAAGAGCAAGCTGCAGGGTTTGGCAAGGTACACTTGCCTGTGGTTCCGGCTATGTTTACGGCTCTGACTTCAGCTGGAATTGCAGGCGGTACTCCGGTTGCTGAAACAAACATCACCATCAGATCCAGAAAATATCAATCAGCTAGAAACGCCTGTCCTTGGGTCCAATTTGGAGACAAGGACAAAAACGGCAGTTTCGGGCCAAAACGGGGTCCACCGGTGGGCCCGCTTTGCACCGAAAAACGCGTCAGGGTCAACGGTCTCCAAATTCACCAAACTCAGTGTCAACAGGTCAGGAACGCTGATACGAACCCAACGGAACTTTCAGATTTAAATTCCGATGAGCCGATCACGAAATCGCCCGTCGAGCGGGGCCTGTGGGGCCCACGACACGCGATTTCGTCAACGTTCTCAGAATCGAACCAAACTTGACCCACAGGACCAGCGTATCGCTACGGGTCCGATGGCGCAAGTTTCGTCTCGATCCGACGTGTGTACACAAAGTTAGGTCGAATTACAGAAAAGGCGGATACGGAGCGATGTCCGCGGATACGCGTTGATTCCGGTGTGCACGCACACCCGAAACAGCTTCCGCAAAATCCCACACGTCCGTATCGACGAGGCGCACGTATCTGTGAAGACCGCACGCGACCAAGTCGTCCCGTTTGGCGGGGCGTACTCAGTTCCGGGGTGAAACAGGGTCTGGTTTTTCCTGTTTTTGGATCGCGGTGTGCGATCGCCACAGGCCGCGATGCCCCGAACAGTTTGTCCGGGCACCGAGAGGGTCATACAGGCTTCGCGTAGGAATTTACAGAATCGAAAACGGAGATCAGAGTTGCAAAATGCGAATACCTGAACGCGGCTTCACGGAAAGGGGGTTTCCTGTGTCCGACTCGTGTCCTGGACACGTGTCCACGGCTAGGGTTTGGTGTCTGCCGGAGTTGGGGCCGGCCGGTGGCGGGTTGGGCGGTGCAGACGGTGGTGGGGCGCTGGGGACAGCGTCGCCGGAGCTCGGGACGCGGGCTGGGGCGGGCATGGGGTCGCCGGAGACGCGGGGCGGCTCGGCTGCTGGGAGGAGAGAGGAGGAAGGGAGCTAGGGGGTTGGCGGCGGGCGGATCTGGGAGGAGGTCGTCGGGTTAGGCGCTGGAGGGTGGAGGCGCTGGACGGCGGGTCGAGGGTGTCGGCCGCCGGAGCTCGGGGTTAGGGCTTAGGGTTTGGGGGAAAAAGAGAGGCGGAGGCGAGGCTATATATAGGGGACGAGGGCGAGGCTCGGCCGGGGCGACGTGGGCGGGGGATTCGGAGGGGAAGGCGGACGTGGGGCGGTTCTTCGGCCGGAAAACGCGGCGGCGGCGAGAAGATCGGGTCATGGGTGACTGGGGACAGGGGTGAAGGCTGGCGGGTCGGGTCGGGCGGCGGGCTCCGGGTGAGCGGACCCGCCCGACCCGCTATGGCAATGGGGGTTGGGCTGCTACAACGGGCTCGGCCCACTGGGCCGGGCCGGGCCCAAGAAACAGAATAAAAATTAAAAATAAAACAATAATAATAATAATAATAATAATATTAATTAATAATTAATTAATTAAATAATTAAATAAATACTTTTTAGGCATTTAAAAAAATAGGTCCGGGGTCCGATAAATTCCAGAAAAATTGCCCTAAGTCCAGTTTTTTATTTTACATCCAAAAATATTATTTTCATAATATTTTAATATTATTTAATATCATTTAAAAATCATTGAATAATTAAAACCATGTTTTTAAATTACAGAAAAATCCCAGAAAATTCCAAAAAATTGTGAAAAATCCAGTTTTTAAAATTTTAAAAATTCAGGGGGTTTACACATATCATAGATGATATATTTTGTGTTAAAACTTTGAGGATTAAGTAACATGATTAAATAATCTGAAAAATAGTTTTCCTAGATGTGTAGCCTTATGTGATAGATGGATAAATTTAAGTTCGGTAGATTGTGAAACCCTCACCCAAAATTAGACCTACTTGGCTTAGATAGTGAGACTAAGGCTAGATTGAATCCAGTTAGAAATAGAACACGGTATTTTTGTTTTGCAATATTGTATCACTTAGCGCACCTTACCGTGCTTCGATAATTGGAGCACTACACTAGCCACTACCTTCCTACAAATTCCATACCCTTATCCTAGACGTGCTCGTCATCCAATTCTCATCTTTGTGCAATTTTCCAATTGTTGGGCGCTTTTATGCAAAAGAGAATTTAGGTGTCCACACCATTGGACATGACACATGAAGAAACATATTTTTCGCTCATGTGGATTTTCTCATGATTTTTCGGGACGTGTAACGCGCAACATCGCCCACTCCTCTAAATCTAGCCTTGCATTTTAAACAATGCAAATCTTATACCACCCTTGACTTTCCACCACGGCTTAGTTTTAATTTCGAGGAAAATTTTTTTATAAGTTTGGTAGAATGTAAAATCCCTAATCAAAAAAAAAATCATATTAAACTATTTTTTATTAATTATTAATTTATTCATAGTAATTATGTGCTAATTAGGAGAAATAAATTTTTATTAATTTTTATTTTAGGTGTTGGTGCACTTAGAGGATTTATGGGACCATTAGGAATTTTTTTGAATTTATTTCATGTAGGAGACCCTTTGGACAGTTGCTAGCTTAATGGTGTGCATAAATATATTTTTAGAATTTTTCTATATATATATATATATATATATATATATATATATATATATATATATGTGCATTTAGAGGATTTATGGAGCAATTATGAATTTTCCGGAATTTATTTCATGTAGGAGACCCCTTGAGCAGTTGCTAGCTTAATGTTATGTATTAGTGTAATTCTAGATTTTTCCTATGAGTATATACATATATATATAAATATATATATATATATATATATATATATATATATATATATATATATATATATATATATACATATATATTTTATAAGAATTTAGAAAAGAAAAAAAAGAAATACTAATAATAACTAATAAACTATTACTATTAATAAACAATTCCATTACTAACCCACTACTTACAACTTTAAGCAAACCAATTCCCATTACAAGTAGCAGCAACCCGCTTTCTTTATTTTTGTGAGCCTAAGACCACAGCAAGACCCTTGGCCGCGGCTCCTATATACCAATCCTCTCTCTCCCTATATATATATATATATATATATATATATATATATATATATATATATATATATATATATATATATATATATATATATATATAAATCATTGTTTCTAAAACCCTAAACCTAATCATCCAGACTCTCCATCTTCCCATCTAGACCTAGAGAGCGCCGCCACTGCAGCCAGAGAACCCCGCCAGGCCGTCCAAACCAATCTCGACGACCGCGACCCCGCGCACTATAGATTTCCACACGAGGTACCTGTGTTCCGGAGTTGTTTTCCGTCGACTCGCTCAACCAAACACCACCCCGTCTACACCGGTATGCTCACCCCTTAACCCTCTTCCACATCTATATGTTAGTAGACCTCGAACAACGTGTACCTATAGGCAAAAACAGCGCCCAAGTTGGCGCAAGCAGACCAAATTCTGGGATCGCAGAAAACTGCGGTGACCACCCATGTTGCCGAGTTCGTATCTCCCACCACAGAGATCCAAATTCGATGATTCTTTTGGTATGCGTAGAAAACTTGACCTAGTTTAATTTCTGTTAAATAACCATAGATTATTAACTGTTGTAGTCAGAATTAAATTCGTCACAAAACCCCGCGAACCCACTTTTTCCAGATTTTCAAAAGTTGTGAAACGGAGCGCGCCCCGCCAAATGGGACCGCCCCGCCGTGTATCAAGTGTACCGAACGGTGCACGCAGCGTAATCGGACACGTAAAAATTTGTGAAAACTGATTCGGACGTGTGTGCGCGCCAGAATCAGCCCGTATCCGGACACACCCCGTGTCGCAACTTTTGTGGAAGTCGTGCACATTTTGTGCATGCTCGTCAGATTGCGACAAAACTTGCGCCATTGGACTCGTGGTAACGCATTGGTCCTGTGACCCAATTTTCAAGCAATTCTGAGATGGTTGACCAAGTCGCCAATTGGCGGGCCCCACAATTGACTTTTTGGACGAAATTGTGTCCGGCTCATCAGAATTCACATTTGGACATACCGTTGGGTTCGTATTTACATTTAGAGTTGTTTGACCTATAATTTGTCCCATTTAGAGACTGTTACCCTTGGCACGCTTTTCGGTGCAAAGTGGGCCACACGTGGATCCCGTTTTGATCCGAAATTACCATTTTGCCCCTGTATCCAAATTGGACGAAAGGGAAGTGCTTTTTAGCTATTTTGCTTATTTTGGAAACGTTGATGATATTTATTTCAGCATCCGGAGACATTTGTTCTGCGACCATAGTTTCTGATCCTGTGTTTTGGACTTCGGGACGTTACACTATACAGCTTTCTTGTCAGGCAAGATACCTTGTCAAATTGTTTACAGTATTTTGCATGCTTAGTATATTTCTGTATATTTATTATATTTCTATTTATTTATTACATGTGTAGTTCCTTTCAGTCATTACTATATATTAGATATGTTGACACACACTTGACACTTAGTATCATAGAGGACAATCATTAGGCGTATGGGCTCTTAACCACTCTGGTAAACCGTAGTATATAGCTTGCACTACGGGCGTGTGTCGCGCTGGTCGCTACCCCCGCGGTATGTCAATTTCTGGAGTCTCGCTGGTCGCTACCCCCGCGGTATATCGATTTCTGATGTCCACTGACGTGTGTGTGAGTTGTGAGGCAGATCGAGTAGCCTACCCTTGCCCATGCGTCGAAAAGTTATCCTCATTGCATTCATATAGATTTTCTTGTACAACGTACTTATTTATTTTCAAATTATATGCATGTTTACTGTATTCAAGTTGGCTCGCTTTTCTGTATCTTGTTACGTCCCTCTGAGGACCTGGTCCTCTGCCAGGTGTATCTGTTCTTGAGTATTTGCAGGAGCGCAGATTGGATGGCTATATATGTTTCGTGGATGTCCTCTCTTCGAGCCCGTGATTGCTAGCTAGTGTTCTTATATGGTGTTGTTGTGTTGTACTTATTTTATATTTGCTCTTACATTCGAGTTGGTAGTGGATTTGTTTCCATCCAACTATCATCCTTAGATACCTATGTTAAGATCTAGTTATATAGATGCTAGTTATTCATTTATATTGATTTTATGTGGATGAGATTTAGATTATACCCTGTGACTTGTGACATATGTTTATACCACTTGTGGATTAATTTTCATATTACAGCGTACGTGTGGATTTTGGTTTCCATATATTGGAGTTGCCATATCCATGCGGCTGGCATGCTTACGTGTTCTTAGTCCTACGTATTTTGGGACTGGGACGTGACAAGTTGGGTATATATATTGGTATATGTGTGTATGTGTGAATAGGTATGTATATAAATACGTAGGTATGTGTATATATATGTTAGATATATATTTTTAGCCTAGATTATAGCTTGATATATATATATCTACATACTTAAATAGCTAACTAGATAGCTAGTTAGAGGGGTATGAGAGCGGTATCTCAATACCTTGAGATACCGAGGTATCCCAATACCTTGAGATATCAAGGTATCTCACCAAGGTATTGATTTTCGAGCGGAGTATTTGAGCAATAGCCTAGGAATAGTATTGGAGTAATTTTTATATGCTTATGTGTATATATTTATGCGTGCTAGCATAGATTTTAGCGGGTTTAGGCGGGGTGCGTGGCCTAGGGCGAGGTATCGGATACCGAGGGTATCCCGGTATCTCGAGGAGGCGAGTTTGAGAGTTTTCTAGCTTAATGAGCTCGATTTGACCTAGAATTTCAGGGGCACCCTAGTTTGACCTAGCTTTGACCATAATTTTCCCCGTTGACCGTAAAAGTCAACGTTTGACCTAGTTTTGACCTAGAGTTGACTTTTTGGACCTCGGGTTGACTTTTGACCCGAATTTTACCGGTTTGACCCGTTCGACCTAGAATAACCCTAGAAGCCTATTTTTAATTATTTTATATTAGTTTAACTCCTTAGAACCCTATTTAATTCTGCTTTTCATAATAGGTTCTTGTGACACCGGTCCGGATCTCGATCATCATCAGTTGCTCAGGACATCAGACGAGTACCTACCTCTGATAGTTTCTATTTCATGATAGCGTTTATATCACCTGTTCTAGAACACTAATTCCTTTCCCATCTGCAATAGCTCAAACACTAATTCCTCCGACGCAACTATGTGTGGGGTAGATATACCATCAGCCAATGCAAGCCAGAAGCCTGTTCAAAATCAAGAATCAACTGCTCCTCAACCTCTCAACCCGGAGAATATATTACCTCATATTGGAGTTACAATACATCCGATCTCTCACCTCTCTGTTGTCCCTTTCCCATCTGAAGATCCAATACAGGCAGTTCGGGAATTAAAAGCCCAATTTGATGCCTTGAAGCATAAAGATCAGCTCAAGAAGTTGGGAATTAACCAGCCATATCCAGCTGTCTGGGATGAGATCCCTTTCCCGCCAAAATATAAACCACATGCTATGGTTTTGTTTGAGGGAAAGACTGTAGAAGCATGAAAAATACGCCGGATGACTATACGCGGCATATTGGTGCAGAGCAGCATAAGCAGAGGCCTTAAGAGCCATCAAGCGTGCAACAGAGCTCTTTCCGCCAAGAACGCAGCGTGAAATATAAAAGCTAGAAGGACCATCCGCGTAAAGCAGTACGTCCAAGCCGCTTCAGCGTAAACAGGGTGCTTCATCGCCTCCAGGGCGTAAAACTCATCCTCTTTCAGGCGCAGCATTAAGGTGTACAAGAGACGCTTCGTATTCTCCGAGGTGAACCTGTCAGACCCTGCAATGAAGATCCTGCAATGAACCTGACGTCTGGACTTCTGACAAAGGGATACGGCTCGACTACCCAGGCGACGGCTATAATGATGGCACAGCACTGCGACCCAGGCTGTCAAATACCGCCATCCCCTTCGCGTAAACTGCTTTTACAAGCACGGAGGGATACGCTGCCTTGTTTACACCGGCAAAACGCGAGCTGTTTATGTTCTGCAGTAGACAAAACCGCCTGCCACACCAAAAGCTACACTCCGTACGGGGTTCGAGGCACGTCTCTTCGTCTAATGCACAGAGCGGTGACAGTTTCTCAAGGCACGTCTCTGCGACTGGTGCGCAAAAAGGGTTGCAGACCGTCAAAGAACACGCCTCCATATTTAATGCACAGGATAGTGGCAAATCTCAGCATTTAATGCAAGAGATTTGATTATATCTTCAAAATCCGTAATTCCGGCTAAGACGTCCCCATCAGCACTCTGGCACGGTACGCAGCGGCTTCTATGCCCACCCAGCTCCTATGCTCTCTCGGTCTCTATGACCACTCGGCTTCTACGCCTGTTCGGCTTCTACGCCTACTCGGCTTCTATGCCTGCTCGGCCTCTGTGCCCATTCGGCTTCTACGCCTGTTCGGCCTCTACGACCATTCGGCTTCTACGCCTGCTCGGCCTCTATGACCACTCGGCTTCTACTCCTGTTCGGCTTCTATGCCGGTTTGATAACTATTTGGCTTCTATGCCATGGTGACAGACATTTGGCTTCTATGCCAATCTCTTCTACACAATGGATACCTACCTACGTGGCTTTTACGCCGTGATCTTCGTAGCGATTATACGCGTTGTGTCCCTTAGTTGGACCCGCGTCACACGCTCATTCAAAAGATCATCTATACGCAGGCATTGGTTACTTTAACCGTTGTGTAAAAGGGTGCTGTATTTTTCACTCCTCGATTTTTACACCGACGGAGTGGTCACTGTCACTAAAACTCTATAAATAGAGACCTCTATCAATGAGGAAAAGGGTCGACAAATTGAAAGATCGAACCGAAGGTCGACAAATTGGAAGATCGAACCGAAGGTCGACAAAATTGAGAGAGAGAGAGAGAGAGAGAGAGAAAGAGAGAGAGAGAGAGAGAGAGAGAGTCTAGAGCTTTGGCAAAGAGTAGGGATCGACGACTTTGGCATCGTACATCCACCCTCTTCTGCAACCTTCGAAGCTGCTTCCTGCCTTCTACGACACTTCTTCAACATCGTGTGGTCCAAGGGCTAAAGTGATCGACTGCAGATCAGACACCTATAACAATATCTACCCAGATTAAATAAATTGTACTCCCATATCCTCGTATAGGATCAAATTGTACAAGTTTATTTGTAAACAAAAGAAGGCAGGTTCCGTGTAAATCCCATATTGAATGCATTTTCATTCTTTCGTTTAATACCACAAACAAGATGGCGACTCTGCTGGGGACATCTTTCTCTTTTGATGAGGAAGCAATTGCTCAACACGATGCGGTATCCGTGGGATCCGTGAAGAAGACACTGGTCGTCCAATTCGACCAGTCTGCCTACGAAGACATGCTTCGAACCGGGGGTAGCTCTCACTCTCTCTCCGTCCAAGACAACAGGAAGCTGTGCAAGGTCTAGATGCCCAAGACATCCTCTACCATTCCTGTGGACTCTCCGATCTCTCCGACCAATGAGGTTGTAGCATTGCTCCCTCCGTGCCCTGCACGTAAAATTCAGTCTTCCGCTACGCGCGATACAGACGAAACTTCGGGCAAAGTCTCAGCGCTGACCCAGAAGTATCCACTGTGCTCTACGCGTAGGAATCAGTCTCCCGCTACGTGCGGTACAGACAAAACTTCGGGCAAAGCCTCAGCGCTAACCCAGAAGTATCCACTGCGCTCTACGCGCAGAAATCAGTCTCCCGCTACGCGCGGTATAGACCAAACTTCTGATGATGCCTCAGCGCCAAGTCAGAAGTACAAATCACGCTCCATGCGCAAGACAACATCTGACCTCTACGGGGAACCAGATGAGCGCCGTAATTTCCGCAGGGGGAAGCAAGCGGCGGGGTACTCAACTTCACGGCCGTTACGCCAGCAAAGAAGCAATCTACCTACCCTCCGGATTACGCGGGAAGCCGACGGCCGACTGAGGACCTCTTCAGCTTTACGCCAGTCTGAGCAAATCTCTAAATTACGCCAGGCGAAGTCCCACGACGTAAAGCATGCTCAGGCTACGGGAAGGCACCCTCCCCGGGGATTATCCGCCACCCAGATGGCCAATCTGTTGTACACAGGTGGCGTAGGGAAAACCATGGTGCCCAATCTCCGCATGCCCACTGATGGGAACAGAAGGAATAAGCCGTCGTCTTCCTCCTCTACTCCTCCTGACTTGCGCGCATATCTAATCCAGAAGCGTAAGGAAAGAGAACCTTCCAACATGTCTATTATGCCCCCTAGCGAGCAATGTTGTAATAGTCATAAAATTGTGATTGACTGCTGCTGTTCTAAAGCAAAACGGTCAATTTTCGACCGATTGAGCTACTCTCAGTCTTTCCCGGAAGAAGAGCCCGCGTATGCATCCATGAACATGGCTTCACACATACCTAGAGGAGGGACGAGCTCAAGATGTCATCCCTCTGGGCCTCCGAGACGAAGGAGATTCGAAGACCTCCTCAGGAACACTGAAGCTGGGGTGTTCCAAAACACCCGTGCAAGGTCACAGCAACCAGCTTCGTACTCGTCTGATTCCGACGCTGGGGGTCGCCAATCTCCCAGATAAGATGCTGAGAGTATAGAGTCGACTTCTACAGCAACCTATACTTATCCTTCGAGGACGCCCAGGGAAATAGGAGTTTACGCCGTTGAAGATGAACGCGAGGAAGCTTCGCCGTCAAGAAACGCGAAACAACGTATCACTGTGCTGGAGACATCGCTGAAACAAATGTAATCCATGATGGAGAACATGCACCAGATGATGCTGACTCAGCACGCAGCTGCCATGGCTCAAACGTCGGCCCCGCCAACTCAGATACGTGTGGGGGTGGACTTACCACCATCCAACCCGAGCCAAGAGCCTGCTCTAGATCAAGAGTTAGCAGTTCCTTCTCTTCCTCACTCGGTGAATATATTACTTCCCGTTGGAGTCACGATACAACCAACTCCGCACTACACCGTAGCCCCGCTTCCAACTGAAAATTCGATGCAGGCAGTACGAGAGTTGAAAGCCCAGTTCGACGCCTTGAAGAACAAAGATCGGCTCAAGAAACTGGGAATCAATCAGCCTTACCCAGCTATCTGGGAAGAGGTCCCTTTTCCTCCGAGGTACAAACCTCAGACTATGGCTCTGTTCGAGGGAAAAATATTACCAAGTCAGTACATGAACTATTTCAGTATGATGACGGTATTGTTACAAGGGAACGACGCCCTCCTCACTCGGGTGATCAAAGGCTGTCTCTCAGGAGTAGCCTATCAGTGGTACCGTAGCCTGGCGGACAACTGTATTACTTCCTTCGAGGACTTCAAAGCTTTATTCTTCACGCGATTCTACGAGGATGGAATAGACATGTCTATGTCCTCTCTTATCGAAGTCAAGCAAAGGGAAAAAGAGGACGTTCGCACCTTCGTCGAACGTTTTCGTCAGGCCACCTTACAGATGCCTCCAGGAGTTCCAGACTCTGCGTTAGTAGACATTTGCAGAAAAAACCTCCTTCCCGTAGTCTCGATGTTTACAGGACCATATCAATTCCATGAGTGGCCCTCGTTCATCATCTCGGCAGTAGCCGCCGAAGACAACAGTCACAAGGTGCGCGATAATGGCATCATGATCTCCGCCTCCGATAGAGGCAAAAGGTCATCTCCCAGCAGCTACCATCCTCGCAGCTCCAAGGGAAAAGAAGCTCTGACGGTCAATACGTCCAGGCAAAAGACCGCGGCGACCACGCAGACGAAACCCGGGACTTCCAGGCCCGTCGAAGTCTACTCTTTTGACGACGACGATATCCCTAGTATATTCGAGTGTCTCGTCAAAAGCGGCAAAATCACCCTTCCAGAGCTAAGGCGGCCCAAAGAAGTCGGCAGTACTGACGACCCCAAATACTGTATCTTCCACAAATACGTACACCACCCAACAAAGGCGTGTTACATACTGAAAAGGAAGATCCAGGCTTTAATCGATGCTAAGGCCATCACTCTGCACAACACCGAGAAGACGGTCACGGCCAACATGATTTCTCTGCGGTTTGGCGATCTGCCTTCCCAAGAAGTCATGGACGGTGTCACGCCCATTTCCCGGACCACGATGGACATCGTCAATCTTCCTCCAGCTAGGGGTCAAAATCATGACCTGGTACCCCTAACCACCCGGCAGGGCGAGATTATGTGGGTTTATCCGAATTTGGTGTCAGAGCTCGAGGAGGAGACTAAAGCTACTAAAGCTACGTCTAGAAAAAGCTCCAAATGCAAATCATGCCATATGGTCGCAACTACTTCGCCATCGGACGAAGGCGAGGTATTTGCTGCAACTCGTTCAGGGAAAGCCTACCTCAACGACTACGGAGCGAGTCAGGAACATGCACCGGCGGACGCTTCAACTGCCAAACCTTCAGGACCAGGCCCTGCCGTACCAGAGGCTAACCCTTCAAAACCGACGTCGGCGGACAAAGGGAAACAAAGAGAAGTGCGCTTTGATAAACCTGTAAAAAACATTCCAAACAAAGGTTTTGAGAAGCCGTACAACTTCGACATCCTGGCCCAACTGGCTAATACACCAGCCAGGCTCTCCATCTTTGAGCTACTCAGGCTCTCCCAAGACACTCGTCTAGCCCTAAGTGAAGCGCCGATGCAGGCGGAGGCATGCTTGACCCATCTCAAGTCCCCCGATGAAGAACCAGTGGCGTGTCCTCAATGCCACAGTGTGATGGAGGTGGTCCCAAATATCACTTTCACCCAAGACGACATGTTGTTAAAACATAACAAGCATGACAGGCCCCTCTATTACACCGGGTACGTTGGTTCCATGGAGGTCGATCGGATTCACATAGATCCGGGATCGTCGATCAACATCATCCCTCACAGTCTGCTCAGACCATTGAGGATTCCTACCAGCGAACTGGCTTACACCTCCACTACAATCGTGGGTTTCAATGCCGGAAGAAGTAAGCCGTTGGGAAATTACTGGCGCACTATGATCACAGACGCGATCAACTACAATCGTGGCTTACACCTCCACTACAATCGTGGGTCTCACGACGGCGTATGCGGAGCGCACCAGCCCGGTCCTAAGCTACAGGATCGTATCAGGAGAATGGCTATTACTGGCCCACTATGATCACAGACGCGATCAACTATGCAAGACAATGCAGGGTCTGTCAGGTTCATGCAGACTTCATACACCAACCGTCTGAATATCTACATCCTACGGTTGCATCCTGGCCTTTCGAAGCATGGGGTATGGATATCATTGGTCCTATTCACCCGTCTTCTTCCAGAGATCACCAGTTCATACTGGCCATCACGGATTATTTCTCCAAATGGGCAGAGGCGATCCCTCTTGCTGAGGTAAAGGCGTCTGACATAATCAGCTTCATCAAGCATCACGTCATTTATCGCTTTGGGATTCTCCGAAGGATAATCCATGACAATGGGCCTCAGTTCATCAGCCAAGCGTTTCATCGGTTTTGCGATAAAAATCGAATACATAATATTGCCTCTACGGTATATTATCCAGCTGCTAATGGTTTGGTGGAAGCTTTCAACAAAACCATTATCAAACTCTTGAAGAAGTTCGTCTCTTCAAACAAAAAAGACTGGAATGAGAAGCTGGGCGAATGTCTCTGGGCATACCGCACAACGGTACGGACACCGACAGGTTGTACCCCATTTTTACTGGTCTACGGGAGCGAAGCAGTTCTTCCCATTGAAATCCAGATCCCGTCGCTCAGGATAGCCGTGACTAATGAGCTGACTCGAGAAAAGAATAACCTGTTAAGGCTTCAAGAGCTGGAAGGTTTAGACGAGAAACGCCTCCAAGCTCAACAGCGCATCGCGCTCTACCAAGCACGCATTTCCAGAACTTTCAATCATAAAGTAAAGGAAAGAGTGTTCAAAGTCGGCGAGCTAGTTTTAGCCGTAAGAAGGCCGATGATTCTTACTCACAGGAGTAAAGGAAAATTCCAGCCCAAGTGGGAAGGCCCCTATGTGATCGAGACAACGTTCTCGAACGACGCTTACAGGTTAGCCCAACCTAATGGAGACCTGTTAATGGCTCCTATTAACGGTAAATTCCTGAGGAGGTACTATGCTTAACCTCCTCCGCTCAAGTGGAATATAGCAAGAATCTCAATTCTGACAAAACTACTTCCACAACGAAGCTAGTTAGGTCATATTCTATCATGTCCGTATAACCTCTGAATAGGTATGTCCTGCTAGAAGTTTATCGAGAGTTTATCACGTCCATACTACCTTTGATATCACTCTCACTCAAACCTGTCATTTACATTCCGAAATGATGGGTCCACAAAGTCAGAAAAGATTCGCTTTATTTATTCCCGAAAGGATCAAAATTACATTGGGGAAGCGAAGAGAAGAAAGGGTACATCATTATGGGGGAGCAGTCAGATCGCGAATCAGCTTCGCCAGTGCAGCCACTCTCTTATCCCTGGAAACCAAGGCATCAGCGCGGGCCTGTTCCAGCCGTGCCTCAGGATTGTTCGTGAAGGACAGTTCGGCCCTTGCCCGGAGAGAGCCAGCTCGGGCAGCTTCTGCACGCTCTAGGTCCCGTCACGCGGTGCTCAGTCGACCAGTCGCTACGCCTAGACCTGCCAGCGACTGAGAAGCCCACTCCTCTGCCAGAGCGAGTTTCTCTTTCAACTTGCGAACCCTCGCTGCGTTCCCTTCGTGCTCGGATTGGCACTTTGTCTCAAGAGCAAGAGCCTCCTCCACGACAGCTTTTTTTTTATCCATCTCCAGCTTATGTGCTTCGATAGAATTATCTAAGCTCTCCAGCTGTTTGGTAAGCCGTGCAGTCATGGAGTCGTATCTGGCCTGGACTTCGGCTTCAAAATTGCCCCTGAGTCAGCTGCAAGTATTCGTTAATAGGTTGCTCCAACCCATTAACCATCGCCTCCAGGGCGTCAGCTACCCCGGAATCGCCGAACTCTCTGACAGCCCCAATCAAAAACTGGGAAGCCTTCTTCAGACGCTCAAAATCCAGATTCTTTGCTAACACCATTGATATCAGCGTGTTCAAATTGGTGTAGAAGGTGCTGGTATACAGCTCGGTCAGCGCAACCAGATCTGGTTGGACGCCAGGAGTGGCCGCGATATTGGCGAGTTCCCCTCCAGGAATGATTGCGGACGAGGTGGCCACAGCCGCCGCCTCGACAGGTGGTGCGACCAAAGAAGGCGCGACAACGACGATTGAAGTCATCGGCATACTCGCAAGAGACGAGGTCACGATGACCGGTTCGTCCTCCTCTTGAGGTGACAAAACTACTCCGGGCGAGCTGGCCCCCAAAGCTATTTCCCCCTCGAAGTCGAACGCCTCCGTATCATCGTCAGGAGCCCGAGCAGAGCCGGAATGTGCTTCAACGCTATACTCCCCGTGGACGCCATCTCCTGAGAAGAGGACAAGAAAGTTGATATCAATATGATAGTAATCTTTCTAAGAGGAGACATAGAGATGACTTTTACCCATATCCAACGGTATATATGCCGCGTCTGCAGCCGATGTAGCCATATCACGCTTTATGACGCAATACGAACTGTCATACCTGGAGAAGGAGGTGGGCCAACCGACATCGCCAGGAGCTCCACCAAGCCTTCACCGAGATGCGGTCGAGGTTCGTCAGCTGGAACCTCGCTGGTCATGATCACGGACGCGGCAGGAGTTTCCTCCGTTGCTGGTCCAGGGGAAGATTCTCCCATTCGCCTCGGCCACGCAGGCGATTTCATTGTACTACCGGAGGCAGTGGCAACGACGGCAGCCTCAAGCAGGAGTCCTCCGGCACCGCCAGCCGAAACTGAGGGTCCCTCTTCGAGAGGTGGGAAACCTCCAATCAAAGGGATATCCTCAACAGGAGGGGCAGCAGGTTCCTCTCTAGGAGCCTCAATGCCAGGAATCCAGATAGAGCGATCAACCGTCTTCTTCTTCCTCTTGTGAGGGGAAGCTGCTTCGAAACAGGAGCCCTTCGCTTCCCAGAGACCGCCAAAGCCCCCGCAGGCGGAGGCACTTCGCACCTCGGCACCGACACCAGGGGCTCATCCGGAGTAACGGACTCCTCACCCTCGTCAGATAAAACCGAGGGGACTTTGATTCTTCCCCCAGGCTTGGAAGAAGGCACCCTGAAGCTTCCACGCGTGTCAAAATCGCGATGGAGGGTGTTGATCTCCACGTAGAACTGAGCATACGAATGGAGGATCCGCAGCTCCGTGGAGAGGGTGGCGACTGGCACGATAAAGATTGCTCCCGTACAGCCCATGATAAAGTACCACCATCCCCTGGCTCCATCAATGAGTCCGCCCCTGGACCTGAAACTGGTGATGGCATTGCCCACGTGCAGCTGATCGTACCCAAACTGCCTGGCGAACCGACTGGGCAAGTAAGGCTCGAAGAAGCAATGATCCTCGCTTCTGTACAGCAAATGGGAGGGTCTGATGCAGACCAACCAATTAAAAGCTTTCGGAGAAAGATTGGTCTTTTCTTCGCCTAAATCCTTAAGCCTAATCCCCGACTGATTACGATGTACAGAAGGGACAGTGCAGAGGAGCTTCCAACAATGACTGAGGCTCAGCGCCAGCCGACAGTCCACGACTGTGTTCACGTTCCAGAGGGAGTCCTTGTAGTTCAGCAAGAAACTACCCCCAGCGCTGCTACCAGGACCGGGAGACATCACCCGGGGGTTGTGGAGAATTAACCATCCCATCAAGTACAGGTATGGTAACTCTACCCGGGGAAAGCTATCACGTCGAGCTTCATCGACGAGCAGTCCGTCAGTCATGGCTCTCAGTCCAGCCTGTATACGGCACACCATGGCAGGGAGCAAGCCCAGCCTTGCCCCAAACACCAGACGGACGACGGGCCACAGGATGTTCCGGTGAATGCGGTCCGTGAACGCGATACCTGGCACCACTACTCGACGCAGCCATAGGGAGAGAAAGCCAGCCAGCTTGGCTTCCTCAGACAAAGGCCTGCGGCAGCGCCTCAAGTAACTATAGGTCTTAGTGCCCTCAGGGTACTTTCCTACCCCGTCATTGAGAAGCTGATCTGGAGCTTTAGCCTCCTCCATAAGATCCTCGATGACCTGGGCACTGAGCATGCCCAAGCAGTTCACGGGCTCATGCTTGTCCCCCGAAACCTTCACCGACTTGACGGCCCTGGCCCAGTGGAAGAAGAGGTAGGACTCCACTTAGTGGTATGAGCCAAGTCAGAAGGCTCATTATAAAAAGCAGTGCACGCGAAGTAGTGGCACATCACCTCCTGATACACCTCCACAACCCGAGGGTCCGAGTCCTCCAACTCCCGGTTGGTGGGAACATACTCTTCATACGGAGTATCCCCCATCGGCAGTCTCGAGATCGCTGCCATTTCGTGAAGGGACAACCCCAACTCCTCCAGTGGAGTGGCGAAGGTCCTGGTGAGCGAAATGTATCGCTCCATCAGCACCAGAAACAGGTTAGGGTTGGGAGGCAACTCGACACTCGTCACGCTCACGGCGGCATACAGTCCAATGACTTCCAACTCTCTCCAAAAATGCTTCAAGGCCCAGTCAACTAGGCAGGACCATCAGAGGTTTGTTGTGGTGATCCACCCATTGCACGAGGATTCTCCTTGGGATATACCCCCCCTCGCACCATGAAGTTATTGTAAAAAGTTGGCAATTGGACCGGCTGGATCACTGAACTGTCTTCACTCGGGACGTTGCCCGGGCACAGTCCCCTGAACAACGTTACGACACCAGAAGGGCGATTGACAAACGACCCCTGGTCAGCTCCTTTCAGGTGAAAGATCTTCCCCGGCTTCCCGTGAAGATCAGGAGTCAGCGTCCACGATATCCTTCTGCGATGTGTGGCATGGAAGAAAGCCGAGATGGGATAATCTCTCGGCATCGTGGGCAGATACAAGACCACGCTCTCGGCAGGGAAAACCCAGGATTCTCTCTTGGGCTTCGTCTGGGACTGCTTGTCTATCATGTCCCCAAAGAGAAAGGCCGGCTTGATGTACTGCTCCCCGTCTACGTACGTTAGGGGCTCCCCATTGATCATGCTCAGCAGCATTCGCTCGCCCTGAGCCGATATCAAGATCCCCCTTCCTTCAGGGTACTGGGGTCCGGAGATAGGAAATGTCACGTGCGACAGATCCTCCAGGTAGTTCGAGTGCAGCATCCCGGCAGCAGAACCCATCACCTCAGCCAGTGGAGACTCCTGCAAGTTAACTGCGAGAGTGCAAGAAAAACACGTCATTACGAATCTTGCAACAAAAAGACCAAGAGATGACAGTCTGTGCTTTACGCTAAGACTGTACAAAATTTGGTCATTTTATGCCGGAAATCACATCCTGAAGCGTAATTGGCGGTATACGGTCCGTGCTTTACGCCAGGCTGCTAAAATTCTAGTTATTACGTCGGAGGTCCCATCCAAAGCGTAAAACTAAAATTTTATAGTATACACCAAGTCTTCGGCAGCCAGAGCTTTTACGCTCATAACTGCGAAGACATGGAGTTTTTACGCTGACACATTAGAAATGTGGGCGTAAAAGATGAAAATATCTCCGTGCGTCATCTTCCTCGAAGAGGCTATCAGCACAGAAGATGACCTAACGCGGTCACGTTCAACGTGTGCGAAGGATTTTTTGTCGTTCTTTGTCATTCCCAATGGCTATACCTCTAAGGCCGGGTGCGCTACTCGTCGGCAGGATCCGTCGCTCAGAAGAAAGTTCACCTAGCCCGATCGAAGACTCTCTCGCTGGGACAGAAGAACGAGAGGAAGAGCCTATACTCTTTCCCTTAGTGGAGGGGGTTTGCTTCGGCGCCATTTTTGGAAACTCGGAGTGCTCGGAGAAAGAACGAGGGAAAAAACTCAAACAACCAAGGCTCTCTTTCGCAGAAGACGGATAAAAATTTTTTCTCTCCAAAGCTTGGGATTATATAGAGTTCGGGTCGACTCCTCGAATCCTCAGACGGGCTCCTCGAAACCCCAACTAAATCCCACAAAATTAAATATTTGGTTATGATTGGGTACTACGTCAGCCCACTACTCTCAAAAGACGGACAGTCAGCAAATTTGAAGAGTTTTTCGTGCAAAAGCAGGTCAGCGGTTCCTATACTAAGGAGCTTTCTACGCTCGACAGCAACAGATCTACGGTTTTTACGCTCGCAAGCTATAAGTTTATGGTTTTACGCCCGGATGCCTTTGTGCTCGGTAGCTTTTACGCTCGAGAGGCCACAAACCTACGACTTTACGCTCAGCAGATACCAAATCGATGATCTCACGCTCGATGGCGTTTAGTTTACGCTCGGAGGCAACAGATCCGCAACCTCTACACACAGAAGATTTCTTTCATTCACAGGCTACAAATCTACAGTTCTACGCTAAGAAGCTTTATACGCCCGACAACAACAGATCTACGGTTTTATGCTCGCCAGCTATCAGTCTATGGTTTTACGCCCGGATGCCTTTGTGCTCGGAAGCTTTTACGCTCGAGAGGCCACAAACCTACGACTTCATGCTTAGCAGCTCCGGATCTACGATCTCACGCTCGGTGGTTTTCTATGCTCAATAGACTACGAACTCAGGATTTTTAGCTCATCTACACTACGGATCTCTGACTTTTCGCATATCCGAACAGCAAGGCGGTCGATTACAGGAGTTCACACAGAAGATACTCCTTCTTGACCTCAACATATCCAAAGTATCCGAAGCATACAGAGTTCAAACATTGAGAAATTACTCTTCTCGGGTCAATTGGAGGTTCACCCAGACTCCAGTCTGAATATCTCGTCTGTCAAGATGGCAACTCAGTTTGACAGCCATTTCTCGACCCTGTTCCAAAAGATTTTTCGAGAAGTCATTCTTGAAGACGAAGTCTGAACAAAAATTCTGTTCATCAGAAGTAAGAACTTTACGCGGTTCCTCAGTCCTAGCAGCAGGACAGTTCTAAACGTTCAAAATGCTCAACAGCGTTCTATGGACTATTCGCTATGCGTAAAGGACAGGACCTAGCACTCTTTCTATACAGAGTCGGCATAAAGAATCAGACGTGTCGAAGCTACACATATTCAGACTTCACAGCAACGTATGGCAAGACGATCATATGCAGAGAAGAAAGACGACTTTTATTAAAGATTAAAGTCATGATTACATGTGAGGGAAATCCTGTCTACAAGGGATTTTTCTTCATTTTTTTATGGCTACATATGAGGGAAATCCCGTCTACAAAGGGCTTCCTCATCATCGTCGTCGAAAGATCGCCCCCAGAATCCGTTCTACCGGGTTCTCGCATCGGTGCAGGTCTTCCTCTTCTTCCATGGCAGTTTATCGACCACCACAGTCATGAATAAGAAGATCGCTGGCGGGAGGATACAGAACTGGGCCTGCATAAATGCTGTAGATCCCATGCTCCGTACGCCATTACCGATCCAGTTGAGGCTTCTTTAAGACCCAACTCGGTCGAGGACAGCAGTCACAGTTTGTCTGCTCTTGTCCGCGGAGGTCTAACAGGAGAAGACACCGCCTGCAAGCTATATGGTCTAATACGACCCTTCCCTTCTCCTGGAAGAACAGCCATATAAAGTTGCTGATTATCCCGAGCAAGGGAGGCTAAGATATCCTTCCATGATCCATCGTTGCAGTGGACACTTGCTCGAAGATGCCGTCTTTTTCGGCTCCTTACACGCTGGAAGAACATGATCTCCTTCTTCCTCAGATCGACCCGGCGAACTCCGGTGATCATCTCTGCGTGGTGATGGAAATGTGGCGAGAACAGGTTAACTCTCCCAGCCTTTTTATAGGCGAAAGAGATCACACCGGTCCCCAATAAATCTGCCATAAAGACAGCATCGACCGTTTCAACGCTCCATTCAGAAACGTTTTGAGTCACGAGGTGCGGTTCATGCTTCATTCAAAGCGTTCCAAATTCCGAGGAATTTGAAAGCTTTGAAGGGGGTCTTGTAGAAGCATGAAAAATACGCCGGATGACTATACGCGGCATATTGGTGCAGAGCAGCGTAAGCAGAGGCCTTAAGAGCCATCAAGCGTGTAACAGAGCTCTTTCCGCCAAGAACGCAGCGTAAAATATAAAAGCTCGAAGGACCATCCGCGTAAAGCAGTACGTCCAAGCCGCTTCAGCATAAACAGGGTGCTTCATCGCCTCCAGGGCGTAAAACTCATCCTCTTTCAGGCGCAGCATTAAGGTGTACAAGAGACGCTTCGTATTCTCCGAGGTGAACCTGTCAGACCCTGCAATGAAGATCCTGTAATGAACCTGACGTCTGGACTTCTGACAAAGGGATACGGCTCGACTACCCAGGCGACGGCTATAATGATGGCACAGCACTGCGACCCAGGCTGTCAAATACCGCCATCTCCTTCGTATAAACTGCTTTTACAAGCATGGAGGGATACGCTGCCTTGTTTACACCGGCAAAACGCGAGCTATTTATGTTCTGCAGTAGACAAAACCGCCTGCCACACCAAAAGCTGCACTCCGTACGGGGTTCGATGCACGTCTCTTCGTCTAATGCACAGAGCGGTGACAGTTTCTCAAGGCACGTCTCTGCGACTGGTGCACAGAAAGGGTTGCAGACCGTCAAAGAATACGCCTCCACATTTAATGCACAGGATGGTGGCAAATCTCAGCATTTAATGCAAGAGATTTGATTATATCTTTAAAATCCGTAATTCCGGCTAAGACGTCCCCATCAGCACACTGGCACGGTACGCAGCGGCTTCTACGCCAACCCAGCTCCTGTGCTCTCTCGGTCTCTATGACCACTCGGCTTCTACGCCTGTTCGTCTTCTACGCCTACTCGACTTCTATGCCTACTCGGCTTCTATGCCTGCTCGGCCTCTGTGCCCATTCGGCTTCTACGCCTGTTCGGCCTCTACGACCATTCGGCTTCTACGCCTGCTCGGCCTCTACGACCACTCGGCTTCTACGCCTGATCGGCTTCTACGCCTGTTCGGCTTCTATGCCGGTTTGATAACTATTTGGCTTCTATGCCATGGTGACAGACATTTGGCTTCTATGCCAACCTCTTTTACACAATGGATACCTACCTACGTGGCTTTTACGCCATGATCTTCATAGCGATTATACGCGTTGTGTCCCTTAGTTGGACCCGCGTCACACGCTCATTCAAAAGATCATCTATACGCAGGCATTGGTTACTTTAACTGTTGTGTAAAAGGGTGCTGTACTTTCCACTCCTCGGTTTTTACACCGACGGAGTGGTCACTGACACTAAAACTCTATAAATAGAGACCTCTATCAATGAGGAAAAGGGTCGACAAATTGGAAGATCGAACCGAAGGTCGACAAATTGGAAGATCGAACCGAAGGTCGACAAAATTGGAAGATCGAACCAGAGAGAGAGAGAGAGTCTGGAGCTTTGGCAAAGAGTAGGGATCGACGACTTTGGTATCGTACATCCACCCTCTTCTGCAACCTTCGAAACTGCTTCCTGCCTTCTACGGTACTTCTTCAACATCGTGTGGTCCAAGGGCTAAAGTGATCGACTGTAGATCAGACACCTATAGCAATATCTACCCAGATTAAATAAATTGTACTCCCATATCCTCGTATAGGATCAAATTGTACAAGTTTGTTTGTAAACAAAAGAAGGCGGGTTCCGTGTAAACCCCATATTGAATGTATTTTCATCCTTTCATTTAATACCACAAACAAAGACGTCGCCAAGCCAGTATATGAACTACTTCAGTATGATGATGGTATTGTTGCAGGGAAATGACGCCCTTCTCACTCGAGTATTTAAGGGATGTCTGTCTGGAGTAGCTTACCAATGGTACCGTAGTCTATCTGACAACCGCATTACTTCTTTTGAAGATTTCAAGACTCTATTCTTCGCTCGATTCTTCGAGGGAGGAATGGACATGTCTATGTCATCACTCATCGAAGTAAAGCAGAAGAAAAAAGAAAACGTTCGTACTTTCATTGAACGTTTTCATCAAACTACCTTACAGATGCCTCCTGGGGTTCCAGATTCAGCCTTGGTGGACATTTGCCGGAAGAACCTTCTCCCACTGATCTCAGTATTCACGGGACCATATCAGTTCCATGATTGGCCCTCATTTATCATATCGGCAGTAGCCGCTGAAGATAACAGTCGGAAGGCTCGTGACAATGAAATCATGATCTCTACCTCTGATAGAGGGAAGCGTACATCTTTCAATAATGACCATACTCGTAGTTCAAAAGAAAAGGAAGCCCTGGCAATCAACACATCCAGGCAAAATACTCCGGTAACTACGCAGACGAATCCTGGGACTTCCAGTCCTAAAGAAGAATATTCTTTTGACGACGACGATATTCCGAGCATATTTGATTGTCTAGTCAAAAGTGGCAAGCTTACTCTACCAGAGATAAAGCGTCCAAATGAAGTCGGTAGTACAAATAATCCTAAGTACTGTATTTTCTACAGATACATACATCACCCCACAAAGGCATGTTATGTACTGAAAAGGAAAATCCAGGAGTTGATTGACGCCAAGGCCATCACTCTACGTAATAACGAGAAGACGGTCACTGAAAATATGATCACACTCCAATTTGGCAATCTTTCCCCTCAAGAAGTACCGGATGGTGTGGTACCTATTCCATGGGCAATGATGAACATCGTTAATCTTCCTCCTACCAGGGGTCAAAATCATGACTTAGTGCCCCTAACTACCAAGCGTGGGGAGATCATATGGGTTCACCCTGATATAGTATCAGAAATAGAGGAAGGGACTCAAGCTGCTAAAGCTAAGTCTAAAAAGAACTCAAGATGTAAACCATGCCATATGGTTGGAATATCTCTGGCATCGGAAGAAGAGGCTTTAGCAACCGGAACCCGGTCAGGAAAAGCCTACCTCAAAGACTATAGAGGGAATCATGAAGAAGCAACGGTAGACACTTCAGCTACAAAACCTCCAGAGCTTGAACCTATAACACCAGAGGCTGGTCCTTCCAAACCAACTTCAGTGGACAAGGGCAAACAAAAAGAAGTTCGTTTCGATAAACCTTTGAAGAATATTCAAAATAAAGGTTTAAAGAAATCTTATAACTTCGACATCTTGGCTCAGTTGGCTAATACTCCAGCCAGATTGTCCATTTTTGAGCTACTTCGGCTATCCAAAGACACTCGTCAAGCCTTGAGTGAAGTATTAATGCAAGCAGATGTATGCTTGGCTCAGCTCAAGTCCCCTGATAAAGATCCCGTGGCATGTCCTCAATGCCATAGTGTGATGGAAGTGGTCCCTAACATCACTTTCACTCAAGAGGACATGTTGTTGAAACATAACAAACACGACAAGCCTCTTTATTACACAGGATACGTCGGCTCCATTGAGGTAGACCAGATTCACATAGATCCGGGATCGTCGATCAGCATTATCCCTCATAGTCTGCTAAAACCATTGAGAATTCCTACAAGTGAACTGGCTTACACTACCACTACAATAGTAGGCTTCAATGCCAGGAAAAGCAGACCGTTGGGGAAGATTCGTCTGAGGATCCAGATTGGTAACCTTAGATCATTGGCTACATGCTATGTCATTGATTCTGAGGTGTCTTACAACATTCTGTTGGGTAGACCATGGATCCATGATCACAATATTGTTCCTTCAACTCTACACCAATGCTTCAAATATGTAGATACTCAAGGAACAGTAAAAACAGAATTCGCTGATCTCAATCCGTTCAAAGGAGTTGAATCCTACTATTCTGATGTCATGCTGTACACTCAAGACTACATGAAAGAGGTGTCAGGCAAGATGGAGGAAGAATCCCACCAGGAGCCAGGAGAACCATCTGCTGAGCAACCTTTGTCAATCCAAGTGAAAGGACGGACTACCCGTCCAAAAATCTTAAAACCTATGACTATTCACTTGGGCAAAACAAAGTCTGGAGGGGGGAATGATCCTCTAGTGATCAATCTGAACAAGAAACCTCCACCTTTGGTCATTGACCTTAGGTGCAACAAGCAGTCAGCTGATGTAAATGTAATCGGGGACGTGTGTTCTGATGATAATAAAGATTCTCTTTTCCAGTATACTGATGCCCAATTTCCTGATCAGGAATCTTCTCCTCATAAAAATATAGAACCCATAGCACAAAATTTTTTGGAAGCTATAGACTTCTATCATCCATATGTATGGGAAGTAGCGTCAATCTCTAATGTCGTCATGACATATGGGCCACATGAAGATTCCATCTTTATTGTTCCACCTAATCGCAACGATCAGCGTCCAATAGTCTTCGGTCGAATGCAGAATAGACCGATTGTACAAGAAGATTCTCACGAGTCTGATATTAGGAAAATGCAAGTTCACAGATATAGCCCACAGGCTTTAAAGATTATGCAAAATATGGGTTATGATTTGCAGTTGGAGCCAGGGCTCAACTACGGAAAAGGCAGGCGAACATCGTTGCATGGTGATCCTTACTGTCAACGAACTCGTTTTGGGTTATGGTATACCACATCTCTTGCAACTTCAAACGCATCTGAGTCAAGTGATGAGACCATTCCCTCTTCTCAAGATGATTTGTCATCCTCCGATTCAGATAAAGAATTCGAATTGGGATCATTAGTAAATATGGTGTTGACAGATTCCCTCGAAACAGAGGAGCAAGAATCTGAACCATTTGAAAGTGAATCTTGGGCACAGCAGATGGATACACAATGGGAACTCCGGTTCGAACAAAAAGAACCATCCACTGAAGACAAGGTTATCCAAGTCAATGTTGGGGATGAATTTTTACCAAAGCCGATATTTATCAGCAACAATCTTTTTGAAGAAGAAAGAGAAGAAATGATCCAGCTGATAAAAGAATATATCGATGTCTTTGCTTAGAATTATGAGGATATGCCAGCTCTTGATCCAAGAGTGGCTACCCATAAACTCAACATATTGTCCAATTCAACGCCTGTAAAGCAACAACAACGTCGGTTCTGTCCAGATATGATGGATGCTATTGAAGCTGAAATCAAGAAATTAATAGCCTGTGGGTTCATCCGGGAATAACAACATCCTGATTGGATCGCTAATATTGTCCCAGTTATGAAAAAAAATAGAAAAGTTTGTGTTTGCATCGACTTCCGAGATCTAAATGCGGCCTACCCTAAAGATGAGTTCCCTCTTCCTATTACAGACGTCATGATCGATAATACGTGCGGTTTTGAGCGCATGTCTTTCATGGACGAATTTTCAGGATATAATCAAATTAAGATGAATCATGAAGATGAGAAGCATACTGCCTTTCGTACACCATTGGGGGTATATTGTTATACAGTCATGCCTTTTGGATTGAAGAATGCCGGGGCTACATATCAACGAGCTATGAGTAACATATTCCATGAGCATTTACGTAAAATAGTAGAATGTTACGTAGATGATATTGCTGTCAAAAGCCGCCTCAAGGATAATCACATCCAAGACTTAAAGACAATATTTGATTTGATGCGCCAACATCAACTTAAAATGAACCCTACAAAGTCCTTTTTTGGTGTGTCCAGTGCAAAATTTCTGGGATTTGTCATTACTGCTAAAGGTATTCAAGTTGACCCTGATAAAGTAAAAGCTATCCTAGAAATGCAACCGCCCCATAATCTCAGGGAACTCTGGGGATTTCAAGGTCGTCTAGCTTATATCAGGAGATTCATATCCAATCTCTCTGGAAGATGTCAACCTTTTTCTCGTCTAATGAAGAAAGGTGTGTCATTTGTATGGGATGAAGCCTGTCAACAAGAGTTTAATGATATTAAATTCTATCTTACTAATCCTCCAGTTCTGGTGCCTCCCGTCATAGAAAGACCATTTTTGCTGTATGTTCTAGCAATGGATCATTCTTTAGGGGCTCTACTTGCACAGAAGAACAATGAGGGTCATGAACAGGCTATCTACTATCTAAGCAGGATGATGGTCAGAGAAGAACACAGGTATAACCCAGTGGAAAAAAGAATGCTTGGCGCTAATGTTTGCCATTCAGAAGATACGACATTACGTGACGGGCCAAACTATTCATATCATCTCTAGAATCAATCCACTTCGGGTATTAATGAATAAGCCAAGTATTCTTAATTCTCGACTCGCGACTTGAGAAATACTACTGACACCGTATGATATGGTGTACGTCCCTCAGAAGTCCATGAAAGGTCAAGCTTTGGCTGATTTCTTAGCGGCCCACCCAATTCCGAAAACTTCTAAATTATACGAGGACATTCCCGACGAAGTTGCAGAATATAATTCGGCAATGGAAGGAGATACATGGCAGTTATTCTTTGATGGTGCTTCCAGGACTGGTCCCAAGGGAAACGTGGTTTCAAGAGTAGGAATTGTTATGGTGACTCCTGATAAACTCGTCATCTATCGAGCATATTCTCTTAGTGAACCATGCTCTAATAATGTGGCAGAATATAATGCTCTACTAATCGGGCTTCAAGTGGCTAAGGAATTGGATGTTGAATATTTAGAATCTTTTGGTGATTCTCAGCTAATCATCAATCAAGTCAGAGGAATATATGAAGTTAGCAATCCGGATCTTATTCCTTATCACCAAACAACGATTGAGATAGCAATATCTTTTAAAGGATTCTTCTTAGAACATGTTCCTCGATCTCAAAATTTGAAAGCTGATGCTCTAGCCAGTCTAGCTGCAGATCTAGCTATTCCTGTAAGAAGGCAGAATTCGATAATCCTTCTTAACAGAGATTTGTTTTGTGTGAAAAATAATTTTCACATAGAACGCAGCTATGTTATAAATATGGATCTTCCTAAGAGAGATTGGAGAAGTCCCTTTATAGACTTTGTGTCATACGAAATCTTACCAGAGGATCCTAAAGAAGCAGTATATATCAAAAGGCGATCGCTACGTTTCAATTTTGATGCTTCTTCACAAAGTTTGTATCGCTGTACATATGATGGACTATTGTTACGATGTCTCTCTGGTGATGATGCAAGGCGGGTTATCCGAGAAGCTCATGATGGAGTATATGGAGCACATCAATCCGGTCCTAAGTTACAGGATCGTATCAGGAGGATGGGATACTACTGGCCTACCATGATTGCAGATGCCGTGGAATATGCAAGAAAATGCAAAGCCTGTCAGGTTCATACAGATTTTATACATCAACCTTCTGAGTATTTACATCCTACTATTGCATCATGGCCCTTTGAAGCATGGGGTATGGATATCATTGGTCCTATTCATCCTTCATCTTCTAGAGGACATCGATTTATATTGGCCATCATTGATTATTTCTCCAAATGGGCGGAGGCGATCCCTCTCGCTGAGGTAAAGACATCCAATATGATCAGCTTTATCAAGCATCATGTAATTTATCGCTTTGGGATACCCCGAAGGATAATTCATGATAATGGGCCTCAATTCATCAGTCAAGCGTTTCACCAATTTTGCGATAAGAATCAAATACAAAACATGGCCTCAACGACATATAACCCTGTTGCTAATGGTTTGGCGGAAGCCTTCAACAAAACCATCATCAAACTCTTGAAGAAGTTTGTCTCTTCGAACAAAAGATATTGGAACGAGAAATTAGGGGAATGTCTGTGGGCATACCGCACAACGGTACGAACACCAACGGGTTGTACCCCATTTTTATTGGTTTATGGGTGTGAAGCAGTTCTCCCTATTGAAATTCAAATTCCATCACTCAGAATAGCAGTGGCTAATAAGCTGACTCAGGAAAATAATGATCATTTAAGACTTCAAGAACTAGAAGAGTTAGACGAGAAATGCCTTCAAGCTCAACAGCGCATCGAGTTCTACCAAGCACGCATCTCCAGAGCTTTTAATCAAAAAGTGAAAGAAAGAGTGTTCAAAGTTGGTGAGATAGTTTTAGCTGTGAAGAGGCCAATGATCATTACGCACAAAAGTAAGGGCAAATTCCAGCCCAAATGGGAGGGCCTTATGTGATTGAAACAATATTTTCGAATGGCGCTTACAGATTAGCCAAGCCTAATAGAGATTTGATAATGGCTCCTATCAACGGCAAATTCCTGAAGAAGTACTATGCTTGATCTTTCTTGCTTAATGGAGTATGATGAAGATCTCATTTTGATGATACTACGTGCAAAGATTGGTTGAATCATATTCTATCATGTTCTTATGACCTCTGAATAGATATGATTAACTAATTTGAAACTTCAAAACCTATCACGTCCATATTACCTCTGATAGTGTTTGTATACAAATTTAGTTGGATCATATTCTATCATGTTCATATTACCTCTGAATAGATATATTCAGCTAAACCTTACCGAAAGTATATTATGTCCATATTACCTCTGATAGCACTTTCATCTTAGCCCATAATTTATATTCTAAAGTAAGGGGTCCACAAAGTCAGAAAATGTATCTTTATTATCTCTAGGAATAACAAATTAAAAAAGGAGTAAAAAAGTACATCATTGGGGAGGAGCAGTTAAATCGCAGATTTGTTGCACCAAAGCATCCATCCTCTCATTCCTGGAGTTTAAGATGTTGGTGCAAGCCAGTTCCAGCCTTGCTTCGTCATTGCTCAAGAGGGATAGCTCGGACAGAGAATCAACAAAACTTGCATGAATGACACCCACACGGGTCAAGTTCTGTTGAGCTGTATTCACTTGGCCATCCAAGACATCACGAACTAGCGATGCTTTGAGAAGCCTCTCTCTGGTTTGAGCAAGTTCAGCTTTCAATTCTTGAACCCTCACTTCATATCCCTCATATTCCGTATGACACTGAACTAGATGAGGAATACTCTCCACCAATACTGCTTGCTCTTTCTTCATCTCTTGTTGATATTCCTAGATGGATTTGTTTAGATTTTCTGTCTTCTGAGCAAATTCCGCAGTTAGTGAGTCTTACTCAGCCTGAATCAAGTCATTGATGCTGCCTCGGGATAGTTACAAATATTTGTTAATGGGTTATTCTAAACCATTAACCATTTGCTCTAGTGCATTAGCTCTTTTAGCGTCATTGAAATTTCTAATCGGCGCTATAGTGAGCTTGGAGGACGTCTTCAGAGCATCAAAGCCTAGATTCTTCTCCAACACCATGGATATCAATTCTTTCAAAGTGAGGTAGAATATGCTAGTGTATTGTTCAACTAGCATAGCAAAGACCAAATGGACGCTGGGAGTGGCCGCAATATCGGTAAGTCTCCTTTCTGGAATGACTGCAGAGGATGTTGCCACAGTCGTTGCTTCAACAGATGGCACGACAAAACAAGAGACACCAACAACAGTTGAACTTGCTGGCATGCTCGACGAAGGAGGCACAATCAAGATGGTGGGTTCATCCTTCTCTGATATTATTTAAACTATTGCTGGCGGGATTATATCTGAGAATGTTGCGGATGAAAGATCAACGGCTTCAAGGTATGCTTCTTCGACGGTGGTCACCGCCGTTTCATTAGCTGGATCTGCAACAAAATCAGAGGTTGTTTCAGCTCCGCCCTCCCCAGAAATATCTTCGCCTGAAACTAAGATAAGAGAAAGTTAATATCAATTTGATGTTAAATTTTCCTGAAAAAAGCGTGAAGACAACATTTACCCATGGCCGATGGTATGTATACTGTGTCTGCAGCCTATATAGCTAAATCATTTCTTAATGATGCTAAACAAGGTGTCATACCTGGAGAAGAGGGTACATCAACTGACGCTTGAGGTTCGTCATCCCAGTCATCACCCAGATCTATTCGAGGTTCATCGAGTGGAATCTCGCTTGAAATACTTACAGATGAAGGAGGGGCTAGTCCCATTATTTGTCTTGTAAAAGGTATATGAATTATTAGCGAGCTCGGCCTCGAAGACGATATAGAAGCATCGCCAGCAACAGTGGTAGCGGCAGCAGTCGCTGGCAAAGAATCTCCAGCACTTTCAGCTGGAACTGTGGAGGCTCCTTCTTTAAAAGGTGAAGGATCCCTAATCAAAGAATCATCCCTAACAGGGGAAATAATAGGTTCACTCCTGGAAGAGGCCCCTTTGGTAGAAGTCTTTTTAGGACCTCTGGTAGCCTGCTTCTTCTTGCGGGGGGAAGGCTCTTTCAGAGTAGAAGCCTTTTGTTTATTGGAAATAATGAGAGGCTCTGCTTGCGGAGCTATTACGCCTCTCGGTAAAATCAACAAAAAATTATCTGCACCAGTAGCTTCATCACCTTCGTCAGAGGAGACAGATGGTATCTCCTCTCTTCCAGTGGACTTATGGGAGGGCATTCTGAAACTTCCATGTACATAAAAATCACGATGGAAGGTATTGATGGACACATAAAACTGTGCGTATAAATGAAGAATGCGCAACTCCATGGAGCGAGAAGTCACGGGCACAACAAAGGTTGCTCCAGTACAATCCACGATGAAATACCGCTATCCTCTAGCTCCATCAATAAGTCCACCTTTGAATTTGAAGCTAGTGATGGGATTTCCCACGTGCAACTGATCATATCCAAATTGCCTGGCAAAACGGCTAGGCAGATAAGGCTCCAAGTAGCAGTGGTCCTCACTTTTGTACAGCAGGTGGGAAGGTCTAATGCAGACCAACCAGTAAAAGGCTTCAGGAGAAAGAATAGTCTTTCCCTGACCTACATCCTGAAGTTTAGTCCCCTGTTGATTGATATGTATGGGGGGGGGACGGTGCAGAAGAATTTTCAACTATGGGCAAAATTTAGTGCTAGTCGACAATCTATGACGCTAGTCACATTCCAAAAAGAATTCTTATAATTCAACAAAAAGTTATTGCCCGAACCACTGGCAGATCCGGGAGACATCACTCTGGTGTTGTGAAGGATTAACCATCCCATCAGATATAAGAATGGCAATTCTACTCTGGGATATCCTTCACGCTGTGTAGTATCAGCCAGCAGCCCATCAGTAATAGCCCTCAGGCCAGCTTGTATCCTGCATACCATGGCAGGGAGCAGGCCCAATCTTGCTCCAAATACCAAACGCACTGTGGGCCATAAGGTGTTACGATGAATGCGATCCGCAGACGCGATGCCAGGCACCACCCATCGACGTAGCCAAATAGAAAGAAAGCCAACCAGTTGAGCTTCTCTTGACAGAGGCTTTCGGCAATGTCTCATATAACTGTAGGCTTTGGTTCCTGCAGGATAACCCCCCATCTCTTCATTAAGAACACAATCTTGAGCCCCTGCATCTTTAATAAGATCATCGATTGTGCTGGCATTAAGAATGCTCAGAGGATTCAAAGGTTTGTCTTTGCTATCTACCACCTTGTCCTACTTGGCATCTCTAGTCTGATGGAAGAAGAGATAGGATACCCATTTGTTAATATGGGCTAAGTCAGAAGGCTCTCTGTAGAAGGTGGTGCATGCAAGATAGTGGCTCATCGGTTCTTGGAATACAGCCACTACCCGAGGGTTGGTATCCTTCAACTCTCTGTTGGTGGGGACATATTCTTCATAAGAAATGTCTCCCATTGGCAGCTTTGAGATATCTGCCATCTCATGAAGGGCTAGGCCCAACTCACCTATCGGAGTGGCGAAAGTCCCAGTTAGCGAGTTATATCGCTCCATCAAAGCCAAGAACAAATTAGGGTTGATAGGCAGCCCAATACTAGTAGCACTCACAGCCTCAAATAAGTTAATTCTTTCCAGCTCCACTTGAAAGTGCTTCAGAGCCCATGCAGTTAATCTGGCCCATCGAAAATTGTGGGGGGTAAGCCATCCACTCGTGCGAGGGTTAACCCTGGGATATACTCCTCCCTGCTCCATGAATTCATTGCAGAAAGTTGCCATTTGAAATGGCTGGATCAAGGAAGAGTCTTTACTCGGGACGCTGCCCGGTAGTAATCCTTTGAAGGGCATGACAGGGCTGGAGGGACTACTTACAAAGGATCCTTGGTTTAATCCTTTCTTATAAAAGATCTTCCCTGGCTGGCCATGAAGATCAGGAGTCAGAGTCCATGACATCCTTCTGGGATGTGTGGCATGGAAGAATGCAGAGATAGGGTAATCTCTGGACATCTTTGGCAGGAACATGACCGTGCCCTCAACAGAAAATACCCAATCTTCCTTCTTGGGCTTTGTCTGGGATTGCTTATCAATAACATCCCCAAATAAGAAAGTTGGTTTCTTATATCCAGTCCCATCTATGTATGTCAAGGGTTCCCCACTGATCATACTCAGCAACATTCTTTCTTCTTGGGCCGAGATCAAAGTTTTCCTTTCTTGAGGATACTCGTTTCTAGAGATGGGGAAAGTCACGTGGGACAAGTCTTCCAAGTAGTTAGAATTCAACATTCCAGCAGCAGAGCCCATTACTTCAGCCAGAGGAGGGATCTGTAGCTCCACTGCAAAAAACAAGAGAATAAGTCAATTTTACGCTGGAATTTACTTTCAGCGCGTAAAACGTAAGGTGCTACACTCTTGCAGTATATGCCAAAACTTGATAAACTGGGTTTTTACGCCAGACTAAAATTTTTTGAGTTTTACGCTGGAATTTACTTCCAGTGCGTAAAATGCAAGGTTTGCAGTATACGCCAAAACCTAACAGTCAGCATTTTTATGCCAGACTACAAAAAATTTGAGTTTTACGCAGGAATTTACTTCCAGTGCGTAAAACGCAAGGTTTGCAGTATACGCCAAAATTTGACAGTCTGGGTTTTACGCCAGATTGCAAAAATATGGAATTTTACGCTGACACATTAAGAATGTGGGCGTATTAGCGCATACACGTATAACGTGTGCGGAGGGTTTTTATTTCTCTCAAAGTTTTACCTGTGATGCCCGGTGCACAGCTAGACGGCAGAGCACTTCGTTCAGAACAAGGCTCGCTTGGCCTAGTAGGATTCGTTCGTGCTTGAGCAGTGGAGCGAGATGATGAAGCGGCTTTCTTTCCTTTAGCGATGGAGGACTGTTTTGGTGCCATGGTGAGTCTGAGATCTTTTTTAGAAAAAGACGAAGAGTTATTCAGAAAGAGACGAAGGGTTTTGCAGAGAAAGATAAATGGTTTTTCTCTCTCATGACCTAGGCATATTTATAGAGTTCAAGTGACTTTCCGAATCCTTAACCAAATCTGATTTTTAATAGTTGGTTATGATTTGGGACCACGTCAGCCGATCATTTGAAAAGGAAGACAGATTGTCAAGCTGCGTAACGGATCCCTGATTTTACGCTCAGATTTTTATGCGCAGAGCAAGGATCTATGATTTTACGCTCAAAAGCTACAGATCTACGATTTTACGCTCAGAAGCTTTTATGCTCAGAAGCTACAGATCTACGATTTTACACTCAGAAGCTACAGATCTACGATTTTACGCTTAGAAGCTACAAATCTACGATTTTACGCTCAGAAGCTTTTTCGCTCAGGAGCTACAGATCTATAATTTTATGCTCAGAAGCTTTATGCTCAGATGCTACAGATCTATGATTTTACGCGCATCTTAAATAACGCGGAACAGATCAGTCAACAGAATACACGTATATATTGATAATCTGGGTTTTACGCTTGAAGAAGCCGGTTACAAGAGTTTACGCAGGAAATGCTCTTCTTATCAGCGTTTTCTCTTCTTTTTCATTTCGAGAAGACTTCATCATACGAAAGGTCCAAGGAGTTCCCTGCAAGTGTCCGTCTTCACTGGAAGAGGACTTTTCTTCCTCGGCCATTGATAGTTCATTCAAAGTTTAGCCAGAATCTAGTTCAGGGATGGCCTGTCTGGCGGACATTTCTTGCCCTGTCTCGAGAATCTTTCGAGAAGCCATTATCGAAGATGATGTTCTGAACAGATCTTCTTCACATTTTGAAGAAGAAAGAACAGTTCAGAATTTTATGTGACTCCTCGTCAAAAACAACATGACAATTGGATCTTCAAGACAATTTAAATGCTAAAGAACTTTTTACGCATCTTCCTCTACGCGTAAAAGTTGGGACATGACTGAAGGCATATTTGTCAGAGTCAGCGTAAAAATTACTCAAGCATATTAAAGCCGCGTATTATCAGACTTCCTCATAACAATATGGCAAAACAATAGTGCGTAAAAGAAGACAAGTTTATTAATCATGATTACATATGATGGAAATCCATTTTACAAAGGATTTTTCATTAATATTCAAGATCATGATTACATATGATGGGAATCTATTATGCTAGGTTCTCGTCTGATGGAGATCTTCATTTATTCTTCTACAACACTTCTTTGGCCGGGGGCCAAGAAAATAATTAATGGCGGGAGGATACAGAACTGGGCCTGTATTATTCAAGCCCACCCCCCATACGTCATCGGCGGCCATGCTCAGATTTGTGTTAGGGATTCAAACCCAACACAATACTGGAAGACACGGCAGAGCTTCCCACCAGGTCCAGCTTCATAAAAGAGGAAAATACAGCTAGCAAGCTGTGTGGTCTAATATGATCATTCCTCTCTCTTTGGCGAATCGCCATATAAAATTGCTGATTATCTCGAGCAAAGGAAGCTATGATATTGTAAACCCCCTCGACCAGAAATTAGGGTTAGTTATTTAAATGACCTGATTAGGGTTTACTAGATTTAATTAAGATTTAATTATTAGTATTATAATACATGTAAAATGATTGATTGTTTTAGGACACTACCTTAGCTGTTGCCCTAAAACCAATTCTACGTATCTGACCTAGACACGTAAACCCATCATATTCAATCAGGAACAAACCCCGGATACCGATTTTTGTGCCAGATTTTAGACGCACAAAAGTCGTTACAAACGTTCGCGCGCAAATTTTTAAAATTGCGTAACTACGTTCATTGTCCGTTCCAATTGACATTGAGACCCAACCTCAACCAATTTTGACAAACCCAGACCACGATGACATTGTACACTGAGCCTACTACACAAATGACCCTTGTCCAACCAAATTTAGACTCCCGGTTTTTAATTAAATTAAAATAGAAACGCCGTTACATTAATTATGAATTAATTAATGTGGCTACACAACCTCAAATAAATTGGACCCAAACCCACATCCACACCCACAACCCTCATACAAAACACCAAACACCCTCATAGTCCAATGAGGAACACCAAACATGGTGTTTGTTTGCATTAAATCCCAAATCCTAGTTTTTGTGCAAATACTAATTTATTCAGGGGCTAAATTGCAAAATTGCAATGTGGTGTCCCCCTCTCATTGGCCCAAACCATCATGGAGAAAAGCATTGGAATGCCCAACCGTAGGCATTTGGTTTCCCCCCATTTTACATGTACTTACACCACCTTTTTGGAAACCCATCTTGGCCCTACATTTAAATTGGCCTATTCCTAGCCCTCCACCCATCATGATGAGCACCCCACTCCCCAAAAAAATAGGTTGTCCAGCCGGCCCTAATCCCTAGGCAGCCCCCCCTCACTCTCTCTCCTACATATACATGATATTTATTCATTTAATGGAAAAACCAAAACTTAAAACCTATCTAAACCCAAAACCCCCACCACCAGCCCGATACTACACCCCCCCTCCCCGAGCTCGACCACCACCACCAGCGGCCACCAACTGCCGCCATACTTCACGACCACCGTCGCCAGTCCCCACCCCACCTTCCACCAGAAACTCCGGCCCCCACGACGCCGGAGCAGCCCGCACGACCGCCAGCACTGATCTCGGCTCCCACAGCCTGCTCAGTGTAGCCGACGACCCCGCAGCCTCGTACTCCTCCACCCCCGCACCTCCGGCCACCGTACTTCACCAGAGCCTCCCCCAGCCTGTCCTCCACCACCCCACAAACTTTCGGCCGAAGGCGTCGACGCACCGGAGAGGAATCGAGCCCGCAGCGTCGACGAGTCGAGAAACGCTGCTGCTGCCCGCGACCTCCCCGAGCCTCGCCGGAGCGCCGCCCGGCCACCCCCGCCGGCGACGACTGTCCAGCTCGACCCCCTCGACCTGTCGAGCATTTAGGTACATTATTTTATGTGTATTTATTAATAATTATACATGTAATTTTCAGTACAAGTTTATATATATATAGATCTCTCATAATCCGTATTTTAATACGTATTCAAATGTATTTAATGTTCTATGTATTTAGCAGAATATATATATTTATATATCCCTGTAAAATTTCATAATATATATTTATATAATCTTTTTAATTTATTTTAGGTATTATGGAGTTGAGTATGTATGTATGTATGTATGTATGTATGTATGTATGTAAGTATATACATATATGTATATATATATATATATATATATATATATATATATATATATATATATATATATATATATATATATATATATATATATATATATATATATATGAGTATATATATGTATGTATGTATATTGTACAGTATATGAACCATACTTTAAAATATGAAATTTATGTGATTATGTATAGAAAATAATACTATATATTTTATATATTTTCATATTAAAAATGTATGTATGTATGTATGTATGTATGTATGTAAGTGTATTTTTAGTATATAAAATATTAAATGTATAATACAAATTATGTCTAAATACATTTCTGGAAATTAAATATATATAAAATATATTTTTATATAAATACTTATATGTATTAAGTCTCTAGTATGTATATGCATATATATATATATATATATATATATATATATATATATATATATATATATATATATATATATATATATATATATATGTATATATATAGATATATATGTGTGTATATATTCTTAATACACATTTCTTTATTTTGTGCATAATAATATGAATGAATGGTACGTATTTTTGTGTAATTAAAAACATCAGAATATATAATGAGATTATATAATTATGTAAGTATTTTATGTAGTATACTTGTTCACATAAATATGATAAAATAAGGGTCTATGTATTAAGTCAAATATAGTAATGTGTGTTAATAAATATTACTAAATATATGGATATATTATGAGCAAAATGTATTAGTGTATTTCTAAAAATACCTAAGTACTATTTCCTTGTACTATTAAACCTACCTATTATCTTATTGTAACTAAATATGTTTTAGTGTATATATAAATACTAGTGTTAGCTAAATATACATATAGCCCCGACCCTGTGTCAGTTGTAGATACGGACAGTGTATCCTAGTCGTGCTATTGTAGCGACTAATTTGGACATTACCATATCCTATATAGGATTGCTGGACACTACTGCCGAGGCATCAGGAGCAGGGCTTTGGATTTCGCAGCTACCCGGGGCAGGCAAGTATACCTTGCTGATTTACTGCTTAACAATTTAATGTTAAATGTTTCAATTATGTATAAAACTGTGTGCGTCCGAGATTGCCTCGGATGCAGTTGACAATATGTCGATGAGTAGTGTACTATACCTAGATGCTAGCTGACTCACCTATCTGTGAGGATATTTTGATATTCTCTTAGACCGTGACACCTACACGTATCACCATGGTACTTTCATATTGGGATGCGGGTCCGCGTGCCCGATTCGCTATCGGTACGTACGACTAGCATCACGGACTAGCATATAGTCTAGAATAATATAGTTTAGTTGAGACTTGGCATCTAGATACGGTACACTCAGGTCGTGTATACGACTTGCGTATCTACATTGGGCGGGAAGGACAACTGACAAACGTATGGGATACCCCCATCGGACTCCGTGGTATCCAGAGGAACCACAGACCCGGTGACTCCCTATATTCAGACACCGCACTCTCCGGAGTGTTACGGACGTATATATATACATTGCAGATACCACGCCCCTTAGAGTGTGGATGTTATATTATACAGATACCTCATTCTTCGGAATGATGGACGTTACAGATACCACACTCTAGAGGACGTTGGACGTTATGCCTACACCTACTTATACGTTCCTAGGTCGTCCTTACATTGCATTCACTTAGATGGTTAGCACACCCTTACATTTTATTTTATTCAGTACTATCTAGCATGCATTTTGTATCTTGTTACGTCCCTCTGAGGACCTGGTTATCTTCTAGATCTGGACGAGGCCTTTTATCCCACAGTTTACGGGCCAGGCATAGAGACGAGGTTTGCTCTGGACGAGGAGCTAGAGGTCCTTCCATCAGAGTACCCCTGATCAGATTAGTAGGCCTCCCGCCTATGACTGGAGCTCCTTACCTAGTTAGATGTTGCTCCAGTCTCTCCTTATCAGTCCTTTCATTTCAGACATTCAGTACTTTATTTCAGACTATCAGTACATTGTAGTGGGTTTGTTCCCACCAGACTTATTTCAGTTGTACTATGTCAGTCGACTATGTTCTTATATTCCAGTCTTTCAATTCAGTGTTTACTTGTTATCTGTGGATGAGATTAGTTATTGCCTGTTATGATATTGGACTTGTTAGATTTAGGACAGCGTAGCACGCTTCGTCAGGATCCATTAAATTGGGATATCCTCGGAGTCGTGTCAGCTGGCCAATGCCACGTGGCCTGGTTCCATATATTTTGGGACTGGGGCGTGACAGATATCCTTTCATGGTCCATCATTGCAGAGAATATTTGCTCGTAGATGTCTCTTTTTACGGCTCCTTACGTGTTGGAAGAGCATAATCTTCTTCTTTCTCGGTTCAGCCCGATAAATCTCAGCAGCCATCTTTTTGGTGAAGGAAGTATGGAAAAACAAGTTCATTTGCTTGCCCTTATATAGGCAGAAGAGAATATACAAAATCCCAACAACTTCTTAAATATCGCCACAAAATTAGCCTCGAAAAACGAGTCAAATTTGACCATTTCATGCTTCATTAAAAGTATTTCAAATTACGAGAAATTTGAAAACTTTGAAGGGGGTCTTGTAGAAGCATGAAATATGCTGGGAATTGTACGCGTATTATACAGTCAAAACCCCCAACATACATGAAGTATGCATAAAATAGGGTTTCAGTGTCGTGTGGCGTAAAATATGACTTCAGAACAGTCCACGTAAAACAGAGCTTCAGAGCTGTTTGGCGTAAAGTAGAGCTTCAGAGCTGCCCACGTAAAGCAGCGCTTCAAGGCTGTTCCGCGTAAAAGGTTGCTTTACCCTCCTGCGTAAAGTTTAAAAAATACGTTTATTTTTAATGCAGCATAAAGTTGTACGAGGAACTCTTCGTATTCCTCGAATGAATTTGTCAGACAAAGCAGTGAACCTGACTCCTAACAAAAGTACTGCACGATGATCGAGAGGACGGCTGTGATGATGATTTTGTACGGAGACCCAGGCTGTCGTTTAGTGACATATTCTTGATACAAGTCATTTTTACGCATTCAAAGAATACGCTGCCTATTCTACATGGGTAGAAATGATTTTTACGCTCAAGATAAAGACAAAATCAGATGCCACGTCAAAAGCTATTTCTCATACAGAGCTCGAGGCATATTTCTGCATTTAATACACGAGATGGAAGCAGATCTCTGCATTTAATGCACGAGATTTTGTTCTATTTTTTAATGATTGGAAAATCTAAAACTGTGACTAATACGCTCACATCACCATCCTTGCATTTTATGCCAACCAGGCTATTTTCAACTATAGGAGTACACCGTATGCTATCTCCTCGAAATATGCCAACTCGGCTATATTTGCAAAGGTACGTGATAGGGCTACTTAGCCCAAAATACGCTCAAAATCTCAGTCGTGATAGATAATTGGCTATTTTATGCTGGTTATCTATCATTCATGAATCATTAAGTTTTACGCAGAGTTTGGCCTTTTTACGCCAACAAGACAACTATTTGGCTTTTACGCCAACAAGACAGCTATTTGGCTTTTACGCCAACAAGACAGCTATTTGGCTTTTACGCCAACAAGACTGTTATTTGGCTTTTATGCCAATCATCTTTACGCAGGGGGCAGTTACCTACGTGGCTTGCATGCCGTGATCTTCGGAAAGCAGTTATACGCGTTACCTCATAATGGGATACGTGTCATACGCAGATTCAGAAGATTATTTGAACGTGGATAGCAGTTATTATAACCTCAGCGTAAAAGAGGTACCTTTCTTCACAGTTTGGCCTTCTATGCCAACTGGACAGTTATTTGACTGATCTCTATAAATAGAGACCCCCTATCACAGGGAAAAAGGATCGATCAGGGAGAAAAGAGAGCACAGACAGAGAGTTTTGGTTGACAACTTTGGCAACGAGAATTTAATCCCACCTACAACCTTTGAAGCTTCTTCTTCTTCTACAACACTTTTTCATCATCGTGTGGTCCAATGGACAAAGTGATCGGCCGCAGATCAGACTCCTATAGCAATACTTTCCCAGAATCATTTTATTGTACTTAACATCCTCGTATAGGATTAATTGTACTCTTTTTCTTGTTTGTAAGCAAAAAAAGAAAGGTTTTGTATAAACCCTCTTCTTCTTCTACATATTTTATTTATTCAAACAAACACGAGCTAACCGAGCCAAATAAATAAAACATGTATTCACGATATACACCAGTTCTCCATAGGGCCACTACGCTAAAAATAGGGTATTAGCGGTTCCAGTGTTCCTATAGTGAAATAGTGGCTCGGCATAATAATAGGTCAGATAATGCACTCCACTAAGGCAGATGATATACAGTACCTGTGGTGGCCAGCCCACAGCGCACTAGAATGAATCTTTGTGGGAAGGTTCGTTGGCTTGATCTCAGGATACCTTTTCCTCCAATGTTACTACCACTTTTAGTTACCTAATTAGCCCTATGTTGTATTTGAAATATCAAGGCGTGGTCACATGATAATTTCCCTTAAGATGTCATACAAAGTACATGCACGCCAGATACGAATCCATAGAAGTCAAATCTGGATTCACCCGAGCGTGTATGCAATATTCAGACAACTTATATCCTAATCATGCTTTGGTAGTTGACTCGCTTATTAAGCCCGTGCTGGAAAAACAATATATATTTATAATATCACGCGTTCAGGAATTTGGATGCATTCTTGATGCATAACCCAAATATAATCACTTAACACGTGACACGATATGTTGTACCTCGACGCACATTAAATCATGGACAATATCAGGCAATAGTGGTATCAACACGAATACAATATTCGAGTCCAATTACCAATTATAAATTGGGTCACATGAATCAAGAAAATATTCAATCAAAATAAGCAAGGCAGCATGGGTCTCTAAGACGCATATGAAGTCAGGGCTGCATGACAAATCCTTGTCGCATATGAAGTCAGGGTCGCATGACAAATAATTGCCGCATATGAAGTCAGGTCGCAGAAAAAGTCCTGACCGCATATAGAGTCTAGGTCGCATGCTCAGGGTTAAAGTCTACTCCTTGGGACAAGTGTTGAAGTGACGAGAAATGAATGAAGTATCAGTGATGTGACATAAATTTATTGATGTGACAAGACATAAAGTGTGTCAGGAAAAAAAGTCAAAAATCATAGAAACATGTGTCATAATTTTAGAGCCATGCGTCCAAGAAAAATGGTGGCCGCATACTCTCCAATACCGTATAAGTGTTGGTGCCGCATGGACTTCGATGTTGTTTGGAGGTCTCTTAGACTTAGCAAATTTCTCATTCGTTCAGCGAGTGAAAACACAAGGTGTTCAAGGACACTTGTGTAAATAAGCAGTCATGTGTCCAACAAGATTGACACATGTTGTCAGTATACGACAAGAGTTCAGGCCACATAACCCTCTCGGGCTGCATAGCACTCTCAGAGCATAACTTGATGGTCGCATAAAGACTTCATCTTCTCAAGCTAGCAGGTTCGACCATGGTGAAAGCTCCAAAAACTAAAATTTTGTTTTATCCATAAAATTCTTATTTTAAGTCCAAATCGGGTGAACCAAAAGCCAAAATAATCTAAATTGAAAGCTCTATCATGTAGCAAAAAAATGATTTCTAAAAGTGCTACATGATAGAGTTCAAGTTCATCTATTAAAATACATGTTTAATATATCAAAACCAAGAAAAACTCATAAAATCCATAAAACTCTAAGTTAGAAATGTAAATCTACACTAATCCATCCCTCAAAATAGAAAAGTTCAAGTTCTAAAAGTGCCAAGAAACACATTGTCATGTCCTGATCTTCCGTAGGTAATCTGTCGTCCCTGCTAGTCACGAATCACCGTGCCAGCACTCCTATGGGACGATCTTTCCCATCTGGACATGATGTCGCACGAGCACAAGCTGTGTCAGTGCAAGGCTATTATCTGAACCGGAGAAAAAATGATTAAGCCACAAAGTCGCACAGATAGTCCAAATACAGCGGAATAAGAAATAAACAGACGATTGGTAACAAGTTTATAGAGTTATTACTAGAGGAAGCATTGTATAACACAAGTATATAAGTAAAACAAGCACTTTATCGATATTAAACAAGTATTACAAGCGGCGCTAGGCCAAGATTACAAGTCGCTCAAGCCTCTCTCTCTCTCTCTGAAACGATAAAAGCGTGCCAAGTGGCTACAATTATGGAATGATGCATAGGCGATGTTCCAATATTATGTCTTGTATATGTGCTTCAGTTTCGGACGCAATGCTCCAAGGCTCCAGAGCAAACTCCACGCCTTAGCACGCACGAAGGGGTTTCCGTACCGAACGAGGTTCTCCCGCACGCTGCAAGCAATCTGGTGGGTTATCAGTACATGAATGCACTGGTAGGGAGGCTTCTCGCCCGTTCGATAAATCCAAACACGTTATATAGGTTTCGTACACCATCTATTAATTTATCTTTCTAGTCTTGCCTTAGGATCAGTTTTATGGCATAGTGAAAAGCCTAACTCGTGTGGCAGTACGTCGTATGATATATGAGTAACACGGCGAGACTTACCAACTTACCATTTGTCCTTCCCTGTCCAAGAAAAACAAAGTTAAACCAAGCACGGGTATATATAATGAAATCCAGGGGCAATCGTATAAGCAAACACGAGTGTCACGAGCAAGGTTATATTTTCAGGTGCACGAGTTACACGGATTATCCAAAAGTGTTGCAGAAGATTTTTAAGTATTCAAATATACACAAGTGTGCACAAATATCTAATACTCATATCAGTTCAGTATTCCAGATTCTATGAGCGATGCAATGTCTCGCAGACGGATTGCCGCTAAGCGAGGATGACTTATCTATATGAAATAGAGTCGCTAGCATAGCCATAAAGGACGAGTTATAGTCTTGAATGAGGATGGTATGCAACGAAAGCACGTAAGGCGCTACAAGCCATCATGTCCAGCATGTGAGACTATCAGCCTTTGAGCAAGAATGGCACAACGTTAGCAGAGACGCCATCATGCTTGCACATGAAAGGCTGCTGCATAAGTTCTATCCGGATTGGATCGGCCCCGGTACCCCGAAGACCGTCCGTGGAACAAGATTCGAGAATCTTCCTTGTTACCAAGTTGTTCGTGACATGCAAGTCTTAGATCTTCCAGATTCACAACAGGATATGATAATTCTTGATTCTTGTTCTGAACGAGTATTGGTCCATAAGATATGATTCTTGCTTTACTTGACATGATTCTCGTTCAAAGTTTAACTTGACTTGATGTATTCTCATGTTCGGGAACTTCCTTGGCGATCTAACGGTCTCGAATACTTGCAGGTTCATATTGCACAGAAGAACCATTTGATAGTCTTCTGGCTAACTAGATGCATGAACGATAAGGATAGTGTTACTGGATCATGGCATAAAATTATGTGACAAGCATTAAAATAAGGCAAATGAGTACAAGTTACAATATAAGCAGGCAAGCATGCATTTATATAAAATATAAGCATTTACATTAGCACGGGTCTAAGGGGTAGTACGAGGAGTGAAACTATACATGAATATATCGAGCGATATAATCTAAGGGACGAGCAGTGTAAACAAGTGGAGTAGTGCACTATGAAGAGTATATAATAATCTATTCAAGGCATAGCAGGATCTACTTGTACGAAGCTAAGGTAGCAAGCGAGGGTCCAACTATAAGCCAAGTTTTATTTTCATGTTCTAACACAAGCAATACAAGATGGGATTATTCCCTTAGCTATGTGCATTGTATTTTTTATTAGCATGCAGGGGTGATTCACCAGGAGACTAGCATGTTTTATCCATATTTTAAGTGTACTGGATAAGCAAATACAAGTTCATCGTAGCCACCCACCTTAGCCATGATTCGCCTCGGTTAAGCGATACTCCGAGCAAACCTTTGAAAGTCTAAGTCTGAACTCCTGAAGGGCCAAGTCTGGAATTCTTTGCCTCAAATGAGTCATCTCGCTGAACAAGGCGAGTCGGGTCATTGCACTTGCACCGTTTGAATCGGCTATCCGCTTGAACAGAAAGGGTCGTTACACACATAACAAATATAATAGAACAATAATATGGAGGTTTTTCTATTTCTTATGCAAGGTGTACCTGCCTATGAAAATGGGGAGAGAAAACTAAAGAGAGAGGAAGAAATAAGGAAGTAAAGAGAGAGAAAATATTGGGTTATATATGGTAGGGTTGAGAGTTCAACCAAGGGTTCTCATGACTTGAACCAACCCACAAAATAAATCATGAACAAGGTTAAACCAAAGAATGGGTCTAGTTCTCAATGCACATGAAACTATGCTAAAATAAAAATACATTCCAAATACGTATATCAGGAACGGAGAGTGACATTTGGCAATCTAACTGTCCAGAATACTTTCAGGTTCATACTTGCACGAAACGACTATTAGATAGTCTTCCGACGAACTAGATGAATGCAAGACACGGATCATGTTACTTAATCGTGGCATAAAATTTTATGACAAGCATTGAAACGAGACGAGTAAGTACTAGTTAGAGTATAAGCGGGCAAGCATTGAAACAGTGAGAACATAAGCCTTTACACTAGCGCGAGACTAAAGGGTTAGTGCAAGTATTAAAACTGTGCAGTGGCATATAGAGGTGCGCATAAGGAAAACTATCAAGTTACTTCTTTTTCCATGTTATAGACAAGCAATACAAGATGAGATTATTACCTTAGCTAGGTGCATTGTATTCTTTATTAGCATACAAGGGGTATTTCGCCTAGCGACTAACATGTATCGTCCACGTTTTATGTGTGCATGCTAAGCAAAGACAGGTTCATCATAGCCAGGCACCTTAGCGATGATTCGCCTCGGTCGAGCGATACTCCGAGCGCGCCTTTAAAAGTCTAACTTTGATCTCCTGAAGGGTCAAGTCTGAATTTATTTGGCTCAAGCGAGTCTTCTCACTGAGCAAGGCTGGACGGGTCATCGCACTTCCACCATTTGAATCAGCTATCTGCATTGAGCGTAATGGGTCGTTACATTATACACCACTCAGAAAAAGTCTTGTCCTCGAGACTTCCTTAGCGCAAACCATTCTACCTCAGACTATCTAATCTAACTCAAGCATATTACTTTGTGTCATTAAACCTGTTCGAACACAAGTTCCTACTCATTTTTCTGATTTCGTGTCACGTGCGTGTTAGGTCTATTTTATTGAATGAATCTATCACTCAATCCAAGCTGGCTATATTTACTCGAACGTCGTGATCTACGACTCAGTTTCTATTGCGCCTTAGCGCAAAACTATATCATTTAACGCATGGTACATTATAATCTACTATGTACGAAGGTCTTAAGCTAGGGCCAACTTAACCAAATTGATATACTCGTCTATGCGCATCTGAACATCTTCATATGCAGCTGCATTCGAGTTCAACATATTGCTGAGTCTAAATCGTACACAAATTCAAGGCGTCCTCCAAATATATGTATTTTAACCAAACTTAGATAGTGAAATCGGACAAGCTACTAGTGAATAATTTCTTCGAGCAAGATGATTCTGTTCCCAAGTATTTTTTGCGTTATGAAACCACAACGTTATCTCTAGCGGGGTCAATCAAAGCCTACGCCAATTTAAATCCAACACAAAACAAATATTTCACTACCATCAAGCACGATCTATCCAATCGACCGACTAGTGTTCAAGTTCTACCATTCATTCCGTTCATGTCAAACATCAACTTACTAGCACAAACTTACCGTTCCAAGCCTATCTCTAAGTTGTTGCCCCAGTTCTATGGCTCATTCAAGCAATACTCTAAAGTCGGTCACACAAGTTCTTTTACTTGGCATAAGGTCATCTGCCTAACCGCTAGGTCGGCTCACAAGGTCATAGGTACAGTTTACTTTCACAATATTTATCGTATAAATTCATTATACGATGATCGTCCCGATTCCTAAGGTCAAACCATTGTTCGTTCATACATGGTATTCTATCCAATCTCATTTTATACAAATTTCTAAACATTGAGCAGTGTTCATCCTAACCATATCAACATGTTTGTTGCACAGGGTCCAAGTTTGTTTTAACAAAACCGTCCTACGTTAAGTTCATTCTACCGAATCTACGATATATCATGTCGCACGTCAAACTTAGCGATTCACATAGTCTCTCCTTAAACACATGACTATCCATTATTTTTAAGTCTAGACCACTAAGTCACGATTAAATTTCTAAGTCTTCGATATAACTCATCAACTTAAGTCATCCAACACCATGCACATATTCGTTCATAAAACTATTAAGTGTGTCTTACTTCCCGTTCTAGACTAACTCATCCTCGAAGCACTTCTGATTTACTTGTATTCTCAAACTCGCCATATCGTGTCAAACCACAAGTCAAAATGATCATCCAATTGTCATGCTCTGGTCTCTCGCAAGTTTAATCATCCCTGCTGGACGTAAAATTACCACACCAACGCTCCCGTAGGATAATTATCCTAATCTGGACGTGATGCATGTACGAGCTAGGAGTTGTGCTCGCATAAGACAAGAACGTCAAACGTTATGGTTATCATTGAAATGATCAAGACACCTTATCGTTACACTTTATTCCGTCCAAGTTATACATTGATCCACCAAGATATTTTCATCTAATAAATGTTCATGCCGTGGTCATAATTTGCCTAACCAAATTGTCCAACATCAATATTATCGTTCGATCAATCTGTAGTCTATTTTTAGCATTCCTCAAACAACTAAGTTCAAATACTCTAGCCAAAGTCTATTCACTTTTGATACGTTCCATTTTATCGAGTTCGTCTGCATAAACATCGAACATGTTAGGCCTTGATCTCCCGTAAGTTCGATCAACCCCGCTGAACATGAAATCACCATTCCAGTACTCTCATGGGATAATCATTCTCATCTGGGCCTAATATTGAGTGTTATCTTTCGAACTAGATTCATGATCGTTCTTCCAAACTCCAGATTAAATTCGTTATCGCTTACCTCAATCATTGAACTACAACATTCTTTTACTTGTATCCATCTGTGGTATCTTCCAACTATCGATACCATATAAGTCTTACAAATTCAAACTACAATCTCCCATACTCGGGCTAATTCTCTCGAGCGATATCCTACTAAATCCAATTTCTAATGCACGTTATCTTCCATCGTGCTAACTTCGATCGCGTCCTAGATTATTCTATCTCAAACTCAAGTTTTAATCTGTTTGATTCAATTCAAAATCGCTCGTACGATCCACTAAGTTTTCTCGAATAAGATGTTGATTCCAATACTTTGAATCCTAACTCGAAATAAGCCTTATTACTTGCTTAACACATTCTCAATCGTTCGACCCAACTCTCGCACGAGACCTTCGAATTTGATACTTACTCGGTATTACTTATACTAAGGCTTCGCACAATCACGTCGCTTGTTGATAGACTCATTTGCTACTCTGAATTCCTTGATTCGCTCGAACATTTTGAAGATGATCAATACACCACTCATGGTTTGAGCTATACTCTACAAATTTTTAAAACTTATTATATCCTCAAATCGTCTATTTGTTCCTGAGCTATCGCATACACCACTCAGGAATTGAGTCATCCAACAAATCCCCAATCGTGTTCGCATTGCTTACTCGTATATCCAATTCGTTCCTTGAAACTCCAGCATGATCTCTATGTATCGCCTTGATAAATCTTATTCTCGTATATACCTCTATCGATAGTCATCCACACAACCGTATCATGATTCATAACTTATTGATACGAATAACCGTCCGAACCATTTCTCAAAATCCTAGCACGATCGACTATATTCGCCTTAGCGATAATCTGATAACGTTTCTATCGGTTGTCATTCTCTGACTTATCCTTATATGAAAGATATCCCAATCTCGCTCAAAAACTTGCTCGCACCAAAGGGTCTTGGCGCGTGATACTCAACACAACTTAGCCGAAAGGCCGTGTGCATAGCTATCCCGTCCGAACGATATTCTAGTCTCGCAAGCTAACCCACTTAGTATTTGTATATAGGTATTCGGGTTCGCACATAACTTGCCAATTCTAGCATGAGTCTATTTCCATAAAGTCTTACACAGTTCGACATAAAGCCTTCACATCACTATAATGTTCAAGCAATCAAATCATTCGCATGCACTTTTTAAAAATATTTAGACTTATTTTATAGAACATCCCAATGGAACAACGAGAGAGGGCATCTATAACATAACCCACGAACAAGATTTCAAAACTGATAAAATCGATATAAAGTCCAAGGTTGTAAACCCGTGCTCTGATACCAATATATCATGCCCCGATCTTCCGCAGGATCGACCGTCCTCGCTGAATGCGAATCACCACGCCAGCGCTCCCGTAGGACGATAGTTCCCATCAGGATATGATGTCGCGCAAGCACAAGCTGAGCCCGTGCAAGACCAAGGTGTGAACAAGCGATAAAATAATTATGCCACATAGTCACATAAATAGTCTCCAATGCAACGAATATTTGAACGACACGAGTAAACGGTCGTTTGATAACTAGTTCGCATCATTGATATAGCGGAAGCATAGAATAAACACGAGTATGAAGCAAAAACAAGCTTTTTTGATAATGCAATAAGGTTACAAGCGGCACTAGGCCGAGATTACAAGTCGCTTAAGCTCTCTCTCTCTCTCTCTCTCTCTCTCTCTCTATCTCTCTCTCTCTCTTTCTCTCAACAATAAAAGCGTGCCAAAAGGCTTATAACATGTGATGATACATAGGCAATATTCCAACATTGTGTCATGTATATGTGCTTCAGCTCCGGACGCAACACTCCAAGGCTCCAGAGAGAATTCAATGCCTTAGCGCGCATGAGGGGGTACTCCGCATCGAACGAGGTTCTCTTGCACCCTGCAAACAACCTAGTAGGTTATTAGTATATTGAATGCACTGGTGGAGAGGCTTCTCGCCCGTTCGACAAATCCAAACACGATATATTATTCCGTACACCATCTATTAAGTTGTCTTTCTAGTCTTGCCTTAGGATCAGTTTTATGGCATAAGATATAGAGCCTAACTTGTGTGGCAGTACACCGTGCGATATACGAGTAACACGACGAGACTTACCAACTTACCAATCGTCCTTCCCTGCCCAAAGATAAATCCATGTTAAACCAAGCACGAATATATATAATAAAATCCAAGGAATCGCATAAGCAAACACAAGTATCATGAGCGTATTTATGATTCAGGTGCACGAGTTACACATATTACTCAGATGTGTTATACTCAGATGGGTTATAATAGATTGCTCGGGTGTTCAAATTACTAAGTAGTCTCGGTGTCCTTTATAGATATGCCAGCGATAATTATTCATATAGATTGTAGTCATGAGCGAGAATGGTATAAGACTCAATAAAATGAGGCATCACATGCCATCCTGCCCAAAAATGAGACTACTTAGTCTTAGAGCGAGAATGGCATGCAACAAAAATTATGAGGCACTACATGCCATCCTGCCCAAACACGAAGACTAACACGATGTTCCATTCGAATCGGATCGGCCCTAGTGCCCCGGTGACCGTCCGCAGGAACAGATTTGAAATACCTTGTGCACAAGTTTTTCGCGATATGCAAGTCTTGGATCTTCCAGATTCACGGGAATTACGATACGATATTTTCAATCCTTGATTCTTGTTCACACTTATCAACTCCCCGAGCCATCAAATTCAGTACATGACGAGTGTTGCTTAACTTGACATGATGCAGTACCCTCGTTCGAGAACTACCTTTGGCGACCTAAGGGTCCCGAATACTTTCAGGTTCATACTTGACACGACATATTCAAGGGGTATTTCGCCTAGCGACTAGCATGTATCATCCATGTTTTATGTGTGGAGGATAAGCAAAGACAGGTTTATTGTAGCCACCCACCTTAGCGATGATTCGACTCAGTCGAGAGATACTCCAAACGCGCCTTTGAAAGTCTAAGCCTGATCTCCTGAAGGGCCAAGTCTGAATTCATTTGCCTCAAGTGAGTCTTCTCACTGAGTAAGGTGGGACGGGTCGTCGCACTTGCGTCATTTGAATTGGCTATCCGCATTGAGCGTAATGGGTCATTACAAGTAGCATATATGTCATAAAATGGAGAGGGGAACATCAAGGAGGAGACATCTCAGCAAGTGAGGTGGCATGGTAGGTGGAGGACAAGTTAATAATTTACTAGAGATAAGTAGAAAGGTATTTGATTAAATGATTTAGTTTTTATACTAGAAAAAATAAATTATTATACACTTTAATTAATCCAAAATGTGGATACAAAAATGAAAACCATAAAATATGTAAGAAAATATCATATCATAAGAAATTAAAATTGCATCCATAGTCCGAACTGAATACAAACTTAATTACCGAACATATATACAAACTATAATAAAATAATAGGATTATTTATATTAACCTCCCCTATATTTTATGTTTATTACACGGATCTCACTTACTTTGAAAATAATTACACGGTTATGTTTTATTGTCAAATAAGAGGGGTCAGTGTAATAATTGTTTGCCTAAAACATAAAGCATAGAGAGGTTCATTTAGCTATTTTCAAAATAAGAAAGTCCGTGTAATAAACATAAAATATAGAAAAAATGTTAATATAAATAACCCAAAATAATATTTTAAATATTAGTGATATTTTAGCAAATTTTGTCCCATTCGAAATATACAAACTAGCATATACCTCTATTTTTAAACTACTAAATGCCCACATTTTTTGTACGAAACAATTAAAAATTTAATATATACCTCCACTATTTTATCCATTTTTTATTGTTTTACAACAAATGGAAACATGTGCTATTTTTTTTTTATAAAGGGAGTTATATACTAGTTTATATATCTCCAATCTCCAATCTTATAATGCAGCTTGGAATCAACTAAAAATTGAGCCGTCAAAGCCGTAAGTAAATACTCAACCAATTTAAAATTTTTTTAAAATTGACGGGAGATAAATAAAAACTGAAACCGACTTCCCTCTTACGTAAGTAAACACTCAACCAATTAATTTTTTAAAAAACTTACGAAAGATAAATGAAAACTGAAACTAACTTTCCGCTTATCTGTCCAAGCCTAAGCAAATAATTAACAAATTTAATTTTTAAAAAAACTTACGATAGATTTAAAAAAACTTACGACGGCCGTGTTGTGCTTGCGCACGTCTGGTGGTTGGGGCATGGACGCGTAGGCCGGAGGGGGTGGGGGTGGGAGAGGAGCGGAAGGAGGGAGGAGGAAAGGTCAGCAACTGTTAGGAACTAGCTGAGTCTCTGTTGAACACTCACATGGGGATAGCAGAGCATCAAAGCGGCAATAGAGTTCACCTAGTATCACAAGAGAGTATCAATTTCCCTCTTCTCTTATTTTTATTTTGAAATTACATTTGAATTTAGTAGTGAGCTGACTGGATATGAGCACTATGATTGGGCCATCTGTTGCCAAGTCACCCGACTAACTAATACACCTTAGCAATTAGTTAGTTGGGCTATTAGTACCATAACCAGTCATCAGCTGTAATACCCATTTCCTCAGTATATAAAGGAATGGGAGAAAATATAAGGTATGAGAAAACTTATGTTCAATTTACCTTTCCTTTAAGCTTTACTTTCAGAGTTATCTCTTTTTTCTTTCTTTTCCAGTCTAATAGCTTAGAAACCCTAGCCGCAACTTTTCTTTACATTACAGTCTTTATCTATTTTTTCAGTCAATTTTCTATCTCAGAGATGATAAACTCTTCTCGAGAAGGGGTTCCGACGGATCAATCTAATCGGCCACCTAACAACTTGGTATCAGAGCAGTTAGATTTTGTGGTCGAGGCAGCCGAGGAGCACAGCTCAAGTTGCTACGGAGCCCAGCAAGGTTCTCCCGGCGGCTGGTTTGAGTCCACCAATCGAGCAAAGATTTCAGTCTATGGAAGGTAAATTCCAAGCTCTCAGTGATAAGGTTGATAGAGTTTTGGAAGAAATGGCCAGATCTAGGAAAGACTCAGAGTCTCTTCCCGTGGTGATCGAAATCCCTAATGCAGCAACTCCAATCCAGAGCATCCATGCCCAAATCCATAACCAGATAAAAAATCCCCATAACCAAATCTATCCAAACAATGCTCAGATCCAGACTTCCCATAACCAAATCTACACATCAAACCATAATGTCCAAGCTTTTGTACCCATGGTCCCATCAACAACACCACAAACAACCCAACATCCTTATCCCCATCCTCCCATGGTAGACGTTTATGCTCCAAATGCAAGTCCCAGAATCGACCTCCTAATATCTCTATCCATGCTCCCAATCCTTTGGCTTACCATGTAACTCCAGTTACATCACCCACTTATGGAACCAATCACTGGGGAATGCCTAATGTAGCTCCTACAGGACAAGGTTGGGGGTCAGCCTACATTGAGATTGAAGATACCAGACTTCGATGGCAATACAGAGGTGGAGGAATAGATGTTAAGAGTGACACATAGGGGGATAGAGTGAGAGTGTGCTCGGTGCAGATGAAAGAAAAGGCATCATACTGGTTTGATTGGTTGATGAAGATTCAGAGTGGGATCTTGAGCTGGGAAGACTTTTGTCAATCTATCAAACTAGAGTTTGGGCCTTCCCAGTTTATAAACCATGTAATGGAGCTGAAGATCTTGACGCAAGAGGAGACAGTATCAGATTATGATGCTCAATTCAATGGTCTATCTAAAAGAGTCTAAGGTATTTGTAAACACCCAGATTTTTTTTTCTGAAATTAAAAATGAATTTTCAGATTTTTCTGGAATTTTTAACAAATTAAAATAAATATTTTCTGGTATTAAATAAATTGTGTAATTTTATTAAATATTAAAATATTATGAAAATAATATTTTTGGGTTAAAATAAAATATTAGACATACTGTAATTTTTCTGAAATTTATTGGACCCCAAAACTATTTTTAAAAGACCTAAAAACAAAGTTTTTAAATAAACAAAAATAAACCAACTTGAACCAACCAATATAAACCGAACCAGACCAACCCTAAACCCAACCCAAACCGTAGTGGGTCGGATTTGGACCCGCATCCAAACCCGACCCGAACCCGACCCGATAACTGTAGCTACAGTGATCCCGAACCCCTCGACTTCCAGCCGTTCCCCGCCGCTTCGGCTCCCGCCGCCTCCCCACCGCCGATCGATACTGCCGTCGACGCTCCGCCTTTCCGCCCGCAAGTCTTCCCCACCGGCCGGCCCTGCCCCTTGTCCTCCCAGCCAACCGCCGGCATCTCCACCTATTTAAACCCCAACCACCACCATCACCGCCCTCACCAACCTCCTCCGGCCGCCTCCTCTTCCCCGGCGACTCCGTCGTGACCTCGACACCCAGACCTCGATGAATCCCCGTTGTCACCGCCTCCACCACCACTCTCCTCTGGTCGCCCCATCACCCATCACCACCACGATCTCAGCCTCGACAGAGCCCCTGCCTCGGCCGATCTCAGCCCCACTGCAACTCTGGTCGTTCGAGCCACCGACGAAGACCTTCCGCCACGAGCCCGACCTTTCCGACGACTCCGGCGACCCGTCGACAAGCTCCGCCACCGCAGAAACCCGTCGTCGCCGTGCTGCGCCACCTCGCGTACGCGTTGAACAATCGTTACCGACGTCCTGTTCAGGTGAGAATTTCTCTCCTCGCCGCCTCATTTCTCAAACCTTCTGTTGTGACGCATTCCCTGTGTAACCCTCTCGAAATCCGTACAAATAGTTTGGGGTATCGTGTCATGTGTCAGTCGCAAACCGCGATGCAAAAACAGGAAAATAATCCCTATTTTTCTGAAAAATCAGAATTTGGTCCCGAATACCCTGGTTCACGATCGTTTTGCGTGCAACCTGTTAATTAATTCTAAAATCACTTTAACAGTAATTTAGACCCTATAACCAAGTTTTAAAACCCTATTTTAGTTTAATTTATTGAGCTGTAGTTTGTATTTAATTCGAGGGTGAAAATGACCAAAAACTTGGTTATTTAAAAATCTAATTTTTTCCGGAACTGGATGCACCCCGCTAAACGAGGCGACTTGGTCATGTCCAAATTTTATAAAAATGTGTGCGCCGTCAATACGGACGTGTGGAATTTTACGAAATTTGATTTGGATGTGCGTGCACACCAGAATCAACGCGTGTCCGTCGATAACGCCCCGTATCGGCCCTGTTCTGAAACTCGTTGTAACTTTGTGTATGCTCGTTATTTCGAAACGAAACTTGCGCCATTAGACTCATAGCGATACGCTGGTCCTGTGAACCAAGTTCGGTTCGATTCTGAGAATGTTGACAAAATTCTGTATCGTGGGCCCCACGGCTTCACTTGACGGGCAATTTTGTGATCGGCTAATCGGAATCCGGTTCTAGAGATTCCGTTGGGTTCGTATCATCGTTCTGGACTTGTAGATACTAAGTTTGATAAATTTGGAGAACTTTGTCTCCGGCACATTTCTCGGTGCGAAGTGGGCCACATATGGACCCTACTTTGACCAGGAACTGTCAATTTTGTCTCTGTGTCCAAATTGGACTTATGGACAGACAATTCTAGCTATTTCATATCTTCTGAGCATGATGGTAATGTCTATTTCAGAAACTGAAGTAGTACCTGCAGATCCCGCGGATACTAGAGCAGCAGTTGGAAACCAAACCCTAGGCAAGTGTACCTTGCCAATCTTGCAGTATTTGCTACATAATGTTCTCTTGATTTTAATTATATGATATAAATGTTCAACCTAGGACCGTGTGACATTACTTAACGTCCGAATAATACTCGGATGTCAACGCCGTACGCTGAGTTGTGTAACGTCACTAGAGATTAATATCGCGACCCTATACATCTTCGTGCTTGCATTATCAAGTATGCCATATCTCAGGACACTTGACACTGTTCATGAGACAGAATCTTCCTGAGATATTCATGGTGATTCTGTGTAGGTTACAGGATTCGAGACATAGACTTTATATATATGCTTAGCTATCATTATGACTCACTACATCAGTTAGAGGTCATGATCTTGCGTGTCATGGACATGAGATATATGATTACATTGGATGGGGAGAGACACACAGGCTACGGGCTAATTTTATATATATATTTATTATTGTGAGGCTCTAGACTCTACATTTGAGTTAGGCACTCTACTAGTGATATCACTGCTACCGGCTCCCCGACACAGAGCTTGTAATGGTCTCAGCCTGAGTTATAGTGATGCTCTCATCTTGTATATTACTTAGCTGGTTATATAGTTTACCCTATTGATTCATTTATTTTTGTACTCCATTTACTTTGGCTTGAGTTATTTTTTTACCTTACTATGTCCCCTGAGGACTGGAATCCGGATTATGTCCCCAGGTTTAGCAGAGGAGATCTACCCCGAGGTGTACGGGACAGGAGCATACATTAGAGTAGTACCAGAACCCGAGGACGAGGTGATCGCCGAGGATTTCTTCTAAGTATCTGCTTATTCTATACTCAGTCTTTACTGTTATTAGACTCTTTTATTTCTTGTTTAATGAACTATTGTATCAGACTTATCATCGGGTTGTTCCCCGAGATATATTTTATTGAGACTTGATGTTGATTTATATTTCATATTGATTGTATTCATTTCTATGGATGAGATTAGTATCATAGACCCTTACTGTTGTTTTACAGCTTAAGTATACCCAGATGGGTCCATTAAATTGGGTTTGCCCATTGGTGTGTGCTGCTGGCCATTGCCACGTGTCTAGTCCCCCGTTATTTTGGGACTGGAGCGTGACATGGTTTTTTTGGTAGCCCATGCAAGTCTACGATTAAATTATTTTGGTTTTAATTAAGGAATCGAACAATCCTGCGACAAAGATAGGATAAGTTATAGGATCTTATCCACTTGATTGAATCTTTCTTGATCTCTATCGGATTCAAATTTCTTGACTTGCATCCTACCTTGATTGCTCCGTGCGCCTCTTATAGTTTATTTTGGATACAGAGTAATGGATCCACGAGCAAACGACAAGACTCCTGCAGGAACACCACAAGGTGATGTAGCCACCTACGAAGAAGATGGAGTGACGCCATTGAGTAGTGATCCCTCCATTCACCAAAGCAGTCAAGCAAAACAACATGCTTCTAGATTTCGGCGAGATGACATTCCACCTCCGCCATATTTTACTCCACAAGGGCATGCTATGGACGGACATCAGATATTTCATATGATCTACGCAATAATGCAAGCTCAACAGCAGATTCAACAAGAGGCTCAGCGTCCCGAGGCAGAGAATTTGTGAAACTGTATAGTGACCGCATTAGAGCAGGCGAACCCATCAGCTCGATGGCCATCGACGAGCTCTATCACCGATTTTTGCCAGCTGAAGCCTCGTACCTTTTCAGGCAAGGAGGAGCCCACTGATGTTCATGAGTGGCTCACATACACTCAACATCAATTAGAAGCAGGTGAGCTTCCAAAGGAACGTTGGATGACTGTCGTCAGAATGCAGTTGACGAATAATGCACATCACTGGGGGCTATCTGAGGAAACACGGCTCGGACCAGACCAAGTCACTTGGGAAGAGTTCTCTAGACTCTTTCAGGAGATGTACATTCCATCTATTGCTCGATCGAAACTTCGGGACAAGTTCAATCGCCTCACTCAAGACAATATGACAGTGGAAGAATACAATGCAGAGTTCATTCGTCTGAGTCGCTTCGCCCCTACCCCGATCCCGGCAGAAGAGGAGAAGGCTGAGAAGTTCTTCGACGGACTAAACTTTGAGCTACAGAGACAGATTGGCTCGGTTGTACCTACTTCTTACTCGAACGTCCTTGCCGCAGCACGACGCATGGAGCGCGTCACCAAGAGAGTCAAGCCTGAAACGACCATTTATACCAGCACCAACCAAAGCATTACACGGGGAGTCTGTAAAGCGACCTCAGAGGAATCCACCGCAGAGAGCAGCACCAAGAGCCCCATCCCTTCCTACTTGTCACTATTATGGCAAGGTAAGCCATATTGAGAGGGAGTACAGACGCAAGTTGGGATTGTGCTTGCTTTGCGGATCCAGCCAATATGCAGCCAGAAATTGCATGAAGCATCGAGAAAAAACATCGATGGTTCACCAACGAGCACCAATGGTTAACCAACAAGCTTTACCAGCACCAGGAGGGTATCAGCCGAGGCCACCTTTGGCACCCCAAGCAGCACTCTTCCAGCAATAGCAGAGGGCACCACCACAAGGACGCGAACAAGCTTTTGAGATGACAATGGAGGACGCACGGACTCGTGGAGTAGCGAATACGCGTAAGATTTAAGTTATTCATAGCTATCTATTCTTAGTAATGCCATAGCACATGCCTGTTAATTCATGAACTTAGCCTTAAACCGAGTATTTTGAACTTATTAATAATTGATGACCTAGTTTTCCTAAGCTGTAGTTTTCCTTGCTCTAACCAGATTTCTTTCCTCTTGAATTACCAAACTTTCATTGTCTAGGAAAATACTTTATTCCTTCCATATGTGTTTTGCTTAACCCTCATCCTTCGATTTCTCTTTGGTCATGATTCTTTAAGTGTGTCGTGCTTTGAACATATTTTGCAACCGTGTCATCTCTTCTGACCGGTTACGTTTCGTTATTCTTTGATTGCGAGGACACAACCCTCTTAAGGGGGGTAGATTGTAAATACCCGAATTTTTTTCAGAAATTAAAAATAAATTTTTGGTTTCTGGAATTTTTAACTAATTAAAATAAATGTTTTCTGGTATTAAATAAATTGTGTCATTTATTAAATATTAAATATTATGAAAATAATTTTTTTGGGTGTAAAATAAAATATCAGACATACTATAATTTTTTTGAAATTTATTGGACCCCAGAACTATTTTTAAAAGACCTAAAAATAAAATTTTTAAATAAACCAAAATAAACCAACTTGAACCAACCAATATAAACCGAACCAAACCAACCATAAACCCAACCCAAACCGCAGTGGGTCAGATTCGGACCCGCATCCAAACCCGACCCAAACCCGACCCGATAATTGTAGCTACAGTGATCCCGAATCCCTCGACTTCCAGCCGTTCCCTGCCGCTTTGCCTCCCGCCACCTCCCCGCGGCTGATCGATTCCACCGTCGACGCTCCGCCTTCCCGCCCGCAAGTCTTCCCCACCGGCCGGCCCTGCCCCTTATCCTCCCAGCCAACCGCCGGCATCTCCACCTATTTAAACCCCAACCACCACCATCATCGCCCTCACCAACCTCCTCCGGCCGCCTCCTCTTCCCCGGCGACTCCGTCGTGACCTAGACACCCTGACATCGACGAACCCCCGTTGTCACCGCCTCCACCACCACTCTCCTCCGGTCGCCCCATCACCCATCACCACCACGATCTCAGCCTCGACAGAGCCCCTGCCTCCGTCGATCTCAGCCCCGCTGCAACTCCGGCCGTTTGAGCCACCGGCGAAGACCTTTCGCCGCGAGCCCGACCTTTCCGACGACTCCGACGACCCGTCGATAAGCTCCGCCACCGCAGCAACCCGTCGTCGCCGTGCCGCGCCACCTCGTGTACACGTTGAACAGTCGTTATCGACGTCCTGTTTAGGTAAGAATTTCTTTCTCCTCGCTGCCTAATTTTTCGAACCGTCTGTTGTGACGCGTTCCCTGTGTAACCCTCTCGAAACCCGTATAAATAGTTTGAGGTATCGCATCCTATGTCGGTCGTAAACCGCAACGCAAAAACAGGAAAATTATCCCTATTTTTCTAAAAATTAGAATTTGGTCCCGAATACCACAGTTCACGATCGTTTTGCGTGCAACCTGTTAATTAATTCTAAAATCACTTGAACAGTAATTTAGACAGTATAACCAAGTTTTAAAACCCTATTTTAGTTTAATTTATTGAGCTGTAGTTTGTATTTTATTTGCGGGTGAAAATGACCAAAAACTTGGTTATTTAAAAATCTATTTTTTTTCGAAACTGGGTGCGCCCCGCTAAACGAGGCAACTTGGTCGTGTGCGAATTTCACCAAAAGGTACGGGCCGTCAATACGGACGTGTGGGATTTTACGAAAGTTGATTTGGATGTGCGTGCACACCAGAATCAACTCGTATCCGTCGATAACGCCCCGTATCGGCCTTGTTCTGAAACTCGTTATAACTTTGGATGTGCTCGTCGTTTCGAAACGAAACTTGCGCCATCGGACTCGTAGCGATATGCTGGTCCTGTGACCCAAGTTTGGTTCGATTCTGAGAACGTTGACAAAATCCCGTACGTGGGCCCAACGGCTCCACTTGACGTGCAATTTTGTGATCGGCTCATCAAAATCTAGTTCTGGACATTCCATTGGATTTGTATCGTTATTCTGGACTTATAAACACTAAGTTTGACGAATTTGAAGAACTTTGTCTCTGGAACATTTCTCAGTGCGAAGTGGGCCACATGTGGACCCTACTTTGACCAGGAACTGTCAATTTTGCCTCTGTGTCCAAATTGGACTTATAGACAGACAATTCTAGCTATTTCATATCTTCTGAGCATGATGGTAATTTCTATTTCAGCAACCGAATGAGTACCTGCAGATCCCGCTGATACCAGAGCAGCAATTGGAAACCAAATCCCAGGCAAGTATACCTTGCCAATCTTGCAGTATTTGCTACATAATGTTCTCTTGATTTTAATTATATGATATATATGTTCAACCTAGGACTGTGTGACATTACTTAACGTCCGAATAATACTCGGATATCAACGCCATACGCGGAGTTGTGTAACGTCACTAGAGATTAATATCGCAACCTTATATATATTTGTGCTTGTATTATCAAGTACATCATACCTCAGGACACTTGACATTGTTCATGAGACAGAATCTTGCTGAGATATTTATGGTGATTCTGTATAGGTTACAGGATTCGAGACATAGACTTTATACATATGCTTAGCTATCATTATGACTCACTGCATCAGTTAGAGGTCATGATCTTGCGTGTCATGGACATGAGACATGTGATTACATTGGGTGGGGAGAGACACACAGGCTATAGGCTAATTTTATATATATATTTATTATTGTGAGTCTCTAGACTCTACATCAGAGCTAGGCACTCTACTAGTGATATCACTGCTACCGGCTCCCCGACACAGAGCTTGTAATGGTCTCAGCCTGAGTTATAGTGATGCTCTCATCTTGCATATTACTTAGCTGGTTATATAGTTTACCATATTGATTCATTTATTTTTGTACTCCATTTACTTTGGCTTGAGTTATTCTTGTAGCTTGCTATGTCCCCTGAGGACCTGGAATCCGGATTATGTCCCTAGGTTTAGCAGAGGAGATCTATCCCGAGGTGTACGGGACATGAGCATACATTGGAGCAGTACCAGAACCCGAGGATGAGGTGATCGCCGAGGATTTCTCCTGAGTATTTGCTTATTCTATACTCAGTCTTTGCTATTATTAGACTCTTTTATTTATTGTTTAATGAACTATTGTATCAGACTTATCATCGGGTTGTTCCCCGAGATATATTTTATTGAGACTTGATGTTGATTTATATTTCATATTGATTGTATTCATTTCTGTGGATGAGATTAGTATCATAGACCCTTATTGTTGTTTTACAGCTTAAGTACACCCTGATGGGTCCATTAAATTGGGTTTGCCCATCGGTATGTGCTGCTGGTCATTGCCACGTGTCTAGTCCCTTGTTATTTTGGGACTGGGGCGTGACAGTATTAGTGAGGCATGTTTAATTAACCAATACATATGGGGACTCAAAGAAGAGGTGAGATACGAGGTCCATATAGCAAATCCCTCCACCCTACCTACATGTAAACCTTCTGAACCAAATCTAGGATTAGGATTTATTTAGGGTTATTTTGAGTTAGTTAATGGAGTTATAATTCACCTTATTTAATTTAATTCACTTGGTGCATCTTACCGTTGGTTCGATGTTTGGAGTGCTACTCTAGCTTTTGCCTTCAAACAAATTTTACACTATTGGCCTAGACGTACCAGTCTTCTATTCCGACCTTTGTGTCACTCATAAATACTCTCTCTTATGCTTCATTTTAATTATACAATATTTGTCACAATTATCTAATTTTAAACCTACATTTTGTACCTTTTTCTGTTCCAATTGAAATTGGAGACACAACCTTGATCCGTTTCTAGCAACCAAATATATGACGATAATATATTCTGAGTATACTATGTCCATGATACTTATGTCACTCCTAATTGCGACCCCATGCACTTCCAATTTATTAAAGAACAACTAGGACACGATTTATATTTAATTGGGAGCAACCGACTCAACCTAACCCAAAACTAAACCAAACACCAACCCGAACCCACACACACTTATGGCTCATACAAAATACCCCATCCCAATCTTCCTCTCTACAATACACCAAACACCATTTTGGCACACCAAATCTTATTTTTAACCTCATTCAAATTCAAATTCAGCATTTGCTATTTTTGGATGAAGACAAACCCATCTTTCCCTCTTCCACATATGTTTGCACACCCATTTTGGTGCAATTTCTATGGAGCACAACCATCACCCATCCCAAGACCAATTACAACTCTTCTTCATCCTCAACCACATGATCTTACCTACCCTCAATCACAACCCTTCATTCAAACACTCTCCCACGCATACAACCCCTCCCCCCCACCCCCGGACGGCCCTAATCATTTGCACACCCTCTTTATCATCTTTTTCACCACCCTCCTCATTCCTTCCCCACTGCTGGACCTGACTAGTAACTTCCTCCTCCATTGTACCTACACCCAACACCACCTCCTTCCTCATTGCCACCACAGTCGGCTTCCCCTATTCCCAACCACCCCGAGCTCCACCATCACAACCACAGGTCCACCACCGAACCACCTTCTCCTCATCGACCATCTCTTCCATCTCCTCTGCTGAACCACACAGCAGCCGCACCACCACCTCTAACGCCAGCAACCACCGCCACCACCACCATCACAACTATTGTTGCTTCTACAAGCAGCTACTGTTGTTGCTTCTCCTCTAGTAGTTGCTGGAGCCCGTCCCCTTCCCTTCCACCACCTGTCGGACCACCAAGCGCTACCACTGCAAGGCCACAGCACCCCCAACAGACCCGACAGCAACTGAACCACCCCCTCTACCCGAGTGCAAGCTCTAACTCGTGAGCTTCACACACACACACCCACCCGAGTGCACACCTTCCTTCCAAGCTTCCTCCTTTGCAAGTGAACTCTAGGTAACTGCTTTAAATCTCCTTCTTCTTCATCATGTTCTTCTTCTTAATATATTGCATGATCTCCATCTACTTGTTCTTCACCTTCTTATTGAATGTTGGATTGGGTATATATGCATCAAGGTTGATTGACATCTTGCCATGAGTATCTAACCCATTTAACACTTGTTTAAACCCTCCAATGGCACTTGGTTATTTAAATTCCATAATATAATATCTAGATTAGAGTGTTATTTAGAGTTATATATGCATGCTTGAGTCTTGGTTAGTGTCTACTAGTAGTTGTGTTCAATATCTAGATGTTTATTCAAGTTGAGATATTATATATATAGTGTTATACTAGATAATATTTTTTACCATGCTAGGGTGAAACATTTGCTTGGGAATATATTGTGCACATGTGTAGGGTGAGAATTTCAAGTTTAGTCATGATAGTATGCCATGCTAGAATAAATTTAGATTTGAGTATTGCTTGTGGGCACTTATTGTTGGTAGTCAAGTGCATATTTGTTTGAGTTTTAGTGATGTTATACTAGAGGGTTGTTGGTGGTATTTTTATGTAAAGAAGGAAACCCTAACCTATTATTAAATGCACATGTTTAGGATTGCATGAGTACCATGGAATGTAGATCATTACTAAAAGGTAGTTAAGCTATTTGACTTGTTGTGTACAATTATTGATGCAACAATGATATATTTGTGCATGGAACCTAGAGGGATAACACTTGATACCTAGATGTTGGAAAGTAACGTAGCACCTACGTAAACTCTAGTATGACCATGATTATGTTATATGAGAAGTTATACATTAGAAGACTGGGAAAGATAATGTGATTAGTAGACTTGGTTATTTTCATACCTACTTGATGTAGCACCCCGTTCCGCTCAAGCGGACTGCCGTCTCAAACGGCAATAGTACAGCTGTCCCGACCCGCTTTGCCTCGATCAAGAAACAAAGGATATCCAGACTTGTCCCTACAGGAATTCAGCTTAGGCTTTCAGAGGCTCGCTCGGCGTATCGCTCTACCGAGGCGAATCATCGCTAAGGTGGGTGGCTACGGTGAACTTGTCTTCGCTTAGCCAGCACACATAAAATCTGGAATATTTATGTTAGTCGCTAGGTGATTCACCCCCTGCATGCTAATAAATCTAACGCACCTAGCTAAGGGAATAATCCCAACTTGTATTGCTTATGCTAGAACACAAAAAAAAATTTGAAATACTGCTTATATTCAGACCCTCGCATGCCAAGTCCCCTAACGATCTAACTCTCGGCTTACCTTCGGGCCCGAGCAAACGTGCTGATTATGTTCCTTAGAAACGCATGCTTGTCTGCTTGTAATGTTGCCATGTTTTCATCCAAACCCCGGACGACTACTACGTAGTCGTTCCGTGCCTGAATGAACCTGCAAGTATCCGGGACCGTTAGGTCACCAAGGCAGCCCCGAACCAGGGGAATGCATCAAGGCAAGTCACTCACTGAACGTAGAATCATGGTTCAAGTATATCGTGTAATCGTGTTGCCTGAGATTGGTCAAATAAATCGTGTTGCCTGAGATTGGTCAAATAAATCGTGTTGTCTGAGATTGGTTTAACCCTGACTTGCATGTCGCGGACTAGTTCCACGGACGGTCACCGGGGCACTGGGGCCGATCCGGTCCGGATGGAGCTCGTATGTAGTCTCGTGTGCAGGAAGGATAGCTTGCAACGCATCATGTTCGTGTGCCTCGTGTACACGCGTAGCATGCTATCCTTGTCCTCGACTACGTCCAGTAATGGCTCTGCCAGCGACTCGTGTTCATATAGATAAGTCATCCTCGCTTAGCGGCTATCCGCGTGCGAGTCACTGCATTGCATCAATGAACAATTAAACACCTGAACGATCATGTTATAAACGACCCTCGTGTTTGCATATGCTATGCCCCTGAATGTTTATACATGTCCCTGCTTAAATTAACAATGTTGCCTCAATGTTTGCCTTGGACAGGGAAGGAGATGGTAAGTTGGTAAGTCTCGCCGTGTTTCCTCTCATGTTGTACGGCGCACTGCCCGACACGTTAGGCTATTCAATATTTACATGAAACTGATCCTAAGGCAACTAGAAAGACAACTTAATAGTTGTGCACGGAACTTATATTATGTGTTCGGATTTGTCGAGCGGGCGAGTAGCTTCCCCACCAGTGCATTCAATGTACTGATAATCCACCAGTTTGTATGCAGGGTGCGGGAGAACCTCGTTCGGTGCGGATGCCTCCAACGTGCGTGCTAAGGCCAGAAGTTCCCTCTGAAGCCTTGCAACGGTGCGTCCGGAACAGAAGCACATATATAAGACATAATGTTGGAGCGTCGCCTGACCATCGCCTGTATATTCATTCCACAGTTGTAGACACTTGGCACGCTTTTACTGTTTCAGAGAGAGAGGCTTGAGCGACTTGTAATCTCGGCTATACGCCGCCTGTAATACTTGTTCATATAAATAAAAAGAGCTTGCTTTACTTCAACTTGTGTTTCAGTGCTTCCGCTATATTGTCGACTCAGTGAACCTGTTACCAAATCGCTATGCGTTCATGACTCCGCTGTACTCGGATAATCTGTGCGACTCTGTGGCTTAGAACTCTTGCCGCCAGCCAATGAACCATGGCCTTGCACGAGCGTGGATCACGCTCGTGCGGCATCACGCCCGGATGGGTCAAAGCGATCGTTCCACGGGAGCGCTGGCGAGGGTGATTCCCGCCTAGCAGGAACGGCCGAAATAGCCTGTGGGAGATCGGGGCGTGACATGTTGGTATCAGAGCCTGGCTTCTACGCCTTTGGACTTCAATTCGATATCTTTGTTTTGAAAGCTCGTTCGTGGGTTATGTGCACGCTCTCTCTCAATGCCTTGATGGGATGTTCCAACAATAAGTCTAAATACTTTCAAAATGGGTTTTAAATTATATGATTGCTTGTCTGGTTGTATGCTGCGAGTGGCCTTTGTGCCAACCTGTGTGAACCCTTGAGAGTATCGCTAGTAGCTTGTCCGATTTTCACTAACTCTAAGTTTGGTTGAATGCATCTATTCGAGAGACGCCTTGAACTAGTGCACCATCCAAGACTTAAGGAAAGGTGAATTTCGAGTGCTAAGACTTCGCTATCACTAAGCTGGTTGACGTGTTCATGCTAAAAGTGCACTTCGAAAGTGCGCACGATCCAGTCTAAGCGATATGCTGATTTTGACGCTTGTGCAAGTGAACATCCAAATGAACAAGTACAACGACTTGTCTAGGATTGCCTCAACCCTAGATCACTGCTTGTCCTTAGTAAGTCTCGAGGACGAGACTTTTTCTAAGTTGGGTAGGATGTAGCACCCCGTTCTGCTCAAGCGGACTGCCGTCTCAAACGGCAATAGTGCAACTGTCCCGACCCGCTTTGCCTCGATCAAGAAACAAAGGATATCCAGACTTGTCCCTACAGGAATTCAGCTTAGGCTTTCAGAGGCTCGCTCGGCGTATCGCTTTACCGAGGTGAATCATCGCTAAGGTGGGTAGCTACGGTGAACTTGTCTTTGCTTAGCCAGCACACAAAAAATCTGGAATATTTATGCTAGTCGCTAGGTGATTCACCCCCTGCATGCTAATAAATCCAACGCACCTAGCTAAGGAAATAATCCCAACTTGTATTGCTTATGCTAAAACACAAAAAAATTTAAAATACTGCTTATATTCAGACCCTCGCATGCCAAGTCCCCTAACGATCTAACTCTCGGCTTACCTTCGGGCCCGAGCAAACGTGCTGATTATGTTCCTTAGAAACGCATGCTTGTCTGCTTGTAATGTTGCCATATTTTCATCCAAACCCCGGACGACTACTACGTAGTTGTTCCGTGCCTGAATCAACCAGCAAGTATCCGAGACCTTTAGGTCACCAAGGCAGCTCCGAACCAGGGGAATGCATCAAGGCAAGTCACTCACTGAACGTAGAATCATGGTTCAAGTATATCGTGTAATCGTGTTGCCTAAGATTGGTCAAATAAATCGTGTTGCCAGAGATTGGTCAAATAAATCGTGTTGCCTGAGATTGGTTTAACCCTGACTTGCATGTCGCGGACTAGTTCCACGAACGGTCACCGGGGCACTGGGGCCGATCCGGTCAGGATGGAGCTCGTGTGCAGGAAGGATAGCTTGCAACGCATCGTGTTCGTGTGCCTCGTGTACATGTGTAGCATGCTATCCTTGTCCTCGACTACGTCCAGTAATGGCTCTGCCAGCGACTCGTGTTCATATAGATAAGTCATCCTCGCTTAGCGGCTATCCGCGTGCGAGTCACTGCATTGCATCAATGAACAATTAAACACCTGAACGATCATGTTATAAACGACCCTCGTGTTTGCATATGCTATGCCCCTGAATGTTTATACATGCCCCTGCTTAAATTAACAATGTTGCCTCAATGTTTGCCTTGGACAGGGAAGGAGATGGTAAGTTGGTAAGTCTCGCCGTGTTTCCTCTCATATTGCACGGCGCACTGCCCGACACGTTAGGCTATTCAATATTTACATGAAACTGATCCTAAGGCAACTAGAAAGACAACTTAATAGTTGTGCACGAAACTTATATTACGTGTTCGGATTTGTCGAGCGGGCGAGTAGCTTCCCCACCAGTGCATTCAATGTACTGATAATCCACCAGTTTGTATGCAGGGTGCGGGAGAACCTCGTTCGGTGCGGATGCCTCCAACGTGCGTGCTAAGGCCAGGAGTTCCCTCTGAAGCCTTGCAATGGTGCGTCCGGAACAGAAGCACATATACAAGACATAATGTTGGAGCGTCGCCTGACCATCGCCTGTACATTCATTCCACAGTTGTAGCCACTTGGCACGCTTTTACTGTTTCAGAGAGAAAGGCTTGAGCGACTTGTAATCTCGGCTATACGCCGCCTGTAACACTTGTTCATATAAATAAAAAGAGCTTGCTTTACTTCAACTTATGTTTCAGTGCTTCCGCTATATTGTCGACTCAGTGAACATGTTACCAAATCGCTATGCGTTCATGACTCCGCTACACTCGGATAATCTGTGCGACTCTGTGGCTTAGAACTCTTGCCGCCAGCCAATGAACCATGGCCTTGCACGGGCATGGATCACGCTCGTGCGGCATCACGCCCGGATGGGTCAAAGCGATCGTTCTACGGGAGCGCTGGCGAGGGTGATTCCCGCCTAGCGGGAACGGCCGAAATAGCCTGCGGGAGATCGGGGCGTGACACTTGACACTTGTTTAGTCAACCTTAGTCAACCCAATTGGTTAGAACGCTTGCTTGGTTTAGACTCTAAAATAACTCATGACATTGCGTATGTTATTTTCTTATGTGTGCCTAGCGTAACATAGTGTTTGATATATTGTTATTATATTCATAGGCGCCCATGACGGTTCGACCTTAGTTGCGGATTTTGGATCTTTACTTGCTCACATCGAAGTTCCAGGCAAGTATATCTTGCCTTGTTGTACTTTTAAATTTAGTTAATATTATTGACATATTTCTGCTCTAAATATTATGTTATATAATTGTGCACTTCTAAGAATGCCTCGGGTGCTGTCGACGAAGGCGTTGACGTTAGGACATGTGTTTGACTTAGTCTTTAGTGGACGTACCTATAGTTGTGGAGTTATGTCACCCCCACATCTCAGATTAGGGGTATTTTCGTCTTTTTATAATTAATGTGCAAATGATTGCATGATAATTAATTATATTTAAATTGCTGTAATTTTATTTTATTGTTGCGCCTTACCGTTGCTTCGATATTTGGAGCGCTACCCTAGCTTTCGTCTTCCAACAAATTTCACATCTTTGTCCTAGACATGCCCGTCTTTCATTCTGACCCTTGTGTAACTTATAATTTTGTTCTATTGTGCTTCATTTTAGCCGCACAATTTTCGTCGCAGACGTTATTATTTAACTCTTAATAAATTCAACCTTGTATAATTGTGCGTTCCAATCGAAATTGGAAACACAATCTCGACCCATTTTGAGCAACCCAAATTAGAGTAATATTTTATTCTGAGTCTTCTACGTCCATGATATTTGTGTCCCACTTAATTTTAGCCCCATGTACTTCTAATTGATTTTAGAACACCAATTTTATTTATTTTAATTAAATTAAACCATAAATCCAACTTTGTGCAATTTTCCAATTGTTGGGCACTTTTATGCAAAAGTGCATTAAGGTATCCATTCTATTGGACACGACACGTAAATAAACCCATTTTCCCTTCATGTATATTTTTTTATAATTTTTGGGAGTGTGTAATTCAACATCAACCTCCTTGAACCATGGCCCTCCTAACCTTGAACCAATGCAATCCTAGCCTTTTGTTTTGAACCCATAATACCTACATGACAATCCAAGCCCAATTCTAAGAGATGTTGACCAAGTCAAACTTTTTTAGTTCAAACCAAGCCCTTTTTCCATGTGTATATAATCCCCTTTACTTTTCATTTTCCTTTTCTTTTCCTTTAAACCAAACCAATACCAAGCAGTCGACCCTATCTTCCCTGTTCATTCATCATCCCTAAACCGCCGGAGTCCCGAACCTCTCACCGGAGGCTCCTCCGCCCGGCTAGGCTGTAAAACCCTTAAAATTCTAAAAACTGTTTTATTATTTATTTTTAATAGTTATGGGCTAAATAGAGAGAATAGATTTTATTAGATTTATTTTTGAGAAGTTTTTAGCACTTAGAGGATTTATGGAGCCATTATAAATTTTTCCTAAATTATTCCATGTAGGAGACCCTTTGGACAGTAGCTAGCTTAACCGTATACACCAATATAATTTTTAGAACTTTCTATATAAATATATAAATAAATAGAATTCCTATTGGATCTCAACCGAAATCCAAACTCCTAAACCACTACCCGTTTGTCCTTTCTCCGCGCGTAAAGTTAGAAATAAACAGCAGCTGTAGCAAAACCACCTCCGCACGTAAACCGATTCTACCGCATAATTCCTTTCACCACGCGTAAAACAATCCCCTCTTATGACTCATCCCCCATGACTCATCCCCCACCGCCTCTTTACCTGTTGTTACTAAAAACTCCTCAACCGAAACCTAAACCAATGGAAGAACAATCGAAACTAGATCCAATGAAAGCATCAGCAGCATTAATTCTTAATCCCTAAGTTTTCCCACCGCCTCCTTATTCCTATATATATTACAACTCTTCCCAAACTCTAATCTCACTTCTTTCACCAAAACTTAAACACAATATCAGGACGTGCACTATACGAAGTCTTGCTCAGGCAAGTATACCTTGCCAAATAATTACTGTTTAAATAAATTGATTGCATGTTATCCTATTGCAATATACCTATAACTGTGCACGCCCGAGATTGACTCGGGTACAGTCGACAAATACGTCGATACGTAGTATAACTGACTTAGACATTAGCAGACTCACCTACAGATGCGAGGGTATTATGATATCCTCCTAGACCCTGACACTTGTACACGCATCATGATTGCAACTCATGTTGGGATGCAGGTTCGCGTACTCGACTAGCTACCGGTGCGTGGGACACACATCACGGTTTAGCACGTAGTTAGGATTATCTATAAAGTTGTGACTTGGCATATAGCTACGTGGTATGCACGTTGTGTATTCGACTTGTATATCCGTATTGGGCGGGGAAGACAACTAGTAGGCATATGGGATACACACATTGGATTCTGTAGTATCCGGAGGAGCCACGGGTCCAATGACTTCCTTTATTGCAGACATCGCGCTCTTCGGAGTGATACAGACGTATATATATTGCAGATACCTCATTCTTCAGAATGCAGGACATTACAGATACCACGCTCTTTGAAGAGTGGACGATATGCCTACGCCTACCCATACGTACCAAGGTTGTCTTCACATTGCATTCACTTAGATGGTTACCACACTCTTTATTTATTTTATTCAGTATTATATATGTCATGCTTTTATGTATCTTGTTATGTCCCACTGTCACGCCCCAGTCCCAAAATATCGAGGGACTAGCCACGTGGCAATGGCCAGCAGCACACACCGATGGACAAACCTAATTTAATGGATCCATCAGGATATACTTAAGCTGTAATACAACAATAAGGGTCTAGATATACTAATCTCATCCACAGAAAATGAATATAGCAATATCAGAATCAAAAAGCAAGATCAATCACAATAAAATATAATCTCGGAAATAACCCGATAATGAGTCTGATACATCTGTCAAGATACAAGAATAAGGATAACAACAGCAAATACTGAGTATGGACAAAGTATATACTCAGAAGATACCCTTGGGATCACTCGTCTACTGGATCTGGTACTGCTCCAGTGCCTGCTCCTGTTCCTGCTAATGCTCCTGCTAATGCTCCTGTCACGTGTAACTCGGGGTCGATCTCGTCTGCTAATCCTGGGAAAATAATCCGGATCCAGGTCCTCAGGGGACATAGCAAGGTACAAAATAACTCTAGCCATAAATAATGCAGTGCAGAAAATAAATAAATCAATAGGGGAACACTATATAACCAGCTAAGTGATATGCAAGATGAGAGCAGCACTATAACTCAGGCTGAAACCACTACAAGCTCTGTGTCTGGGAGCCGGTAGCAATATCATGTGGTTGTCTAGCTTGGAGAGAGACTAAGACGCCGGCATAATATAGTCAACATGTAGCCTGTGTGACTCTCCCCACCCAATGTAATCATACGTCTCATGTCCACAATATCTCATGTCCATGCCACGCAGGATTATAACTAATGCATCAAGTCATATAATATCTAAGCAAAAGAATATGTCATGTAACCTGTATCCTATACAGAATCACCATGAATATCTCAGGAAGACTTTGTCTCATGAATAGTGTCAAGTGTCCTGGGTTATGTCGCAATTGATAATGCAAGCACGAGAAGTATAGGGTCTCGGTATCCACCTCTAGGTGACTTTACACAACTCTGCGTACAGTGTTGGCACCCGACTATTAATCGGACGCTAAGTAAGTCACACAGTCCTAGGTTTAAGCATGTACAATATATAAATAAGGCAAGGAAATATGTAACAAGAACTGCAATATTTGGCAAGGTACACTTGCCTGGGGTTCTGGCTCCAACTGTAGCTCTGGTCTCAGTGGAAATTGCAGGTAGTCCTTCGTTTGCTGAAATAAATATCACCATCAGATTCAAAAAATATCAAATAGCTAGAAACGCCTGTCCTTGAGTCCAATTTGGACACATGGACAAAAATGACAGTTTCTGGTCAAAGCGGGGTCCACATGTGGGCCGCTTTGCACCGAAAAATGTGTCAGAACCAATGGTCTCCAAATTCGTCAAACTTAGTGTCAACAAGTCTAGAACGATAATACGAATCCAATGGAACTTCCAGAATTGGATTCCGATGAGCCGATTACAAAATCGCCCGTCAAGTGGAGCCGCGGGGCCCACGATACGCGATTTTGTCAACGTTCTTAGAATCGAACCAAACTTGGGTCACAGGACCAGCGTATTGCTACGAGTCCGATGGCGCAAGTTTCGTTTCAATCCGACGTGTGTACACAAAGTTACGACGAGATTCAGAACAGGCAAATACGGGGCGTTGTCGACGGATACGCGTTAATTTCGGTGTGCACGCACATCCAAATCAACTTCTGCGAAATCCTGCACGTCCGTATCAACGGTGCGCACCTTTCGGTGAAGACCGCACGCGACCAAGTCATCCCGTTTGGCGGGGCACACTCAGTTCCGGGAGAAAACGGGTTATTAATTTTCCTATTTTTTTATCGCGGTTCGCGATCGCCACAGGATGCGACGCACCGAGCGGGTTGCACTGGCATCGAGAGGGTTACACAATCTATGCGTCACAACTGACGGAACGGAAAATGGGGCAACAAGGAGAGATAAAACGCTACCTGAACAGGGCTCCGTGGAAACTGAATTCTTGTGTCCGGGTTGACACGACACAGGGGGACACTGTGTCTGGGTTGTTCTAGGGTTCTGGTTACTGCCGGAGACTCGCCGAAGCTGGGAGGCTGCGCTGGTCGGGGCTGGGTCATCAGGCGGAGGAGCTGCTAGCCGGAGGGCACGGCGGAGGCGAGCTCGCCAGAGCTGCTGGCCGGAGGGCACGGCGGAGGCGAGCTCGCCAAAGCTGCTGCGGGGTGGGACGAGGCAGGGGTGGCTCGGGCGCCGGCTCAGGCGGAGCGGCTGGGGGAGAGGAGCAGCCAGCGGGCTCGACGAGTGGGACGCTTCGGGGACGGCGCCGGTGGCTCGTGGCGGCGCTGAGGGGGTTTGACGGTGGACGGCGAGGCGGGTACGAAGGTGGCTAGGGTTAACAGAAGGAGAAGAAGGCGGCGGAGGCGGGTTTTATAGGCGGAGAAGGAGGTGGAGGGGTGGCCGTTGCGGGAGGCGGAGCGGCTGGGGGAGCGGAGCAGCCAGCGGGCGTTGCGGGGGAGCCGGAGCGGCGCGGCGGCGTAACGGCCGGCAGCAGGGAAGCTGAATCGATCGGGTCGGGGGAGAAGGGTACTGTAACACGGGTCGGGTCGGGTCAGTGGGTCGGGCGGCGGATCCGGCCCGATCCACTAATGCTAGGGTGTGGGTCGGGTTAGCGGGTTTAGGGTCGGCGGGTTTGACCCGGATCCGACCCGTAGGGTTTGGTTTATTTTGAAATAAACCGGGTCCGGTTGGTTTGGTTCACTTGAACCGGGTTTAATCCTAGGGTTTAATTGGTTTATTTTAAAACTTGGTTTTAGGATTTTAAAAATGCTTCCGGGGTCCAATAAATTCCCGGAAAATTACTCTATGTCTAATTTTTCATTTTACACCAAAAATATTATTTTCATAATATTTTAATATTATTTAACATCAAATAAAAAATCATTTTATTTCAAAATACCTAGGTTTTAATTACAGAAAAATTCTAGAAAATTCCAGAAAAATTGTAAAAAATCCATTTTAAAAATCCTGAAAAATCAGGGAGTTTACACCCACTGAGGACCTGGTTCCCTTCCAGATTTAGATGAGGCATACTATCCCACGGTGTACGGACCTGGGCAGGAGACGAGGTATGCATCCGAGGAGGAGCTAGAGGTGCTGTCATCCGAGTTCCTTTGATCTTGGGTAGACTTACCATCTGGAGCTAGAGCCTCTTTATCTAAATAGACGATACTCTAGCCATGTTATATTCAACACTCTTATTTTAGTTTTTGTAGTGGGTTTGTTCCCACCAGACATATCGGGATTGTACTATGATATTTCAGACTTAGCACTTATATTCCAGTACTTATTTCAGTGTTCCTTGATACTTTGTGGATGAGATTAGATATTACCTGTTATATGCTAGTACTAGACTTATTAGTAATTTAGGACAGCACATCACGTCTCTTTAGGTCCAATAAATTAGGTTTTTCTTCGGAGACGTGTCAGCTGACCAATGCCACGTGGCCTGGTCCCACATTATTTTGGGACTGGGGCATGACATGGTTTTAGTGGTGGCCCATCATGTCTAGCTTATATTATTTTGGTTACATAACTATACCAAACAAGCCTGCGTATAGGAATAGAGCATAAGGATCTCATTCACACTTGACTAAATCTCATTCTTCCTTTCAACTATCCTAGGTTGGATAAAACAAAGTTTTACGCCAAAAACCCTTTACCCTTGTTGGCGTAAAAGCCAAAAGATTGTCTCGTTGGCATAAAAACTAAAGGACTGTTGTTGGCGTAAAAGCCAAACGACTGCCTGGTTGAAAGGCTAATTGACTGTCTTGTTGGGGTAAAAGCAAAAAATAATAAGCCACGAAGGCAACTGCCCAGCGTAAACTTGATGATTCCTGATTATTAGACAAACAGCATAGAATAGCCTGATTAGGCATAAACTACAAAGATAGTGATGTGAGCGTATTAGTCATAGTTTTAGCTTTCTCAGTCATGACAAAGGATAAAATCTCGTGCATTAAATACAGAGATATGCCTCGAGTCCTGTGCAAAAGAAACAACTTTTAACGTATCGGCTGAATTTTGTCTTATCTTGAGCGTAAAAACTCATTTATGTCTTGAGCGTAAAAACTCATTTCGGACTTGAGCGTAAAAGCTCATTTCTATCAATATAGAATAGGCAGCGTATTCAGGAGACTCAAAATCTTCTTCCTTTGAGTGGTGTATCAAATATGTCCCTAAACGACAACCTGGGTCTCTGTGCAGAAACATCATCACAGCCACCCTCTCGATCATCGTGCAGTACTTTTGTCAGATGTCAGGTTCACTGATTGTCTGACAAATTTATCCAAGGAAATACAAAGAGTTCCTCATACAACTTTATGCTGCAAACGTATACTAGACTTTTACGCGCAGATTTTTGGCAGACCTTTTTATGCGAGTTTTACGCAGACTTTACGCTGCAATAAAAATAACGTATGTTAGATTTTAGGCAGTCAAACCTTACAGATTTTTACGCACAAACTTTTAGGCAGACTTTATGCAGGAAGTATAGCAGACTTTTACGCAGATAGCTCTGAAGCCATGATTTACGCCAGATAGTGAATCTCTACTTTACGCCAGACAGCTTGAAACTCTGTGTTACACAGACAATTTCAAAATCTTTACTTTACGCCAGACAGCTTGAAACTCTTTGTTACGCAGACAATTTCAAAATCTCTACTTTACGCCAAATTATTTTATCTCTACTTTACGCAGACAGTCTCGTATCCCTATTTTACGTGGACTACCTAGAATCTCTGTTTTACGCGGACGGCTTAGCAACCTGTTTTACGCAAACAACCTTGAAACCCTATTTTATGCAAATATTCTATTAAATGCTTGCATCCTATTTGTTTCTTTTTCCCCAGAAATATGGACGTACCCAGTGGACACACAGATGATAGGGTTGATCAGGCAACAGATACCTCGCATGATGTCAATAGGACCCCGACTACCCTGAGAGACCAGTCCCCGAGACGGACACTGGTTTATCCATCAACCCCATACCTCCACAATGGTCCTATTCAGGAAGCTGCACTAGCTTAGCAAGAAGGACAGACCTCCCGGGCACAAACACAACAGGCAGATACACCTTTGCCTCCACCCCCACCCTTTCCAGCCCTGATGCCACAACTAGAGGGACAACCACAAATGTTCCAATTCTTCCATGCCATGATGCAGACGTAATGGCATCAGACTGAGACCTGATGACAGCTCTGGAGAGAACATCTACCCCAGCACCTGCACCTATCCAACCAGCTGGTACTATACGAGGTTTTTGCCAGATGGGCCCAGGAACCTTTTCGAGCAGCGAAACTCCGGAGGAGATCTCAGATTGGGTCTCCAACACGGAGATGCTGCTGGAGGGTTCACAGCTATACCCAGACCTTTGGATGACCGCGGTGAGGGCCCAACTCAAAAGAAACGCCCATCATTGGTGGGACTCTATAGAGCGCGGCATCGACAAGAACCAGACGTGGGAGCAATTCTTAGTATACTTCAATACGAAGTATTTCCCGGCTACGGTCAGGAATGCTCTATACTCCCAGTTCCTACACCTGGAACAAGGAAGTATGACCGTAGATGCCTACGACGCAGAGTTTAGTCGACTTAGTCGATTTGGAGCCATCCTGATACCTAACGAGCTGGAGAAGGCCAGACGGTTCCATCACGGCCTTACCTCCGAGCTACAAAGGTATACCACCACGCAGTCAAGGATCTCCTATGAGGAGGTTCTTTCAGAGGCAAGAATCCAGGAAATCTACTTGGGAGCGAGAAGACGACATGCACAAACGTTTTCCGAACCTATTCGCAGACCAAGGTATGAAATTACCATGTTAATTTATATCTTATACCATACTTGACTTCCTACCATGACTTTAGTTTTAATTTCGAGGACGAAATTTTTATAAGTTGGCTAGAATATAAAACCCCTAAAATTCTGAAAACTGTTTTATCATTTATTTCTAATAGTTATGAGCTAAATAGAGAGAATAGATTTTATTAGATTTATTTTTGAGAAGTTTTCAGCACTTAGAGGATTTATGGAGCCATTATAAATTTTTCCTAATTTATTTCATGTAGGAGACCCTTTGGACAGTTGCTAGCTTAACCGTATACACCAATATAATTTTTAGAATTTTCTATATGTATATATAAATAAATAGAATTCCTATTGGATCTCAACCGAAACCCAAACTCCTAAACCACTACCCGCTTGTCCTTTCTTCGTGCGTAAAGTTAGAAATAAACAACAGCAGTAGCAAAACCACCTTCGCACGTAAACCAATTCCACCGTATAATTCCTTTCACCACGCGTAAAACAACCCCCTTTTATGACTCATCCCCCACCACCTCTTTACCTATTGTTACTAAAAACTCCTCAACCGAAACCTAAACCAATGGAAGAACAACCGAAACTAGAGCCAATGAAAGCAGCAGCAACAGTAATTCTTAATCCCTAAGTTTCCCCACCGCCTCCTTATTCCTATATATATTACAACTCTTCCCAAACTCTAATCCCACTTCTTTCACCAAAACTTAAACACAATATCAAGACGTGCACTATACGAAGTCTTGCTCAGGCAAGTATACCGTACCAAATAATTACTGTTTAAATAAATTAATTGCATGTTATCCTATTGCAATATACCTATAACAGTGCACGCCCGAGATTGACTCGGGTGCAGTCGACAAATACGTCGATACGTAGTATAAATGACTTAGACATTAGCAAACTCACCTATAGATGCGAGGGTATTCTGATATCCTCCTAGACCCTGACACTTGTACACGCATCACGATTGTAACTCATGTTGGGATGCGGGTTCGCATACTCGACTAGCTACCGGTGTGTGGGACACACATCACGGTTTAGCACGTAGTCAGGATTATCTAGAAAGTTGTGACTTGGCATATAGCTACGTGGTATGCACGTTGTGTATTCGACTTGTATATCCGCATTGGGCGGAGAAGACAACTAGTAGGCGTATGGGATACACACATTGGATTCAGTAGTATCCGGAGGAGCCACGGGTCCAATGACTTCCTTTATTGCAGACACCGCGCTCTTCGGAGTGATACGGACGTATATATATTGCAGATACCTCATTCTTCGGAATGCAGGACGTTACAGATACCACGCTCTTCGGAGAGTGGACGATATGCCTACGCCTACCCATATGTACCAAGGTTGTCTTAATATTGCATTTACTTAGATGATTAGCACACCCTTTATTTATTTTATTCAGTATTATATATGGCATGCTTTTATGTATCTTGTTATGTCCCACTGAGGACCTGGTTCTCTTCTAGATTTAGATGAGGCATACTATCCCACGGTATACGAACCTGGGCAGGAGACGAGGTACGCATCCGAGGAGGAGCTAGAGGTGCTGCCATCCGAGTTCCTTTGATCTTGGGTAGACTTACCATCTGGAGCTAGAGCCTCTTTATCTAGATAGACGATGCTCTAGCTATGTTATATTCAGCAGTCTTATTTTAGTTTTTGTAGTAGGTTTGTTCCCACCAGACATATCGGGATTGTACTATGATATTTCAGACTTAGCACTTATATTCCAGTACTTATTTCAGTGTTCCTTGATACTTTGTGGGTGAGATTAGATATTACCTGTTATATGCTAGTACTAGACTTGTTAGTAATTTAGGACAGCGCAGCATGTCTCTTTGGGTCCAATAAATTGGGTTTTCCTTCGGAGACGTGTCAGCTGGCCAATGCCACGTGGCCTGGTCCCACATTATTTTGGGACTGGGGCGTGACACAGGCACTCGCCACCCCAGCCGCATGTACGACCCCACTCTCCAACAGCACATCCACCACCACGCTTCACCCTCCGCTCCTCCATGTCAACCCGCTGAACGAGCATCAACCCGACCTGTCCCTCCTCCGCTATACTCGCCGAGCCGCCGGGTTCGACGACTGCTAAACCATCGGAGACCGCTGCACCGAGCCATCTCCTTCCCGCTGAGTCCTCCATCCCTCCAGGCCTGTCGACCCTTCGCCTGAGACCCACTGCTCATCCACCTGAGTCAACCTCGACCCCGCCTCCTCGCCGAGCCGACTCTCCCTAATCACCTGAACCGCCTCCTTCCCTTCCTCCGATGAAACCCGACAGCAGCCATCAGCTCTCCGCCTGTTCGACCTCCTCTTCCTTCTTTCCTCCCACCTTCGGTCATCTCCCCTCGACAGCACGTTCCTCCCCTCGCCATTCTTCCTTCGATGAACTCTACATCACCACCACCAGCCCCATCAAAGAAGAGCAGCTCGACGTCCCTGTCCTCCACCTCGCCTGAGCTGCCGAGCCCCAATTACCATCATCTTCATCATCATCATCATCACGATCGCCTTAACCATCGTCAACGTCATCGTTATCATCGTTATCAGCATCGTCGTCAACGTCATCGTCATCGTCGTCGTCATCGCCGCTCTCGTGCACGTGCACGCCAAGGCCAAGGTGAGGAGTATCTCCTCTTGTTAATTGTTATGTACGCATACGTACGCGTATGCGTATATTGTTCATTTAGCATGTGTTTAATATATATAATTAGTATATATGTATAGGTATATGTATTAATATATGTTTAAATGTATATTGGTATATATATATATAAATTGGTATATATATATATACATATATATATATATATATATATATATATATATATATATATATATATATATATATATATATATATATATAGAGTATATCTCTCAATTAGTATATATACATAGTATAAATTCTATTAAGTGTATATACATATATCTATTATATATGTAATTAATGAGTATTAATGTATATGTTAGTTAATAATATGTATATTTATATATGTACTAGGTGACCCGAGTGTAATTACGGACACCCCGTAGTTACATTGACCTGTAACCATGTAAATTATTAGAAGACAGCCATATGTACACCGACGTACTGGCAAGACCGTATCATCGACTGTCTGTTATGTACAACAATTACAGACGTGACACCCATGCAATTAGACGCACACTTGACCCTAGTTGACCAGCGTCATACCTAGCGTAGCCCTGAGTTCAATGTAATTATGAATGTGTGTTAGTGTAATATCTTATGCAATATTGTATTATATGATGTCTATAGGACTGTTGGATTGTTCAGACAAGACTTCGGAATCAGGTTATTGGTATTGCCAGCAGCAGGACCCCAGGCGAGTACATTCTCTGATAGTTTCTTATTTATGATATCCTATATGTTCATTGTATCTAGTGTAAATATCCATATTTCTTGACACGATGGTTACACGGATTGGTATATCTGGATCTCGTCATGAGATGTTATTCCTTGTTCATGGTGTATCTTGTACAAGTCTTGTTTCATTATTTATCTTGTACATGTACAGACACTGATTCTCGGAAAGAGTCGTTATCTTCTTGGGGAATCCCGTGCCATAGCGTACCATGGTTGGATTTACTATACCAATCGGGGGTTGGTGAGTATTTTAGTGTAGATATGTGATCATACCCTTCATGTATAAGTCTTGTTCATATGTTAGTGTTGGTCATACACCGCACGTATGACTAGCCAGGCCATTATTCCTGTACAAGTTCCCAAGCTGGTCGCATGTTAAAGCTAGTACTCACACACTTAGTCATTAGTATTCTTGCTCATTAACATATTGTTTATTCTCATATTTATTTCCAGTATTTCCTTTATTGCGTATCTCTTGTACATGTATATGCATCTTGAATATTTCTATCTATTTACTGCTACATAGTTTATATCATTGATGTAGAACTGTTGTTAGAGATGTACTTTGCTCCAATCTTGACTGGATATTTTTTCCAGACTGTGACATAGAGGACTTGTTTCCAGCATACTTGGAGATTGGATGTTATTGATTGCAGGTTAGACTATTTATTGTTGTTTAGACTTGTCTTATATTCCATTTGTTTTCTTTGATATCTCATCGTGCTTTAGTTTATGTGATTGAGTATTACATATTATTTGTGATATCTGCGTCTCCTTATGGAGTTGGATATTCATGTGAGAGTGATTAGCTAGTATTGTGACCTAGACAACGTTCTACTGCCGATGCTGCGGTGTAGGCTGGACGTACCCACGTACTCGTGCCCCAAATTTCGGGTGTGGGTCGTGACAAGTTATTATCATGACTCCCTAGACGTTGTCACGTATTATTCCACGTCACAGAGTGAGTTCATGTAGGGATGCGAGCTTACGCGCTTGACTGGCCATCGATGCGAGTAGCACGCGTGACGATACTTAGCGTAGCAGTATGGTTCTTTAGTTGTTTAGTGACTTGCATATAGTTACAAGATGTCCATGTTGTATTCATGACTTATACATTGGCATTGGGCGGGGAAGATGATTAGTAGGTGTATGAGACAGATATTTGGCTACCATAGTTTTAGAGTAAACTACAAGGTCGCGAGCCTCATAGTTACCCGGTTATGGGCATTCATAGATACCCGGTTATGGGTGTATATACTTGTCGATACATCTGGCAAAGGTTACTAGCTGCGTGCTATCATGACCGGTTATGTAGTTAATATATACTTCTGGCATCTAGTTTGCAGCTAATGCCAGGCACTTACCTTTCACCTAATCATACGCACCAAGGTTGTCTTCAAAGTGCATTCACTTAGCTGGTTAGTTCACCCTCACATTTACACAGTATTTACTTTATGGCATGTAGCTTTTGTATCTTGTTACGTCCCGCTGAGGACCCGATTTCTTTCCAGATTCGGACGAGCACTTGTACCTGACTATATACGGAGCAGGAGTAGAGACCGGATACATGGGTAAGGACTTTGAGGCATTTTTAGAGGAGTTCCCTTGACTTGGGGTACACTGCCATTTTGTACTTGAGTATCTTTACCTAGCTAGTTGATGCTCTAGTCCAGTTATCTTACTGCTTTCTGCACTTTTATTCCATCATTGTATTTCAGTGGGTTTGTCCCCATCCGACTATTTCTATTATATTTGGATATTCTGACACTCTGTGTTTCATTTACCAGCACTTATTTTCATCTTTGTTACATTGCTTTTGTGGATGCGATTAGTTGTTTACTTGTTGCCTGTTAGTGTATGATATTAGACTTTATAGTATTTATGACAGCTTGGTATGCTTCGATGGATCCATTAAATTGGAAAATCCTTCAGAGTCATATTAGCTGGCCATTGCCACGTGGCCTGGTCCCATATATTTTGGGACTGTGACGTGACACTACAACAATGCACCTAGCCAGGTTGTATGAGGCAAAGATTCTAGCAATTAGAAGGACCTACAAAACAAATAATTTTGTGGTGAAGGGCAACACCAGTACTCATTCTCATCCTACTCAGTCCCAAGAGGCTATTAAAAAGATAGTGCACACCCCTACAGTAGGCAACCAACCAATTGCAAACAACAGACAGACACCCAGCATATCCCCTAGTAAAATAGTCAGGAAAAAGAACTTGGGCCTATGTTTTCTCTGTGACAAAAAGTGGTTTAAAGGCCACAGATGTAAGGAGAAGAAGCTCTATACGTTGTCTGCTGATGATGAGGATGTTGAAAAAATTGACCATGAACCAATAAAAGAAAAGGTGAGTGAGGACACTGCAAATCTTCCAGGGACATTTTCCATATCATTGTAGGCCTTGTCAGGTATTACACACCACTCTACTATGAAGTTAAGATGCACTCTCAATAAAAAACCAGTCTTTATATTGGTGGACTCGGGGTCCACACACAGTTTCCTAGACAACAAATTTGGTGAAAAGATAGGGCTACCTAAAAATGAAGACAAAGCCATTGAAGTGATGTTAGCTAATGGCGACAAAGTGCAGAGCCAGGGCCTAAGTACTGGGGTCACCATTGAATGTTAGGGCAAGAAAATATGGGTGGACCTCTTACATCTCCCTATCACAGGATGTCAATTAGTCTTGGGGGCTAACTGGCTAAGTAGCCTAGGTGACATAGTCTTCAAGAATTAACCATGAGGTTTGAAGAGCATAGGGTAGTGCAGCAATTCAAAGGAGTGCAACCCCCAACTAAGGGTATAAAACCCCATATTTTTAATATTATTTAATTAATTAGTTATTGAATTTTATTTTTTAGTTAATTAGAAATATGATTTATTAATTTAAGTACCTAGATAATTAATCATTTAGAATTGTTGCACAAAGTCCTATTGTTTTATTTTAGAAATATTTGCAGAAGAGGGATAGATTTTTTTTAGAATTTATTTGGGTAAAAATATATATTTTTATATATACCTTAAATATATATGTAAATAATATATAGTAGTAATAATAATAATAATAATAGTGATAGTGATAATAATAATAAGATATAATAATAATAATAATAATAATAATAATAATAATAATAATAAATAGTGTAATAATAATAATAAGTGTTAGTAATATTAATAATAGTAGTATTAATTATAGTGTTAATAAATAGTAGTAATAAAAACAAAATAGAAAAGAAAAGAAAAGAAAAGAAAAAGAATAAGAAATGAAAAGAAAAGAAAAGAAAAGAAAAGAAAAGAATAAAGGGAAAAAAAATGAAACCTATTAAAAACCCTAAATACTAAAACCCCCCGCTGCTAACTACCCCTTCCCCCTTAAAACAACTAACCCAGTAACCTTTCCCACAGTAACCTTTCCCACACGCAAACCCGCGACCTTTTCTTCACAATCCCCCCTGCTCTTTATATATATATATATATATATATATATATATAACTTCTATAAACCCTAATCAATCCCCTCCTCCACGACTGACCTGAGCCACCGCCGACCTCTACGACACCGTCGCCACCGCCGGAGCCACACGCCGCTCACTGCCGCGTCCGCACAAGCGCACGCCGTGCAGAATTTTCCCACAACGAACCCATGTTCACGCGTTGATTTTCGCTCCATCGCTCGACCAAATTCGACCCCGTCTTCACCGGTATGTTCACGAACTATCCCTCTTCCAACTCTGTGTATAGTTTCCATCGATCAGCGCGTAACCCTAGGTGAATACTGAGACCAAGTTGCAGAAAAACTACAACTTTAAATTCAGAATAACTGCTGCAACCACCCATGTTTAAGGACTCGTATCTCCCACCCCAGAGATCCAAACTTAGATTTTTTTTTTGCTATATGAAGACCACATAACAGAGATTATTTTCTGTCAATTACATTATTTTATTATGTGTTAGAATCGAAGATAAATTAGGTTGAAAATATACAAAAATCTGTTTTTAAAATGACAAAATTTTGTGATACGGAGCGCGCCCCACCAAACGAAACTGCCCCGTCGTATACCAGCTACACCGAAAGACGCATATGGTATATCCAGACGTGTGGGCTTCCGTGGAAACTGATTCGGATGCGTGTGCGCGTCGGAATCAACCAGTATCCGCGAAAAGTCCCTGTATCGCGACTTTTGCAAAATATTGCACCATTTAGTGTACGCTCGTCAGAATACGACAAAACTTGCACCATTGAACTCGTGGTATCGTGCTGGTCCTGTGACCCAAGTTTCACGCGATTTGAGACATTTGACCAAGCCGCCTAGTTGCGGGCCCCACGGTTGACTTTTTGGGGAAATTGTGTTCGGCTCATCGGAATCCAAAATTGGACGTACCGTTGAGTTCGTATTGACGTTTAGAATTGGTTTGACCTATAATTTATCTCATTTAGAGACCTTTACCCTTGGCACGTTTTTTGGTGCAAAGTGGGCCACATGTGGACCCCATTTTGACCCAAAATTATCGTTTTGCCCCTGTGTCCAAATTGGACGAAAGGGTGGTATTTTCTAGCTATCTCGCTTATTCTGGGAACGTTGGTGATATTTATTTCAGCATCCGGAGATGTTCATTCTGAGGACGTAGTTTCTGATCCATTGTACGTGACGTCTGGACGCTTACACTTTGCAGCTTTCTTGCAAGGCAAGATACCTTGCCAAATTGCTTACAGTACTTTGCATGCTTATTGTATTTTTATATATCCATTATATATGTGTTTTCTTTCAGTCATAATTATATATTATATATATGTTGACACACACTTGACACATAGTATCATAGGAGGGGAGGACAATCAGTAGGCGTATGGGCTATAACTACTCTGATAAACCGTAGTATCTAGCACGTACTACGGTAGTGTATCGTGCTGGTCGCTACCCCCGAGGTATGTCGATTTCTGGTATCGCGCTGGTCGCTACCCCCGAGGTATGTCGATTTCTGATATCCCCTAATGCGTATGTGAGTTGTGAGATTTAGATCGAGTAGCCTACCCATGCCCATAAGTCGAAAAGTTGTCCTCATTATGCATTTCATATAGATTGTCTTGTACAGCGTACTTATATATTTTTTGTCTATTTATGCATGTTTTACTGTATTCAATTGGCATGCTTCTATGAATCTTGTTATGTCCCTCTGAGGACCTGGTCTGTTACGCCCCAGTCCCAAAATATCGAGGGACTAGCCACGTGGCAATGGCCAGCAGCACGTACCGATGGACAAACCCAATTTAATGGATCCATCGGGGCATACTTAAGTTGTATTACAATGATCAGGGTTTACTAATCTCATCCACAGAATAAACACAGAAATATCAACAAAAAGTATATAAACATCAAACATCAAGTCACAAGTAATTAAATCGGGGAACAACCCGATAATCAAGTCTGATACGATTGTTCATTTAAACAAGAATGTAAAGAATATCACAAACTGAGTATGGAAGAAACAGATACTCAGGAAAATCTATGGCAATCACCTATTCCTCGTTTCCTGGTTCTGCTCCACTGTATGCACCTGATTCTGCTTCTGCTTCTGCTCCTGCTACTGCTCCTGTCCCGTATACCTCAAGGTCGATCTCATCTGCTAATCCTGGGGACATAATCCGGATCCAGGTCCTCAGGGGACATAGCAAGGTACAAGAAAGCTCATGCCAAAATAAATGCAGTGCAACAATAAATGAAACAATAGGGTAAACTATATAACCAGCTAAGTGATATGCAAGTGAGAGTTTTAGTCATACTCGGGCTGAGACTACTACAGGATCAGTGTTGGAGAAACCCATAGTAGTATTTTCTCGAAGGGCCAGAACTTGCGCCAAAGCTCTGTATCAGAGACTAAGACACCTCCAGATAACAATAATTATAATATAATCAGCCTTGATATGGTAATACTCTTCCCACCCAATGTAATCTCACGTCTCATGTCCATGACACGCAGGATCAGAACTAATGCAACAAGTCAGAATAAATCTAAGCATGTAAACTGTATATGTCATAAACCTGTATCCTATACAGAATCATCTTGAATATTTCATGAAGATTCTGTCTCATGATTAGTGCCAGGTGTCCTGGGTATAATATACTTGATATGGCAAATACGAGAATATAAATGTCACGATATCCATCTCTAGGTGACGTTGCACAACCCCGCGTACGGTATTGGCACCCGACTATTAATCGGACGCTAAGCAAGTCACACGGCCCTAGGGTTAAGCATGTACAACAATTATAATTAAGTCCAAGTAATATGTAACAAAGACTGCAAGTTGGCAAGGTACACTTGTCTGGGTTTTTGGCTCCAATTGTAGCTCTGGCAGCAGCAGGATTTGCAGACAGTACTCCGGTTGCTGAAATAAATATCACCATCAGATCTAGAAAATATCAATCAGCTAGAAACGCCTATCCTTGAGTCCAATTTGGATACATGGGCGAAAATGACATTTTTAAGTCAAAGCGGGGTCCACATGTGGGCCGCTTTGCACCAAAAAATGTGTCAGAACCAAAGGTCTCCAAATCTGTCAAACTTAGTGTCAATAAGTCAGGAATGATGATACGAACCCAACAGAACTTCCAGAATTGGATTTCGATGAGCCGATCTCAAAATCGTCCGTCAAGTGGAGCCTGTGGGGCCCACGATACGCGATTTTGTCAACGTTCTCAGAATCGAACCAAACTTGGGTCACAGGACCAGCGTATTGCTACGAGTCCAATGGCGTAAGTTTCGTCTCGATCCGACGTGTGTACACTAAGTTACAGCAAGAACCAGAAAGGACGGATACGGGGCGTTGTCGGCGGATACGCATTGATTTCGGTGTGCACGCACATCCGAATCAACTTCTGCGAAATACTGCATGTCCGTATCAATGACGCGCACGTATCGGTGAAGACCGCACGCGACCAAGTCGTCCCGTTTGGCGGGGCATACTCTGTCACGCCCCAAACTCCCGCAAGCCCGATAGTCCCCGCTGAACGTGAATTACCACGTTGCAGCTCTCCCGCGGGACAATCGTTCTATTCGGGACGTGATGCCGTACGAGCCTGGAGTTGCGCTCGTACAAGGCGATGTTGTTAAACACGAAAGTTATCATCGAAACAACCAAGTTACAGCGGAAGCCAATTGTGTACCAAGCACACATCAGAGTATACGCAGCGAAGCTCACGATAGGGTCCAAATGAGATGCCCCGAGTCAATGCCACAAAGGCGATGCCACGGAGACGATGAAATAACTCTTGCTCTTTCTCTAGCCCACAAAGGTACTTACAGTTCATACATCTTGTCCCGTATATCCAAGCAGCGCCACTACGCCTGTGTACCTGAAATATTGCCCACAAACGTGGGTCAGTACACAACCGTACTGGTGAGCGGGGTAACCCACTCGTCTAAGCCGACACTAAGTAAAATAGTGAATGCACACAGTTAAATGGTGATCTTTCTAGTTGAATCCTAGATTCGTTTCATGGCATATGGATGACATGTTAAGGAAAGCAGTAAAGCAGTTTAAGCATGCAAGCATTCATTCTCAAACCAAACGACAAGCAGTTTATATATAGCCGACCCGTCTAACTCAATGTCATCGCTTGCACGATAACATATCGAACCTTCAGTCTCGCCTCAATATCCATCTAGAACCAAAGTTATATCCCACTCTCGAGTGCACACTCTTGCCGAGGCAAGGTGGCCGCGCCTACACGAAAGCCAAACCAACAAAAGAAAAGCAAGCCAACTCTTATCTATATGAAGTCACTGGCAGAGCCATACAGGACATATCTCAAGCATTACGGCGCGCCCTATCAGCCCGGGTAGCAAGCCCCGCTGGAGGTCCCGCAATGCATCGCAACAGTTTGCGAATCAAATGTTTCCCTCCGGATCGAAACGGCTCCAGTGCCCCGGATAAAAACCGTTTCGGGGAAAGTGCCAAACCTTTGCACAAGTTGTCCGTGACATGCAGACACACGTAGGTATGACGAGAGGATCGAACATTCTCGCCCCACCAAGCGATCCTAGACTCGTTCCATCGATAAACCCAACCGAAGTATCCATAACCATTCTTCCAACATGTTCTTCCAAGAAGTCCAAATCTCGACCTCAATATATATAGCCCAAGGCACCAAAATACTCAGTGTTTCACATTGCCGCTTTACAACAATGTATTCTGAAATGGTGAAACACCCATGCTCAAAGCAATCCCATGGCACAATGCCGTCTCAGTGGCACAATGCCCCATTCGTGGCACAATGCCCCATCAAGCGGCACCATACCTCGCTGATGCAGTTGTTCGGTTTCGAACCACAACTGCTCGCTTTGTAAGATAAAGCGACCCAGTGATACTCGTGCACGGATGCACGCTCGCTCGCCCAAATTCCCGATATTCCCATATTCCCATTTTCCTATTTGCCTCAATGTATCCTTCCAACTCGTATATTCCAACCGTCCAAGCATAATCCCAAGTATCCAACCGATCGTTCTCAAACGTATAACCCAACTATTGCATCCAACTATCCAACGCGTAAACCATATCAAGCCACAATCCTACCAAGCCAACGACGCACACTCTATGCACGCCTCAGTGTAGTGCTTCCCGATGTTTCAGCCCAAGTGTACAAGCCATTACGTATTTTCCATATTATTAGGCATGAAGGAGTAGAGGAGAAGGGAAAGAGCCCACTCACATTGTTTGAATCCGTTAGGCATCCTGTCCTGCCGATACGGCCAATCCCTTGAACCCGTGGTCCGATGCAAGCGCGATCTACTCAACTGGTATGACCGTGCGAGCAGGCCGTGCTCTCCAAATCATCCGACCGATCGGACTAAGGAAGACGGCATTATCGATTCCATCCAGCTATTCAGTACTGTTCTGAACGAACACCTGATTTCCATTATCCCGCTAGCCATCTGCACATTAAAACCAACTCGATTAATTCTTCTTCCCGAAATCCGACATTTCAAATGTAACCAGCATTTGATTTATTCAGTCCGACTCAGCGTAACGCTCCGAGCGGTTGCGGAGCGTTACATAATATACCACTTAGAATCAGGTTCGTCCACGAACCGTGCTGGTACTCATTCCTTACTAGCATGCCACAATCCAATTCCATAGATCTGCTCTATGCAACTCTCATATTCACTATTTCTGACACAACATCTCGTTCTGCTGAACGCTCGTACAAGTTCCAAATTCCCACATCCTCCTTGCAGCTCAATACGAATTCTTCGTATCGCTTAGTTTTGGATCGTACACATATTTAAGGCGTCCCTACAATACATGCATTTCAGCCGAGCTTTGCGATAGCGAATTTGGACAAGTTACAAGGGTATCTTTATGTCCGAGGCGTCCATTTGCTTTGCTCCCAATTGAACCAAACACAATTCCCATTCCAACACATTCACTTGAGAACTATTCCCAATTATGCAGATTTTCCACCGACTCAATCAGTTCGTGTTCCAGCTCAATCCATCCCACTATTTCTGAAATCAGTACTTGCAACATCTCCAAATATATCTCATGCACCGAACGATCATCTCAACTGATCTACCCCAGCTATGCGACTTACCCAAATATCAACTTGCTTAGATCAGCTCAGTCCAACACATTCCCCGCCATCTCAATATCTCACAGGGTGAACATCTATATTGAGGTTCGTGTGATCCACGAAGATCTCGCCGCCACGCCAAAGGGATTTGTGTCGCCACGATTTCAACGTGGACACACTCGCCACAATTCTTAGGTTGCGCATGAAATAGTTCTTCGCGCTGCTTCCACTGCCTCGAAGCATAAAATATCACCTTCGCCTTCCGAATGAGCACGCTTCCCAGACTAAGTTCCGAGACATCTTGTAAATCTGAAGCAAATCTGTCCCTTCCAGTATTCGCAAGGATTTGATCTGAACGAGCCGCTGCTTTAACTTCACGAGCTAGTTTCACAGTCATCAATTCATATGAATGTTATTCCCTTCCAGGGCACGATGAGTCAGAGGCGATGCCATCGATAAAAATCTGCGACTCTGAATCTCATCAGTTGACTTAGGCCAATCCCACAATCGCTTCGGTCTTCCGGCTGCATCTTCAGCTGAAGGCTATCCCAAGGATCTCTCAAATCCAACACTCAGTCAATAAGCCAAATCTCATTGCTCACATCTGCCCTCGACGCATTCCCAAATACGCCGCCTCAAGGGTCGTTCTATGGGTCTACCATATTCAATCTCTGATCTGCGGGCAAGTCACTAGGGTCAGCTGTCCCGAAGCTACGCTTGATAATTGTAATCATCACGATGGACAGTTATTATAAACCATGCTATATCTCATCTGCAAATCCGAATCAAAATTCCAACCATCCCATCCGAGCAAACTCCCGAATCCGAGCAATGTGCTCGTTGAAACCGTCTACCATCAATCCGTCGTTCTGCCCTGAATCCATCAAATTTTCGAATTGCATGTTCGATTCTCGCACTACAAATTGCAATGATTCTCAAAACCCAAGACTTGCTCCAATTCTTATCCATTTGCTGCGTTCCACAATGCACGTCCGATTTACTCGAGCAGCACAGTGATTTGTTCCAACGTTGCTCCCACATTTAGCTATCTTTAAAAGCCTGTCCGCCAAAATCTTTGCCTTCCGTCGTTGCCACAATCCGTCCACGTCTTCCGGAGAATCCGTTTATCATCGTTGCACCATCTTGCCCAAAATTTCATTTCCGCTAAGCCTGATTCAACTTCTCGAGCAACAATATCCAAAATCCTTCAAGTTTGTGTGAATCAATCGCATTGTCCCTCCAAGCCAAGTTCGTGTTTCGTTGCTCAACCAACAGCTCAAATGCGTTGCCCAAAATCGTAGTCCGTGCTCGCTATCCTTCCGATAATCCCATCGCCTTGCTCAAGCATAACCCAAATGTTCATTCCGGTTTCCTCCATCTCTTAAGCCCAATGATACTTCCATTTGCACGACTCCGTCCTTGAGTTCTCAAGTCTAATGTATCGAAGGATACCCGAGTCAAATTCCATTGCACCATATACCACTTGGAAATATAGTTGCCCTCGTGCAAAAATCTGTGTCAACCAGCGTCTATCCCAAACCGACTATTCCGAGGTGATTCTGCCGAATCATAACTCAATATTCGCTTGCTCCATTTTTACTCCTTCCAACTCAATCGATCTGCACCAACCGACTTGTATTCGTTATCCGAGTCCGTTCAGGCAATTCCAATAGATGTCCAACCAAAATATTTCCAATGCCTTGCTTAACACATTTGATCCCATATACCACTTTGAATCAATTCGCTACTCACATTACGTTTCCTTTCACGAATCCGAGATCCGTTCGAACCTTCCCTTAGGTGTGATCATGCCATTCCCATCTTAAGTCTGACACAAAAAACTTAGCCGATTCTTTAACCATCAATCTCGTTAGGCAACTCGTGCTATGTTCCATTCTCACTGCTCCCAGCTATTCTCAAACCGCCTGATACTTTCGCAACACAAGCAATCGTGCAACGATTGCATTCCAAGTAGTCCAACCCAATACCCAACGGTTCCACACCTTTATTGTACGAGCAACTCATGCCAACTTATCTGATATTTCTCAAGCCAACTCAAATCTGCCCAACCGATGCGCCACAGTCGAAATTCCAACTTCTATCCAACACAATCACTTGACGAGCAACTCGTGCAAGGATCTATTCTCTTCGAATGCTTCTACTCAAAACATGCTGCATAACCAAATCTCGTTAGCCAACCAACTGATCCATTGAGGCAATCAGAATCTTCCAAATGATAAGCCAAGCCAACCCAACGAAAAGCCCACACTTGTTGCACAAATGCAACAACGCCAACCAACTTGCTGCACGAATGCAACAACGCCTAACGAGGCTAAGCGATCCTACGAAAACCAACCAAGGCAACCCAACAAAGAATAATATGCAGCCACAACTAGCAATAAATAGACTTATTGCATGAAACATCCGATGCGGCACCGAGTAGAGTCAAGAGCTAGACGACACGCGGAAGCTATTTAGAGTTTGTGATGAAGCGAAGGACCAAGTCCGAAGAAATGAACCGGGCGCTCTGATACCAATCTGTCACGCCCCAAACTCCCGCAAGCCCGATAGTCCCCGCTGAACGTGAATCACCACGTTGCAGCTCTCCCGCGGGACAATCGTTCTATTCGGGACGTGATGCCATACGAGCCTGGAGTTGCGCTCGTACAAGGCGATGTTGTTAAACACGAAAGTTATCATCGAAACAACCAAGTTACAGCGGAAGCCAATTGTGTACCAAGCACACATCAGAGTATACGCAGCGAAGCTCACGATAGGGTCCAAATGAGATGCCCCGAGTCAATGCCACAAAGGCGATGCCACGGAGACGATGAAATAACTCTTGCTCTTTCTCTAGCCCACAAAGGTACTTACAGTTCATACATCTTGTCCCGTATATCCAAGCAGCGCCACTACGCCTGTGTACCTGAAATATTGCCCACAAACGTGGGTCAGTACACAACCGTACTGGTGAGCGGGGTAACCCACTCGTCTAAGCCGACACTAAGTAAAATAGTAAATGCACACAGTTAAATGGTGATCTTTCTAGTTGAATCCTAGATTCGTTTTATGGCATATGGATGACATGTTAAGGAAAGCAGTAAAGCAGTTTAAGCATGCAAGCATTCATTCTCAAACCAAACGACAAGCAGTTTATATATAGCCGACCCGTCTAACTCAATGTCATCGCTTGCACGATAACATATCGAACCTTCAGTCTCGCCTCAATATCCATCTAGAACCAAAGTTATATCCCACTCTCGAGTGCACACTCTTGCCGAGGCAAGGTGGCCGCGCCTACACGAAAGCCAAACCAACAAAAGAAAAGCAAGCCAACTCTTATCTATATGAAGTCACTGGCAGAGCCATACAGGACATATCTCAAGCATTACGGCGCAATCTGTCACGCCCCAAACTCCCGCAAGCCCGATAGTCCCCGCTGAACGTGAATTACCATGTTGCAGCTCTCCCGCGGGACAATCGTTCTATTCAGGACGTGATGCCGTACGAGCCTGGAGTTGCGCTCGTACAAGGCGATGTTGTTAAACACGAAAGTTATCATCGAAACAACCAAGTTACAGCGGAAGCCAATTGTGTACCAAGCACACATCAGAGTATACGCAGCGAAGCTCACGATAGGGTCCAAATGAGATGCCCCGAGTCAATGCCACAAAGGCGATGCCACGGAGACGATGAAATAACTCTTGCTCTTTCTCTAGCCCACAAAGGTACTTACAGTTCATACATCTTGTCCCGTATATCCAAGCAGCGCCACTACGCCTGTGTACCTGAAATATTGCCCACAATAACAATCTGTCACGCCCCAAACTCCCGCAAGCCCGATAGTCCCCGCTGAACGTGAATCACCACGTTGCAGCTCTCCCGCGGGACAATCGTTCTATTCGGGACGTGATGCCGTACGAGCCTGGAGTTGCACTCGTACAAGGCGATGTTGTTAAACACGGAAGTTATCATCGAAACAACCAAGTTACAGCGGAAGCCAATTGTGTACCAAGCACACATCAGAGTATACGCAGCGAAGCTCACGATAGGGTCCAAATGAGATGCCCCGAGTCAATGCCACAAAGGCGATGCCACGGAGACGATGAAATAACTCTTGCTCTTTCTCTAGCCCACAAAGGTACTTACAGTTCATACATCTTGTCCCGTATATCCAAGCAGCGCCACTACGCCTGTGTACCTGAAATATTGCCCACAAACGTGGGTCAGTACACAACCGTACTGGTGAGCGGGGTAACCCACTCGTCTAAGCCGACACTAAGTAAAATAGTGAATGCACACAGTTAAATGGTGATCTTTCTAGTTGAATCCTAGATTCGTTTCATGGCATATGGATGACATGTTAAGGAAAGCAGTAAAGCAGTTTAAGCATGCAAGCATTCATTCTCAAACCAAACGACAAGCAGTTTATATATAGCCGACCCGTCTAACTCAATGTCATCGCTTGCACGATAACATATCGAACCTTCAGTCTCGCCTCAATATCCATCTAGAACCAAAGTTATATCCCACTCTCGAGTGCACACTCTTGCCGAGGCAAGGTGGCCGCGCCTACACGAAAGCCAAACCAACAAAAGAAAAGCAAGCCAACTCTTATCTATATGAAGTCACTGGCAGAGCCATACAGGACATATCTCAAGCATTACGGCGCGCCCTATCAGCCCGGGTAGCAAGCCCCGCTGGAGGTCCCGCAATGCATCGCAACAGTTTGCGAATCAAATGTTTCCCTCCGGATCAAAACGGCTCCAGTGCCCCGGATAAAAACCGTTTCGGGGAAAGTGCCAAACCTTTGCACAAGTTGTCCGTGACATGCAGACACACGTAGGTATGACGAGAGGATCGAACATTCTCGCCCCACCAAGCGATCCTAGACTCGTTCCATCGATAAACCCAACCGAAGTATCCATAACCATTCTTCCAACATGTTCTTCCAAGAAGTCCAAATCTCGACCTCAATATATATAGCCCAAGGCACCAAAATACTCAGTGTTTCACATTGCCGCTTTACAACAATGTATTCTGAAATGGTGCAACACCCATGCTCAAAGCAATCCCATGGCACAATGCCGTCTCAGTGGCACAATGCCCCATTCGTGGCACAATGCCCCATCAAGCGGCACCATACCTCGCTGATGCAGTTGTTCGGTTTCGAACCACAACTGCTCGCTTTGTAAGACAAAGTGACCCAGTGATACTCGTGCACGGATGCACGCTCGCTCGCCCAAATTCCCGATATTCCCATATTCCCATTTTCCCATTTGCCTCAATGTATCCTTCCAACTCGTATATTCCAACCGTCCAAGCATAATCCCAAGTATCCAACCGATCGTTCTCAAACGTATAACCCAACTATTGCATCCAACTATCCAACGCGTAAACCATATCAAGCCACAATCCTACCAAGCCAACGACGCACACTCTATGCACGCCTCAGTGTAGTGCTTCCCGATGTTTCAGCCCAAGTGTACAAGCCATTACGTGTTTTCCATATTATTAGGCATGAAGGAGTAGAGGAGAAGGGAAAGAGCCCACTCACATTGTTTGAATCCGTTAGACATCCTGTCCTGCCGATACGGCCAATCCCTTGAACCCGTGGTCCGATGCAAGCGTGATCTACTCAACTGGTATGACCGTGCGAGCAGGCCGTGCTCTCCAAATCATCCGACCGATCGAACTAAGGAAGACGGCATTATCGATTCCATCCAGCTATTCAGTACTGTTCTGAACGAACACCTGATTTCCATTATCCCGCTAGCCATCTGCACATTGAAACCAACTCGATTAATTCTTCTTCCCGAAATCTGACATTTCAAATGTAACCAGCATTTGATTTATTCAGTCCGACTCAGCGTAACGCTCCGAGCGGTTGCGGAGCGTTACATACTCAGTTTTGGGGTGAAACAGGGCGTTGGTTTTCCTATTTTTGGATCGCGGTTCGAGATCACCACAGGACGCGATGCCCCGAGCGGTTTGCACGGGCACCGAGGGGGTCACGCAAGGTTCGCGATGCAATAGACGGAATCGAAAACAGGGCAGCGAGTTGAGAGATATGGGTACCTGAACAGGGTTCCAAAAAAATGAGAATTCTTCGTGTCCGACACGACACAAGGGACACTGTGTCCTGTGTCCAAGCCGTATCCTCTCTAGGGTTGGGGTCCAGAGGCTTGGGTGGCCGGATGTCGGTGCTGGAGGGCGGCCCCGGTGGGAGGCGGCTAGGCCGGAGCTCACTGGTGGAGGCGGCGGCGGCTCAGGGCTGCGCCGGACGGAGCTAGGCTCGGGGTGGCATCGGCTGGGCTCGGGCGGCCACTGCTGCGGGTCGGGGGAAGCTTGTCGGGATCGGAGGAGGGCAGGAGGAGGTTCTGGAGGAGGAGGAGGGGAGTCACCGGCGGAGGTCGGGCGGCTGAGGACGAGCGCAGCGAGGGCGGCGAGGGGCGGAGCTGGAGGAGGGGCTGGGCTAGGGTTCAGCCGACTTTTATAGGGAGAGAGGGAGAGGGGAACGGCCGTCCGGTGAGGGAGGCGATGAGGCGGCGGGTGCGGGAGGCCAAGCGGCGCTGGGAGGCAAGCGGGCGGCGGGTCAGCCGGCGGCGCGGCCGTTGCGGCGGAGAAGAATCGCCAGGGTCGGGCGGCTGAGCGGTTGGGGAGATGAGGGGTTCGCGTGTTACGGGTGGACGGGTCGGGTCCAAGCGGATCCGGCCCGATCCAAAAACAATTGTGGGTCGGGTCGGGCTAGTGGGTCGGGTCTGGGTTTTGGGCCCGGATCCGACCCAATAAGGATTTGGGTTTTGGTAAACCGGTTTGGTTCAGCTATTGGTTTGGTTTGGTTTATTTAAAATAAACCCGGTTTATTTGGTTTAATTAAATAATTAGTTTTTAGGGCTTTAAAAATACTTCCGGGGTCCAATAAATTCCCGAAAAATTATCCTATGTCTAGTTTTTCATTTTACACCATAAAATATTATTTTTATAATATTTTAATATTATTTAATATCATTTAAAAATTATTTAATAATTAAAACACCTTAGTTTAGTTAGAGAAAAATCTCAGAAAATTTCAGAAAATTGTAAAAAATTCTAAATTAAAAATTCTTAAAAATCAGGGGGTTTACATGGTCCCTTTCCCGATGTAGACAATTTTGACTATTCGTAGGAGCACGGATCAAGACTTACTACTTATCTCTTCCGAGGAGGTCTTACCTTCTGAGCATCTTTGATTATCTCTAGCGATGGATCGCTTCGCTGATACCTTTATATCATCATCTTACTTTATATTGGAGATTTACCCTCCACTCTCATTTTAGTATTGATATAGTCATTGGTAGTGGATTTGTCTCCACCCGACTATTATTTTGGATTATTCAGACTCATTATTCTAATTTAGTTATTTCTTTTCTATGACTTGTTGTGTGGATGAGATTAGTATTTCTGTGACTTACGACTATATATATACCACATGTGAGTTAATATTCATATTACAGCGTACGTATGTATTATGGTATCCATATATTGGAGTTGTCATATACATACGGCTGGCATGCTTACGTATTCCTAGTCCTACGTATTTTGGGACTGGGACGTGACATATTTTTGTGGTGGCCCATGCAGGTCGAGAGTATATTTTCTTGGTTATGTTACTGTACCAAGCAAGCCTGCAAATAGGATTAGAGTATAGGATCTCATCCACATTTGACTATGACTCACCTTCCTTCTAGTCTGTTCTATTTAGATAATTGTATCCTGCTTGATTCATGTGCTTCCCTAATAGTTTCTTGAGTATAGCCTTCTGCTAGAATATATGAATCATTGTTATTAGGATGATAATTATGGTAATATTCCTACTAAGAATACAACTAGAATATTGACACATCACTAAGTTTAGAATACCTAATGAACCCTAGCATCCCTTACCTGTAGGTTAATTGACCACTATCCCTTGATATATTTATGAAGGACTTGGGAGTAGTATAGACACGACTAGAGTTAGTAAGAAATTTGACCATATTGTTTGACCCTAGTATTGAGGAACCAATAGAAATCCAAGATTGAACATTAGGACTAAATCTAACTTTCATAGTGAGATAATATTAGAACTATAAATTTATATCATTGTCTTGATATTAGCATAACAGTATCTTAGGAAGACAAGAGGAAAGAATATAACACTTTCCTTGATCATACCTCGAATACAGAGATTAGCATACCACATTTTCCTAGAAAATGATGATATTATCAAGAGTGTCTCTCTATTTAATTTCATATCTTGTTCCTTCGAAACCTTAACGCTCACAATTGGTGCGACGACTAAAATTTGCTTTCATCTTTCAATTCGTGCCACCTAACCCTTCTGATTATAGGCCAAGTGATTTTCTTTTATGTTAGAATACATAATTTGGTAGGATTGTAGTTTGTTAATCTTAAATTATGTGCTTAGTAGTTAGAACTTGATAGTTGAGTTATTCATTTAGATTGTGATTTTATTATTATCCTTTAGTTTCAAATTACGTAATTTGTACTTTCACTCATCATAATCCAGCGTACCTATATTTTTTGTACTACCTCGACTTATGCTACTATTATAGCCTACTTTTGCAAGCTTATTTTTTTTATCGAGCTTGTTCATGACATATGTATTATTGGGGGCCCACACTAATATATTGTCTAAATCAGAATCAGTGTATTATGGTCTGATCAACCTTAGTGCACTTGGTTCACTCTTCGCATGACTACTTTATGTGGATTGAGATATAGTTGACTCAACTTGTTAGACGGATATACTTGCCTTCTAGACTGGTCAGAGCATATCATGTCAGGTACATAACTGTTATGATGTGAACATGCGAATAGAAATTTACCAAAATAAGATTTCAATCCACAACTGTCTTGGCAACTCCCTTTGAATTCTTTAATCGCTTTGAACCCCGTACTTGTATTCTATCACCTCCTCCTTGAATTCTTTATTGTTGTTTTTTGTCTTCCCCTATTTCGAAAAGATAAACGTTCGTTCTTAGTATAAGTTTGATACACGGATATACCCCATAGGCCAAGCACTCATGATGACAAATAAGGGAGCGCAGGTACAGGAAGTCGTAGATACAGGTACGACCTTTAGTTATATTTGTCATTTTATATTCATGACCCCCTATATGACACGAGATCTTAGGTGCATAGTAGACGTAGAATTATATATGGTTGTTTAGCAGTTATGAGGATATATTGATATTCTACCCAGATGGCATACACGCGATGCTAATAGATGACGCGAGTAGCAATAGTAGTATTCTTTCTCTATCACCATCTCGCCCCTTGGGTGGCTCATCTTCTCTTCTATATCCATTCCTTATCTCATGCTTAACTCTTCCTATCATAGTCGTATCCTTTCGTGCCATTATGAATTGTTTGAATTACTTCAACCTCACCCTTATTTTGATAGTTAAAAACATAAATGGTTTAGTAAATGATTAATAACTAAAAGATTAGTACTTAATGATCACCCTTATGTATATGCACTATAGCAATATCTGTATCCTCTTATCATTTTAAAACCATGTATAGCATCTCTTAGTCTAATAGGAATTAGTTGGATTATTGAATTTGTTTTTACTTCTAATAGTTTTATAAAGTTAGTCAAGACCTTAACTGTTGCCCAAAAAAAAACTTAGATTAAGCTTGGGAAAGAGTTAAAGGCACTTGTTACGAACTAACGACTATGACAAATCGCTGGCAAAGTAGCGACAGCTACAGCCAGACCGTTATAGTAGAGTAGTCAAAGTATTTGCAGACATACTGGTCAGGTGGCACGGTAGTATTAGACTACGATACTTGACGGTTACAAAAAAAAATCATGGTTATGAGATTCCAGACAGGTATCCCAAGATTCTCGACCCAATGAATAAATTCGTCCTACAACCTAGACAATAGCCTCAAGAGACTTGACTACTAGTAGAATTCTTATAAGTTGGGTAGTATAGACGAGTTAGAGGATGATATAATAGAGTATAGACAATAAATGAGAAAGTGTTAGAAGGGCTGACCATGACTTTGAGGAAGCACTGCTAGATAGCAATAAAGTGTAATAGCTATAGTGATTTATTATGAATCTGGGTTAGTGTCAATTTCGAGGACAAATTTTTTGTAAGTTGGGTAGAATATAAAACTCCATATTTTTAATATTATTTAATTAATTAGTTATTGAATTTATTTATATTATTATTTTTAGTTAATTAGAAATATGATTTATTGATTTAAGTACCTAGATAATTAATCATTTAGAATTGTTGCATAAAGTCCTATTATTTTATTTTAGAAATATTTGCAGAAGAGGGATAGATTTTTTTTAGAATTTATTTGGGTACAAATGTATTTTTATATATACCTTAAATATATATGTAAATAATATATAGTAGTAATAATAATATTATTATTAGTTATAATAATAATAATAATAATAATAATAATAATAAATAGTGTAATAATAATAATAATAATAATAAGTGTTAGTAATATTAATAATAGTAGTATTAATTATAGTGTTAATAAATAGTAGTAATAAAAACAAAATAGAAAAGAAAAGAAAAGAAAAAGAATAAGAATAAGAAATAGAAAAGAAATGAAAAGAAAAGAAAAGAAAAAAGGAAAAGAAAGAAATGAAATGAAACCTATTAAAAACCCTAAATACTAAAACCCCCCGCTGCTAACTACCCCTTTCCCCCCTTAAAACAACTAACCTAGTAACCTTTCCCACCCGCAAACCCGCGACCTTTTCTTCACAATCCCCCCCCCCCCCTCTCTCTCTCTCTCTCTCTCTCTCTCTCTCTCTCTCTATATATATATATATATATATATATATATTACTTCTATAAACCCTAACCCTAATCATTCCCCTCCTCCATGACTGACCTGAGCCGCAGCCGACCTCCACGACACCGCCGTCGCCGTCGGAACCGCTCGCCGCCGCGTCCGCACAAGCGCGCGCCGCGCAGAATCTGCCCACAACGAACCCCTGTTCATGCGTTGATTTCTGCTCCATCGCTTGACCAAATTCGACCCTGTCTTCACCGGTATGTTCACGACCTATCCCTCTTCCAACTCTGTGTATTAGTTTCCATCGATCAGCGCGTAACCCTAGGTAAAAACTGAGACTAAGTTGAAAAAAAACCATAACTTTAAATTCAGAATAACTGCTGCAACCACCCATGTTTAAGGACTCGTATCTCCCACCCCAGAGATCCAAACTTATATTTTATTTTTGCTATGTGAAGACCACCTAACCGAGATTATTTCCTGTCAATTATATTATTTTATTATGTGTTAGAATCGAAGATAAATTAGGTTGAAAACCCAAAAAAATCTGTTTTTAAAATGACAAAAAATTGTGATACGGAGCACGCTCCGCCAAACGGGACCGCTCCGTCGCGTACCAGTTGCACTGAAAGGTGCGTATCCAGACGTGTTGGCTTCCGCAGAAACTGATTCGGATGCGTGTGCGCGTCGGAATCAACCCGTATCCGCAAAAAGTCCCAATATCGCGACTTTTGTAAAATACCACACCATTTAGTGTACGCTCGTCAGAATGCGACAAAACTTGTGCCATTGGACTCGTGGTATCGCGCTGGTCCTGTGACCCAAGTTTCACGCGATTCTTAGACAGTTGACTAAGCCACTTATTTGCGGGCCCCACGGTTGACTTTTTGGGCAAAATTGTGTTCGGCTCACCGAAATCCAAAATTGGACGTACCGTTGAGTTCGTATTGACGTTTAGAATTGGTTTGACCTATAATTTGTCCCATTTAGAGACCTTTACCCCTGGCACACTTTTTGGTACAAAGTGGGCCACATGTGGACCCCGCTTTGACCCAAAATTATTATTTTGCCCCTGTGTCCAAATTGGACGAAAGGGTAGTGTTTTTTAGCTATCTCGCTTATTCTGAGAACATTGGTAATATTTATTTCAGCATCCGGAGATGTTCATTCTAAGGCCGTAGTTTCTGATCCATTGTGCCTGACGTTTGGACGCTTACACTTTGCAGCTTTCTTGCCAGGCAAGATACCTTGCCAAATTGCTTACAGTACTTTGCATGCTTATTGTATTTTTATATATCCATTATATATGTGTTTTCTTTCAGTCATAATTATATACTCTATATATGTTGACACACACTTGACACATAGTATCATGGGAGGGGAGGACAATCAGTAGGCGTATGGGCTATAACCACTCTAGTAAACCGTAGTATCTAGCACGCACTAGGGTAGTGTGTCGCGCTGGTCGCTACCCCCGAGGTATGTCAATTTCTGGTGTTGCGCTGGTCGCTACCCCCGAGGTATGTCAATTTCTGATGTCCCATGACGTGTGTGTGAGTTGTGAGATTTAGATCGAGTAGTCTACCCATGCCCATACGTCGAAAAGTTGTCCTCATTATGCATTTTATATAGATTGTCTTGTACAGCGTACTTATATATTTTTTGTCTATTTATGCATGTTTTACTGTATTCAATTGGCATGCTTCTATGTATCTTGTTACGTCCCTCTGAGTACGTCCCTTTCCAGGTGTAGACGATCTTGACTATTCGCAAGAGCACGGATCAGGACTTACTACTTATCTTTTCCGAGTAGGTCTTACCTTCTGAGCATCTTTGATTATCTCTAGCGATGGATCGCTTCGCTGATACATTTATATCATCATCTTACTTTATATTGGAGATTTACCCTCATCTCTTATTTTAGTATTGATATAGTCATTGGTAGTGGATTTGTCTCCACCCGACTATTATTTTGGATTATTCAGACTCATTATTCTAGTTTAGTTATTTCTTTTCTATGACTTGTTGTGTGGATGAGATTAGTATTTCTGTGACTTGCGACTATAAATATACCATATGTGAGTTAATATCCATATTACAGCGTACATATGTATTATGGTATCCATATATTGGAGTTGCCATATACATACGGCTGGCATGCTTACGTATTCCTAGTCGCATGGCTGAACATGGAAGCAAAGACCTCAGACAAAGTTCACAAATATTTTTAGTACAAATGTGTTCTTTGGAAGGAGTTGGGAGCTCTGAAGCTGAGCTTTCTCCTGCAGTAGCTGAACTATTAAGGAAATATGAAGACCTCTTTGTAGATCCAAAGGGATTGCCTCCTAGGAGAACATGTGACCACAAGGTGATACTAGTTCCTGGGGCTATGCCAGTCTGCAGTAGACCTTACAGGCACCCCCTACATACACAAAAATGAAATTGAAAAACAAGTGGGAGAAATGCTAGAGACAGGGATCATCAAACATAGCAACAACTCCTACTCATCTCTAGTGATTCTAGTGAAGAAGGCTGGTGGAATTTGGAGGTTATGTGAGGAATACAGGGCCTTGAACCAAAACACCATCAAAGATAAGTATCCCATACCTTTTATAGAATAATTGTTTGATGAACTATATGGGGCTAAATATTTCTCAAAGCTGGACCTCAGAGCTGGGTATCACCAGGTGAGAATGGCTGAGGTGGACACCCACAAGACTGCCTTCAGAATGAAGGGCATTACGAGTTCATGGTTATGCCCTTTGGGTTAACCAATGCACCATCAACTTTCCAAGCACTTATGAATTCAATTTTTAGAGATTACCTAAAGCAGTTTATTTTAGTATTCTTTGACTACATTCTAGTGTATAGTGTAGACCATGCAACCCATTTAAAGCACCTGGAGATGGTTATGCAGAGGCTAAAAGAGCACATTCTGAAGGTGAAAAGAAGTAAATGTTTGTTCTTCCAACAACAAGTGGGATACTTGGGCCACACAATATCAACCCAGGGAGTACAGGTAGATGAAGAGAAAGTTCGGGCTGTTCTCCAATGGCCAATCCCCAAAAATATCAGAGAGCTCCGAGGTTTCCTAGGATTAACTGGGTATTACAGGAGATTTATCAAGGATTATGGTATAAAGGCCTCTCCCCTGACGAATCTACTTAAGAAAATTGGCTCCAAAAATTCTTTCCAATGGAGTGACAAAGCCCAGCAAGCCTTTAAAGAACTCCAGGTGGCTCTAACTCAACACCCAGTGCTCAGGATGCCTAATTTCAGCCAATAGTTCACCCTTGAGTGTGATGCATCTGATGGGGAATATGGACAGTGTTGATGGAGGAAGGCAGACCAGTGGCATACCTCAGTCAGACCTTGAAAGGGAGGGCTAGTACACTATCTACTTATGAAAAAGAGATGCTAACCGTTCTCCTAGATGTGAAGAAATGAAGACAATATCTGTGGGGAAGAGTTTTTGTCATCAAGACTGACCAAAAAGCCCTCAAATACATGTTAGAGCAAAAATTGTATTCAGATGCCTAATATAAATGGGTTATGAAATTGCATGGATTCAATTACAAGGTGGAATACAAACGAGGAGCAGAGAACAATGCTGTAGACAGCTTGTCCGAAAGGAGAGAAATTCAGTTACAGGTCACTACTGTAGTATCTGCAGATTGGCTCCACCAGTTCAAAGCACAGATGAAAGAATCTGCATATTACCAGAAGAAGTTGGTCAAGTGGGAGGCAGGGAAGTTATATGCTAGCAAATACACCCTCAGGTATGGGTTACTATTCTATAAACAGAGGCTCTTAGTTGATCTATAGTCTTCCTTTGTGGGGGTAATGTTGAAGGAACACCATGACTCGGTTGTAGGTGGTCACTTGGGTACAAGTAAGACCTTTCAGAGGCTTAGAAGGGCCTGCTGTCACGCCCCAGTCCCTAAATACGTAGGACTAGGAGTACGTAACATGCCAACTACGCATTTGACCAGACTCTGGTCTGATTCGAATACGTATAAGCTGTACTAGAAGGGTTACTATCTATAAATATCTATGCATCAATCCATAATGAACGGAATATACAAGAATGAGCTACATGTGCTAAAGTCGGTCGCCATTAACCCATAAGCTCGAATAGACTCGAGGAAGGAATACGAGTCTATAAAACTAGGCTATATCAACAGATGAATAAACAATATGAATAATAAACAATACTCTGAAAGAATGATATAAGTACCTGACACCAATTCCTGCATGACAAAGCAACACACATTATCAACTCCAGTCAGGCTCCACAATGGTCTATGCTGCAAAACTGGCAAGGGACCAGGTCCTCAGAGGGACATAACAAGGTACAAGAAATAACATGCCAAGATAAATGCAGTATATGAAATATATCAATAGGGCAAACTATGTAACCATCTAAGTGATATGCAAAATGAGAGCAACATTAGACTCAGGCTGAGACCACTACAAGCTCAGTGTCGGGGAGCCGGTAGCAGTAATACTATATAGTTTTACTATGTAGTTACTATGTAGTTTACTATGTAGTGGGCCTTGCTCTGTAATGGTTAAGGCTCTGCAATTAATATATATAATCAGCCTGTAGTCTGTGTGTCTCTCCCCACCCAATGTAATCATACGTCTCATGTCTATGACACGCAAGATCATATCTAATGCAGCAAGTCATAATGATAGCTAAGCACATGCAATATCTATGTCATGAATCATGTAACCTATACAGAATCACCATAAATATCTCAGGAAGATTCTGTCTCATGAATAGTGTCAGGTGTCCTGGGTTATAACGTACTTGATATTGCAAGCACAAGAATGTAAAGGGTCTCGATATTCATCTCTAGATGATGTTACACAACTTCGCGTACGATGTTGGCACCCGACTATTAATCGGACACTAAGTAATGTCACACGGTCCTAGGTTAAACTTGTACACATATGAATAAATCAAGACAGCAATATAAAACAGGTACTGCAAGTTTTGGCAAGGTACACTTGCCTGGGGTTCTGACTCCAACTGTAGCTCTGGTCTCAGCGGGATTTACAGGTACTCCTCCGGTTGCTGAAATAGATATCACCTTTCGGTGAAGACCGCACGCGACCAAGTCGTCCCGTTTGGCGAGGCGCACTCAGTTCCGGGAGAAAACGGGGTATTATTTTCCTGCTTTTGGATCGCAGTTCGCGATCACCAGGATGCGACACACCGAGCGGGTTGCACGGGCATCGAGAGGGTCACGCAGTGTTCGCGTCACAATAGACAGAACGAAAAATGGGGCAACGAGGAGAGAAAAAAGGGTACCTGAACAGGGCTACGCAGACTGGGTTTCTCGTGTTCGCGAGGCGATGTGACTCGACACGACACTGTACAGTCTAGGGTTAGGGTTCCGTCGACTTGCCGGAGACTTCGCCGGAGGAGGGCGGAGGCGGCTCGGCTCGTCGAAGGCGACGGATCTGGACGGGGCTGAGGGTGACGGCTGTGAAGGCGGGCACGTCGCTGTGGTGGTTGTTTCCGAGGCGGCCGGGGTCGGGGGAAGTTTGGCCGGAGCTGCTGCCGAAGGAGATGGAGGAGAAAGGCGCTGCGGGGGTTCGACGGGGACGAAGACGGAGCGGGGATGGGAGTCTCGAGGCGGAGTAGAAAGGGCGGCGGAGAGCAGCGAGGTGGTGGCGGGTCTCGGGGATCCTCGGCGGAGGCTCGTCGAGGACGACGATCCGGCGGAGGAGGGCAGGAGGAGGAGAGGGCGGCGGAGCGGGGTTTTTATAGAGGAGAGTGAGAGAGGGAGCGGCGGCGGTTGCGGCGGCGGTTGCGGGAAGCCAGAGCGGCTGGGAGGCGAGGTGCCACGGCGGGTCGGCCGGCGGAGACGAAGCCGTGCCGGGGAGAGGAAATGTCGGGGGTCGGTTACAGGGAAGGGCACTGTAGCAGGCGGGTTGGGTTTCGGGTTTCGGGTCGGGTTCAGACCCAATCCGACCCGCAGGGTTTGGGGTTAGTTCAATTGAACCGGGTCCGGTTTGGGTTGGTTTGGTTCAGTTGAACCGGGTTTATTTTAAGGTTTAATTTGGTTTATTTAAAACTTAGTTTTTTTAGGGCTTTAAAAATGCTTCCGGGGTCCAATAAATTTTCGAAAAATTATCCTATGTCTAATTTTTCATTTTACACCTAAAAATATTATTTTTATAATATTTTAATATTAATAAATATTATTTAAAAGTTATTTAATTATAAAATACCTTAGTTTTAATTACAAAAAAATTCCAGATTTTCTAGAAAAATTGTAAAAATCCATTTTAAAAATTTCTGAAAAATCAGGGGGTTTACACCTGCCATTGGAAGGGCATGAAAAAAATGGTGAAGGACTATATTCAGAGCTGTGAAGTATGCCAAAGAAGCAAAGGGGAGACTGCATCACCAGCGGCCTTCTCTAACCTCTACCTATTCCTAATCACATTTTGGAGGACCCTGCTATGGTTTTTATTGATGGCCTGCCTACTAGCAACAACAAAACTTCTATAATGGTGGTAGTCGACGGGCTAAGTAAGTACATTCACTTATTTCCCTTATCGCATCCTTACACTGCCAGTTCAATAGCCCATGCATTCATGGAAGGAGTTTGTAAGTTGCATGGGATACCAAAATCAATAGTCTTCGACAAAGACCCCATTTTCACCAGTTTGTTTTGGAAGGAATTGTTTAAACTGCAGGGCACAAAGCTGTTGTACAGCACTGCATACCACCCTCAATCGGACGGGCAGTCAGAAATTACCAACAAATGTGTGGAGGGCTATCTAAGGTGCTTCTGCAGCCATAAATCGATGCAGTGGAGTAAGCACTTGGGATGGGCAGAATACTGGTTCAAGACAAACTGGAACTCATCTACTCTAAGGACACCTTTTGAAATAGTCTATGGTAGGGCACCCCCCAATCTTCTCACCTATGTTCCGAACATTGCTAAAGACCCCGAAGTAGCTGAATTGGTAGCTCACAGGGACAATGCTTTGCAACTTCTGAAGGATACACTACGGGTGGCTCAAGAAAGAATGAAGAAATTTGCTGATAAGCATCGAACTGGGAGGGAGTTCACAGTGGGAGATTGGGTATACCTGAAGGTTCAATCCTATAGGCAAATAACCATTGCTCAGAAGAGGCCCCAAAAGCTCTCACCCAGGTATTATGGCCCCTACCAAGTTCTGGCCCGTGTAGGGAATGTTGCTTACAAGTTAAACCTGCCCAGTGAAGCTCAAATCCATCATGTTTTCCACGTCTCTCAACTGGAAAAACACATAAGTACCAGGATTTACATCCAAGCCGGAGTGCCATCTACTGTAGAAGAAGCCATACTGGAGCCCGATTGAATTTTGGAGAGGCTGGCTCAGAGAAAAAGGAAGGCTGTTGTCGACTTGCTTGTGCAGTGGAAGGAAGGCGATAGAAATTCTGCAGCTTGGGTTCCCTACGAGCTGTTTATGAAGGAATACCCCTACTTTGACCTTGAGACAAGGTCAAATTAAGGGGAGGGGAATGTTAGGAACTAGCTGAGTCTCCGTTGAACACTCACCTGGGGATAGCAGAGCATCAAAGCGGCAATGGAGTTCACCTAGTATCACAAGAGAGTATCAGTTTTCCCTCTTCTCTTATTTTTATTTTGAAATTGCATTTGAATTTAGTAATGAGCTGACTGGATATGAGCACTATGATTGGGCCATCTGTTGCCAAGTCACCCGACTAACTTATACACCTTAGCAATTAGTTAGTTGGGTTATTAGTGCCATAAGCGGTCATTAGCTGTAATACCTATTTCCTGAGTATATAAAGGAATGGGAGAAAAGAATAAGGTATGAGAAAACTTGTGTTCAATTTACCTTTCCTTTAAGCTTTACTTTCAAAGTTATCTCCTGTTCTTTCTTTTCCAGTCTAATAGCTTACAAATCCTAGCAGCAACTTTTCTTTACATTACAGTCTTTATCTATTTTTTCAGTCGTTTTTCTATCTCAGAGATGACAAACTCTTCTCGAGGAGGGGTTCCGGCGGATCAATCCAATCGGGCACCTAACAACAATCCTAGAAAAATCTGGACTAGCCTGAATAATTTTTTTTTGTAACTGGACTAACATCAATATTGAACTAGCCTCGTATCTTTTTTGTAGTATTTTTATCTAAGGCCAATAAAAACTAAAAGAGGAAAATGCAAGTAGGTACAATCTCGATCATTTCATTAGTTCGAAGGATCCGTTCCGCAATAGAGTTATTATCGGGTTGGATTATTTTTCTTGCGGGTCATTATTGGGTTGGATTATTTTTCTTGCAGGTCCTGACCCGTTATTGGTCTCTAAATTCGGATCCAAACGATTACTTCGACGGGAGTACATCGAGAGACGGAGCTAGGGAAGCAAAAGAGAACCCAAACGCCACCACAATTCTTTCTCTAATAATATTGTTATTTTTTTTTTAGTTATTTTATTAAGAGAGAGAGAGAGAGAGAGAGAGAGAGAGAGAGAGAGAGAAATATAAAACGAAAGAGAGAAAGAAAGAAGAATTGAAAAGAAAGGAAAAAGGAAAGAAAACCCATAGCGCAAGCCGACGCCCAAGTCCTGACGCAATCTATCGATCGATTCTCTCAATTGGATCTCTCAGTAATCCGATTTTGATGCGACTCTGAAGCTTCCCGCAGCCTTCTTGTAGGGTTTCTGGTAAAAATCTCGTTTTTTTTCCTTGTTCTTTGATTTTTTTTTGAGCTATTTATGGGTTCTTGATGGGTGGAAAGTGATTATTTTGATTTGTATGGTTAGATATTAGTAGAAAGAAGAAATCTTTTTGATGGTTATGTGAAGTTGTCTTAGTACTGTCCGAATTCCTCTACTCCGGCGCGGCGTCCGGTGGTGGTGGCCGAAGTCAATAGAAGCTTTTCGTATCCTGGCATGTCCGCCGCGAGCGCTGGACACAACGGGGCACGTTTGGGTTCGAATCCGGTACGAATCGAACCGTGCGACGAATACGTGTCGCGGGATTGGAACGTACTTCGGGTGTCCGTGCTTCCTAGAGTTCTGATTTCCAACCCTCATCAGTCAGCAGATTGTTGGAATTTTTCATTTGGGGAAGAATTTTGATATGGTGCTCTCTGACCTAATAATATATATTTTTTTTTTTGAAATCCTCTGACCTAATAATTCAACCCTTATCAGTTGAAAGGATTTTAATGACCGTATATATGGAATTCCAGAAAAGCGGAAAACGAGAATGCTAAGTTTAGGGACTGGCAATACTTGTCTGTATTTGTGGGAAGTTGTTGGTTCATTTGTTTACTTGTACACACAATTTACGTTTAATACCAAAAAGAATTAATGACACCTAGCCCCCTCTTAGTTTCCTAGCACAAACACACAATTTTTTTACTTAATATCAGAAGTGTTTAATGACACCTAGGCCCCCTCATAGCTTCCTAGCACCTGCCTCCCTCTTTCAAGAGATTGAAAACACTGTAGATGTAAGTTGGATTTCATGTGTTGTAAAATGATGCTTTTCTGGCAGCAATTTCTTTTCTCCATCTCCCCCCCCCCCCCCCCCCCCCCCACCACAACACACACACACCCACCCACCCCACCACCACCACCATAGTAGAGCCTTTTGCATCTTAGTAAATGTTCTGCACAAGAGACTGAACAACGAATGAAGCATATGGTGTATGATATCCTAACCTTGACCTTTTCTTTTTTTATCCAGATGATTGTTTACTGGCATGGACTGGGTAATTTTGCTTCTTTTCGAACTTGATAAATGATGTCCAGTTTTCAAAAGGGAGCATATGTTCCCAGCAGATTCAAATGGCAGTGGAAAAGCAAGTCATCTCTTAACACTCAATTGCTTAACGACGAGCTTCCTGGAATTGAATTGTCTGATTATCGTAGGCTGTCAACTTCTGGCAGTGAGAGCCCATCTGGACTTCTTAATGGCGAAGGCCTAAAGATAGAACCCATTGTTGATTTAGATCTGTTCTTTGGAAGTCTATATAGTTATTACCGTGAAAAGGGACTTCCATGCATTGCACTCAACTGGATAGTAGAACTCTTTACTGTGGCTTTCATATTAGTCTTCATCTGGTTTTTCTTATTGGTTGTTAATTGGCAAGCCCTACGCAATGTGAAATGTGGTATGGAAGCAGTTGAGTCAGGCCAAAAGCCTTGTGATCTGGCAAAGGAGGCGATCAACCATCATCCTTTAGTTCCTTTTACATTCCCAAAAGCAATCATTGTTGGGACCATGGTTATTTTGACTGTATACGGACTCTTCAACTTTTTGAAGTTCTTTATACAATTCAAAAACACATTGAGGATTCGCAAGTTCTACCAGAACAGGTAACATTCAACTTCATTTCTTGTCTTTTGCTTTGGTATCATTACTAGACTTAATTTCATTTTGACTTGGCTCTTTTGGTTATCTTCCTTCAGTCTAAAAGTTTCAGATTCTGAAATTCAGACTACACCTTGGCCTGCAATTCTAGAGAAGGTTGTACAACTACAGACGTCACAGCAACTTTGTGTAGTCAAGGATCTCTCTGCCCATGACATGGTAATGCGAATAATGCGGAAGGAGAACTATTTGATAGGGATGATCAACAAAGGTGTTCTTTCTTTTCCAATTCATTGGTGGGTGCCTGGAGCTGGTCCAGCTGTCATAACAAGAGAAAATGGAAGAAGAAATCATCTGATACTACCGAAAACTCTTGAATGGACCTTAGATTGGTGCATATTTCAGAGCATGTTTGACAGGTAAGTATTTATCTCCATCATACCCAAAAGTAGATGTGTAAGAATTTGAATTGAACGATAATCCATCAAATTCAGGATCCTAATCTATCGATCCTATTAAGAAGATTAATGGAAAATTTTGGAATGCATAGGAATTTCAATGAATACTAACTTCAGCTTACAGCATTATCTGCATTTCCCGGTTCATGCCTGATCAGGATGAGAGGAGTTTTGCATAATTTGGTTTGAATGATCGTGCTTCTTAGAGTTGTAGTTCTGCCTTAATCACAGCCATATTATTCTATTTCCAATTTTGCTATGACACATGCAATATGACCAAATTCTAGAGGAAATAAATGGAGGAGCACAAAACTTTTTTACGATTTAAGAAAAAACATGGCTTTATCCCAAGTATTAAAAGTTACATGTTCCAACAAGATGCTTCTCTAAGAAACCAGTTTACAGCAGCATGCTTCATTATTCTTTCCATTGTTGCTTCTGCTTTTGCTGCTGCTGCTGTTATTGTGCATGGTAACCACATAATCTAGTTTGTGTCCAACTCTTTATTCATGTTTGAACAAATAACGATATGCTATATCAGTCCATTTAAAATATGGATAAGGAGATTTAAAAAAACGAAAAGCGTATGGGTGGGAGATAGCCCGAACCCTACAAAGAAGTTGGGCTTGACCCTAGCGATACAAATATGGGATTGGTCCATTTCCCTACAAGATAACTTGGATGGAAATGAGCCAACCCCTAATACAATCAATTGCTAACCTCCGAATAATAGAGAAAGATCATCGACATCATGTTTCGCAAGATATTTAAAATCATTTTGTGCTCGTGCGATGTTCGTTTGTTCTTGTTTGATTTTGAGTAGTAGCATCTTCTGCTTTGTGGACGGTAGTTTCCGCTGCTTCTTGAGCTTGGTTTGCAATGGGGCATACTCCTTTTGGTGATGAGTTTGAGCAATAATAATGGTGTTGTTGTGGAACTTACAACTGTTTCAATGACATGACAGAATTGTCATCTGTTGGTTCTAGTGAAATTGGTCCACCACTTTATCCTTATTCCTCTTCTTGATTCCCTTTTTTGTTGTAGTCTCTACCTTGTGTGCCTCTTGAGCTGGTGGGGGACTGCTCTAGGATCTTGGGCAGTTACTCAGTTGCATTGACAGTGGTGACCAGCACAGATTCAACAGTCTGCACAAGGACACAATGACACAACGGTCTGCACTGGTTCATTTGTGTGCACAACGGCCTGCGCTCTGGCCTTCACAGGGGCGGGCTGCTTTGTTGAAGTGACAATATGCACCGAGGCACCAAGTGGGTCTTCATTAGACTTAGCAGCCTCGAAGCTGGGCTGCTCTGAGTCTAGAGTGGGCTGCACAGTGGCGGTAGCTATGACAGGATTTGATTCTGCAGACTGTAGAGTTGGTTGCTGCTGCTTGGGAATTTCATCAATCGGGTGGTGGACAAAATGCCTAGCCTCATTATAGACCAGAGGGCTCGCAAATGGAACAAGATGCGGTATTGGATTCGTAGGCAACATTTTGCAAATAACCTTGTTCTTGCGGTGTGGAAATCCATATCCGACATGGGAGCCCTTGCAAGAGATCCACTTCAAGGCAAACTCAGGCGTAGGGATTTTTTGTTTGTTTGTCAGAGTAGAGGAAAGTGCCAATCACACTTGAAAGTTTCAAGTAGGAGGGGACTAAGAAGATGAAGTTTTAAGAATCTCACCCACATAGCTTGTCTTTGCGTCCTTCTTATAACTAAAGTCTTGAGTCTATTTGAATATGTGGAAGAGAGAATTGTGTCTATTTGAATATGTGGAAGAGAGAATTGTCGATCTTATCACCGTGTCTTCGTAACTTAGTGAGATGAAGGAGGGTATGGCGAGGATTGAGGATTCCGACCGAGTATTGCTTTGTGAGGTCTCACTCGGAGATCGAATCCCAAATTCGTTGAAGTCCCACTCCGTTGGAAAACTTGAGTACGAGGATGTCAGTGAGGGAGAAAGATGGTGCGCCCTTGCAGGAGTGTGGGGTTTATGGATCAGTGGAACGTCCCTCACCAATGGTAGAGTTGCAAGTTGCTAGATTGTAGTAGACCGCATTATTATTGTGAAGCTAGGACGAGATGAGTTGGCAGGTTGGCGAGCAACCGAGTGGTCTGTGAGGACATTCGTCCAACACAAGGTATCCACTACTACAGAAACTCGGGGATGGAGTAGCTTGGAATACTGTGCGGACTGTTGCACGACCAACTAGGACTGTGAGAGGTGGGAATTCGGACAATGGTGGAGGGATGACCATGGTGGTCTGGACACCCCGGCGGAGGATGATGTTGGCTGAGTCATATGCCTCTGTTGCAGGATCCCAAACAAAGGAAGAGGGCATCCCTTTGGTGAGGAAGAAGAGGATATGGAGGCGAGTATGTTAGAGGTAGTTGGGGAGGCCAAGATAGTCGGAGGACGCCAGAGTTAAGGAACCCTAGCAGAGCTCCACCTCAATGGCTATTTTGGTTAATTGCGGAATTTGAAAACAAAGAGTCGCCAAGAAAATGAAAATTGGATAAGGAGATCAATATTACTTTAAAACAAGATTTTTAATGTGGCACGAGGCGACAAAATCTTAAAAGGCATAGGCGAGGCCTCAAGGCGAACTGTGGGACCTTAAGACTAAAATTCTGGGATGTGTAGTAGTTAGGTTAATCCAAACACGTAGTTACTAAAACTTCTGATGCCCCAATTTGTCATCAACTTTTTCTCTGAATGAGAAAAAAAATACGAGTTTTAATTAGGGGAAGACTATACTCGTTAAGGCGGTGAGGACCAAAAGGAAGCGGTGGTGGTGGGGGGAGATGGGCTCAATACTAAAATTGGGGGTGTGTACTCTGTAGTAAATCAAGGCAAGCTTGTGATTTATGCCCTAACGGTGTTGTAAGTTTTCTAAATGGAGTGATGAATGTAGAATTAAAAAACTATAAGCTTCTTATGCAAATATTGTTGTATATACTTAATACACAAGTGTAAGACTTCAACATTAACACATGAAGTTTTCAATCCGTCGCTAAGAGTATAACCAACTTGAAATAGAGAGTAAAAGCTCTATGAGTATTATTAAATATTTTAAAATATACTAGAACATGGGAGGTACAATAGTTTTTTCCTTTGCCCTCTTCATTCCCTTCTATTTTATGTCTGTCCTAGAGATTTGATATGTTAACGTAGACAAAAGAGAAGGGAATAAAAAGGGCAAATGGAAAACCTATTCTACCTCCTCTTTTCTTGTATATTATAAAATATTTAATAATGTCCATTTATTAGATTGGATTAGATTCCAAATTTAAGTCCAGGCGCATCGAAGCGATAGTCTGAGGATTCAGGATGTGAAATGTCTAGGTGGAGGCCTAAGGTAGCGAGATGAGGGCATTTTAAAACACAACTTTTTAAAAGCGAGTAGTATATATGATGCAAGACATGTATGAGTTTTAGATGTACATTGCAAGAACTAAGTTAATAATGTTCAATGTAAGATTTTATTTGATTCTTTAGTTAAAAATAATAAATTTTCAGCTATAGACTAGCAACAATCTAAGCAAGCATATTGTCCTTTAATATTAATTGAGTCATTGACAAGATCAAATTAAAACAAAGTAGATCTCTTTATATTGGATAGTTCAACAATTAATATTAGATCTAATATGTTATTAGCATAAGCACTCACTTTTCTATTTATGGATTTAACAGCGGATATATACTTGCATAAATAATGGTGTATTTTAGATTCGTAAGATACCGATTATAAGTTAAGTCTAACTCTACGCACTCCAAAGTCGACGAAGGACCGTTCTGTCAAGCGCTAGGGTTCGGAAATGGGGAAGGGAGATTTCGTGATAAACAGAGAGGATGGAGAGACATAACATAAATTCTAGAAAAGAAAGAGGAGCATTCACTACATAGCAAACACAAATTTTTATTTATTCATTCAGTGGGCAATTACATAGCCTATGCCCTTTATTTATAGCATACCTCAACATTTTTCATACTCGCTAACTTCCGATGTGAGACTGAACTACTTAATAAAAAAACAATCAGAAAATATGTGCTCTTTATTTCATTAAGTAAAATAAAGTAAACTTGAACTATTTAGTACCATCCGAATGACATGACTTTGGCTAGATATTTATAGCGACGACGCGAATAATATTTGAGTCTCTTTGGTGGGATGTCCTCATCAATTTTCCAGAGGGTGGGAAGACTCGACCTTGTCAAGTGTACATCACTTACGTGCTCGTATTCTTCAAGCATGTTGGAGTTCAATTTCTGCACCTCTACTCTTGAAATTTATGTGACTTTAGCCTCTGGTTTACCTTTCAATTTCTGCACGCGAATAATATTTTGAGGATTGAGCAATGTTGTGTGTAGAGTGAGAATGATGGGATGATTATTATTGATGAGAAGATTACATATATATAGAAGAAGCTAACCCCTCTCACCGTTGTTGTACTCGATGTGGGACTAAAGCCCAATACTACTAATACTTAATACCCTCCCTCAAACTGGAGCATAGATATCAATCATGACCAGCTTGTTACACATAAATTGAACCTGAGGACCCAAAAGATACTTCGTGAAGATATTGGCTATCTGATCACCGGTTCTCATATGATGAAACTTTATCTCATTTTTATACTCATCACGGACGAAGTGAATATTGATTTTAATGTGCTTCGTCCTTTCATGCAATACATGATTGATAGCAATATGGATAGCAGACTGGTTATCACACCACATATTTGCTGCTTTAGATCATGCTTCTTCTTCCAGCTCTTGTAGAAGATGCTGAAGATATAACATCTTTGCTGTGCCATGAGCAATGACTTGATATTCTGCTTCCGAACTTGATCATGCTATCACATTCTGCTTCTTGCTTTTCCATGATACCAAGTTTCCGCCAATAAATACCGAGTAGCCAGATGTAAATCGCCAATAAATACTGAGTATGTCCATGATTCTCCATTCGAATTTCTTTTTCCGGATTCTGGACTAGATAGCGCAGAATTCTGAGAACTGCGTTCTAATGTGGAATTCGTGGAGAAACCATAAATCTACTTGCGACACTTACGGCGAAAGAAATGTCCGGACGAGTCATTAACGCAAAGTAGTTGGGTTTTCCAACTACTCGGCAATACTGATCCGGATTGGTCATCAGGACCCCCTCGTCTGGGAGTAACTTTGCTCCTAGATCCATGGGCGAGGTTGCGCCATTGACTTGCATCATTCCTGTATCATTTAGTATGTCTAGCACGTACTTTCTTTGAAACATTATAATGTCCCGTTTACCCCGTGTGACTTCAATGCTCAAGAAGTAGTTTAACGATCCTATATCCTTCATCTGAAATTGTTCTCCCAGAAACTTCTTTAGTCCTGTAATACCCTGGCTGTCGTCTCCCGTGATCACAATGTTGTCAACATAGGCACCAAGTAGTATCCTTCGAGCTGATGCCTGTCGGTAGAATACCGAATGATCCTTCTTTGATTGACATATGCCAAACTGAGTAACAACATGTGTAAATCGACCAAACCACGCACGAGGTGATTGTTTGAGACCGTAGACAGCCTTCCGCAGAAAACACACTTTATCCTCCCTTGTAACGAACCCGGAATGTTGCACCACATATACTTCTTCAATATTCCGGTAGAGGAATGCATTCTTGATATCCAGCTGAAACAGTGGCCAGTCATAGCGAACAACTAAGGTCAAGAGTACGCGCACAAATGTCATCTTGGCAACTGGGAATGTCTTAAAATAATCCTCACCATAGGTCTGAGAATATCATTTAACCACCAAACGAGCATTTAGACGATCAAGAGTGCCATCCGGTTTCTCCTTGATCGTGAACACCCATTTGCAACCTACTGCCTGCTTACGAGTAGGCAAATCTACAAAGTCCCAAGTATGGGTCTCCCGAAGCGCTTTCATCTCCTTCTTTGTAGCAGCACGCCAACCAGGATGTTTAAGACCCTCCTCGGTAGTATTGTGAATCTGAATCCATCAATAGTATCTATCAAGGACTGGGTATGGCTTGCGAGCCCATTGTAGTTGTCAACATACAAGGGATGATCGCGACAAGCACGATGAGGTCGAGATGGTGGAACAGGCTGAGGCGAATCAGTGGAGCTAGAGGAGGAGGATGGCTCTGTGACTGTGGGCACTATCTGCGATGTTCGTTCGGGCGACATCGGTACTGACTGAATCGGTGTTTGCGGACCGTCGGACCAGGAGACTGGCTCGGTAGGGAAGGGCACTCTTACGGGGGGCTGTTGTGTTTGAACAGAAAACAACAAGAAATCATCTTCTGGATAAACTTGGGGAACTGGATCAGTAGTTTGTGGAAGTGGAGAAAACTCGGTTTCAACGAAGGTAACATTCCGAGAGAAAAAAATACCTCTTCAAGGTAGGAGAAAATACCGATATCCTTTACTTAGCATCTAATTTAGAAAGGGTCGGTCAGGTATCCCGAACATAGCACATGCAACCAAAAGTTTTGATAGGTAGAGGAAACGGCTCTCGTTCGGAATATAACCAAGAAAAGGGAGTAGCATAATTGAAAACCGACGATGACATGCGATTAATAAGATAGCAAGCTGTAAGTACCGTATCCGACCAAAATCTTTTGGAAGTACGTGCTTAAAACATAAGAGCACATTGTTTCCAAGAGATGACGATTCTTGCGTTCGACCACACAATTCTGTTGTGGTGTGTAAGGACATGAGATTTGGTGGATGATGCCATTGCGGTACAGATGAGTATTGAACTCACGAGATAACTCACGACTATTGTCACTTCGAAAGCATTTAATCAGAACACCAAATTGTGTTTTGATTTCTGCGTAAAAATTGCATCAAATTTCAAATAATTCGCAGTGATTTTTTATTAGGTAGACAAATGTGACACGTGAGTAGTCATCAACAAATGTAACAAAGTACTTGAAACCCATTATAGTTTCAACCGGACAAGTCCTCATACATCAGAATGGACCAACTCGAAAGGAGCGAATGCAAATTTATTATGACTCACTGGATAGGGAACCCGGTGATACTTAGCCAAACGACACGACACATAATGAAAAGTAACTGAAACATTTAAAGATGGATACATTTTCTGGAGAGCTTGGACTGATGGATGGCCTAACTGACAATGTAACTCAAAAGGATCTAGTTTCACGCTGGCACAAGCAACAGAAGAAGGTACGTCAAACAGGTACAAGCCTCTAGCCACATGTCCCTTACCGAAAGTCTATCTAGTGTACAAGTCCTGAAAAACACAACCATCAGAAAAAATGTTACCGAGCAATGCATGTCGCGAGTAATCTGACTAATTGAAAGTAAACTGAACGGGTTGCCATGTGTATGTAATACTGAATTGAGTGACAGTCCGGAAGAAAGACGGACACTTTCTCGTCCACGGACTGTTAGTGAACCACCATTGACAACAATAATATCGAAAACACGACACACCGATACATAATTGCGTAGCATACCTGCGTAGTCAGTCATGTGAGCAGACGCACCAGAGTCAATCATCCACTGCTTCGACCACACCACACATGCCGCGTAGTAACCGACTGTGGATCCAGATGTGGATGCCTCACCACGACGTCGAGCTTGGAACTCAAGAAAATCTGTATAAGACTCTGCAGTCATCTGGACAGATTGAACGCCATCATCAGGAGCATCTAATGTAGCATTTACGGCATGAGCTTTAGGACACTGCTACTGAAAATGGCCTTGTAGACCACAGTTGAAGCATGTGCGCGGTCTTCCTCTATCACGACCGTTATTGCCTCGTCCACCACCACGACCAGCATTTCGGCCGTCACGTTGTCCACTATGATCACCACGAAATTCAGCACGAGCAGCACCAATAACAGATCGATCAGCAAGAGAATCATCCGGAGTGGTCTCAACGACCTTAGCTGCCCGTAGGACAAGATAGTGAGCTTCCATCAGAGACGAAACATCAGATCTAGCAATGATCTGAGAGCGAGCAGAGTCTGCATCAGGACAGAGAGGCAAGATATGCCATGACATGAAGCTGCTTATGTTGAGCCCTCCCTTCATTGATATCCGTCGTGAGAGGTAATACGCGGTCGACCTCATCAGTCATAGCCTTAAAGGCTCGGAAGTGGTCCTTATGAGATTTGTCTTCCTGATTTGCTCGGTATACGCCAACGACTGAGTCGTAGATATGAGACAAATTACGTTTTCCATCGAACGATGCCGCTATGACCTCTCATAACTCCTTTACCGAATTCGTATTCTGGACCATATCTTTCACCGATGGTTCCATTGAATTCATCAACTGTGTAAACAATCGACTGTCATCTGTCTCCCACTGTTCAAATATGGGATCAGTCTCATCTGGAGGGTGGTTAGTTAGATGTTTGGACAACCGCATTCTCCGAAACATCTTTTCGACCTTCTTTCGCCATGTCGAGTAGCCCTCTGGCCCGTCCAACCGTCGATCGACAAGTCGAATCGATAAAATTATGGTGCCAGTGCCCGTTGGTCCCGCCATTGCGTTTTCGACACTGTTATTTGCCTCAGTGCTTGTCATTCTTCAGTGTTCCTGATTCGACCGTCGTGTTTGATCTTTCCAACCCGATAATCACATCAACTCTGCCAATGCGCTAGAAACGTGACGAGAACTGGAACACGCATGAGAACCAGAGATTGAATGTGGATTTATCCTCTGAGGATCCCAACAATTTACTCCTGATGCCAATGTTGAGAGCCATAGGTTCCAACAAACAAACTATTGTTTACTCTCTGAGGATTCCAACATTCTTTTTTGAATGTGAACAAACGGTTAGGGTTTGGGATAGGCGGCTGGGTTAGGATTTATGGACATGTTTTTCAGTTTAAGAAAGACGACTAGGATTAGGGTTTTGGGGTAGGTGCCGGGGGGGTCGGCAACAAGGGGCTGATGGGGGGGGGCAGGGAGTCGTCAGCAGCAGGGGGGCTAGGCAGGGAGTCGTCGGCAAAAGGGGGGCGGTCGGTAGCGGGGCAGTAGCAGGAGGGGGCTGATTGAGGGGGGGGGGTGATTCTGTTGCAGGCGGCCGGGGTGAGGGGTGGGGCTGCAAGCGTGGACAAAGTTTTACGGTTGAGAGAACGAGAGAGAGAGGAATGTCTCTGGTACTATGTAGAGTGGGAATAATGGAATGATTATTATTGATGAGAAGATTACATATATATAGGAGAGACTAACCCCTCTCACTATTGTTTTATCCGATGTGGGACTAAAAGCCCAATACTACTAATACTTAACACTGTGAAAGCATATGTAAATTGCATGTCAAACCAAATTTTGTAGCACAACATTTCTGTTATCAAGATTTGATTCTTTTAGGCGGTATTTATATGTTGCCTATAATCTGTTTTAGTCTTCCACATCGGAGATATCAGTATTTAAGAATAAATATCTAATGGCGAACACATATAAGAGATACATACAAATACACCCATCACCACCCACTCAACCATAACCACTATCCAAAAACATGTAGCAAACAGCCTCATAGCTTCTAATCTGTGGTATGTGTCCAGGAATGTATGAATTAGAGATTCATTAGTACTTTCTCAACTGGAATGTAAGTACAAGTGAGTTTCATTGAACAAATAACACATGCACATGTAGCCTTGTTTGTACTGTTCTCTTAATCATGGTCAAGCTTGGATTTGGATTCCCTCTTAAAGTTGCAATACGAATTACACCCTTCATACTTTGCTCCTTGCAGAAGAGCCACAAATGGATATATCATGCATGACTGCGACAAATTTGTCATATGTTCGTGGATGTTGAGTTTCATTTCTAGCTGTGAAATTTGTACTCAGAAATTTCATAAACCTTGTATATCTTTGTATGAGGTCTCATAACTCATAACATGCCAGTTGATTAAATTTAAGCAAAAAAGTAGTATTTTCATGTTGCTAAGCATTGTTTTCTTTCTTTGGCAGTAAGTTCTCTGTGCAGAGAGATTTTCTGACAAATCCGTCTTTATTAAAAAGGAGGCTTGTGGTTGTTGGAATCGTGATGTTTCTCATATCACCATGCCTTGTTATCTTTATGCTGGTATATCTTTTCCTAAAGCATGCTGAACAATTTTACAACCATCCAAGTACGGCATCATCCCGGAGATGGTCCAACTTATCAAAGTGGATGTTCAGGGAGTTCAATGAGGTATTTGTTTTTCCTTAATGACAATACATAATTATCTCACAGCTTAGTATTTACTAGAGACTGGAGAGTCGTATGCCTACTGTCTGTGTATATACATTTCTTTCATCTTTAGGCACCGACAATTAAACTGACCTTCTGAGTTTTTCGGGCTTAACATATCAACCAAAGAAAATGTCAGTATGGATCTTAGTTGTAATCATCTTAATTTTATTTCCATGAAGAGAACCATAGAATGGACGCAGAAACTTACGTGGTTGTTCATGAATGAGTTATCCTATCTAAGAGGCAGGTTGCTGATATCCTGAACCCATGAATAAGGTTGTACAGATGAATGAAAGTTATATGCACTTATATCCTAGTCTTACAGGCATATATGTATGTGCATTCATCTATGATTGTGAGCAATGTTCTAGATAAGGATTGGTTGTTCTAATAATAAAAACTCTAAAGTGGATGATTCACTCTTGCTCAACATACTTTCAGAAACAGAAAGCAGATGTATTGTCTCTCTACAAATGGAGATCACGCTGCATGATAAAACTGTCCATTGCAAGCTCCAAACTCACACTATGGATTTAGCTCATGCCATTTGTAAGATTTTAGCGGGAGAGGTACCTATTGCAACAGCGGCTATCTGATCACTTGTGGAAAGTCACAGTATAAACTTTATAATGGAAAGTTTTAAGTGATATGTGATTTATAAGAGGTAGATCTAGACATCAAATTTCCTTTGTGAATGTCATGAAATAAATGTGTCATAGAAGAGACTGAATTTAGGACATCGACAGCTGATCGGATGGACTCTATTTCTGAAGAGTGCCCTTCTAATCCTGTAGTGGAGGAAAGGAACCACTTGCGCGACTTAGGAACTAGAATAATCAAATTCAGCTGTTTTAGATTCTTTTGACCAAAGTTCTAAACGAATTCATGCTGCATACTATGTTTTGCAACTCCTGGATGCTCAAGTAAGAAACCTCCATAAGGGCCTCTTTGGTAAACAATAAGTGGGATAAGATTTGAATTTGCATTTTCAAGGATAGAAAGTGTATGAGAATTCATGCACTTTCTTGTCCCCCTGGAGACAAATGTGTTTGCTTATGATAATAAAATGAGGAAGTAGAAAGTAAGAGTATATTATAATAATAATAATATTTAAATAATTAGTTTAACTAATAAAGATAAATAGTAATTACAATTAATTAATATTAGTAAAAACTATTGGTCAACTAATTAGTTATTCCTGATTATATAATAAATTAAATTAATTATCTTAAAATAGTAATTAATTATCTTGTTTTAATAATTGTTATATATTGCAAATTAAAACTCAAACAAACTCTTCACAAATCTAGGGAGTTCAGACTTCAGACACTCCAAAAGTATGACCTAACCGTATTGTACACGTATCAAAACTCAATAAATATGTATGGGTTACTCCATGGACACCCCAAAATATACATCCCATCACGTCCTTATATTTACCGTACCATGTCGTATTCGTATTCATGCAACATTAATCGAAATCTAAATACAAAAAATAATAGTGAAGTTTGGAGATGGAGAGAAGGAAAAAAAGTAGGAGAAGAGAGAATATGAGAAAGAAGATTGCAAGGGCCTTAAACCCTAGGTTGTATCTCATGTCTATTTATATTGATATACAATACACCCACAATTACTATTATACCCTCACATGATAAATAACAAAATAAAATAATCTAACAACCTCCCTCAAGCAGGAGCATATAGATCATACATGCCCAACTTGCTACATAAATCAGAAAATGGACCACGAACAAGTGGTTTGGTGAGGATATCACCTAATTGATCCTCTGACCGAACATAAGGAGTGACAATCTGTTTCTTCAGCAACAAATCACGAACAAAATGATAATCCATCTCGATATGCTTCGTGCGCTCATGAAACATCTCGATATGCTTCGTGCGCTCATGAAACACCGGATTACTTGCGATAAACATTGCCGACTGATTATCACAATACATCTCCATCGAAATAGGAATAGGAATCATAATTCCCATTTCATGAGGAAGAGACTGCACCCACATCATCTTAGAAGCTGTATGAGCCATCGTACGGTACTCGGCCTCTGTACTAGAACGAGCCATAACATTCTGCTTTTTACTACGCCACGTGACAAGATTGTCACCCACAAACGTACAATAGCCATAAGTAGACCTCCTATTACTGCGCCTGCCTGCCCAATCAGCATCACTGAACCCAGTCACCGTAAGCAACTGGGAAGATTTGTACGACAAACTCTTTTCAGGTGCATCCTTCAAGTATCGAAGAATGCGAGAAATAGCCTCCCAATGTGGTTGTCGCGGGGCATGCATAAACTGACTAACTATTCCAACTGCATATGTGATGTCTGGTCGAGTAATAGTAAGATATATAAGTTTGCCAACCAAACGTCTATAATATCCAACATCCTCAAATAACTCTCCCCTGTCAGCATCAAGCTTGTCATGATAATCCATAGGAGTCTCAACTGGCCTACACTCCAACATCCCAGTCTCGGAGAGCAAGTCTAGAACATACTTGCGTTGTGACAGATACACACCCTTTTTAGATCGAGCAACCTCGATTCCAAGGAAATATCGAAGAAGACCTAAATCCTTAGTATGAAACCGACGACTAAGGTAGGCCTTCAAGTCCGCAATCCCAGCATGATAACTCCCAGATATAATGATATCATCAACATAAACAATCAACACGATAATACCTGCTGAGGAAGAATGGCAAAATACTGAATGATCTGATGTGGTGCGCCGAAAGCCATACTGAATGAGAACTGAACTTGTCAAACCAAGCATGAGGTGACTGTTTCAGTCAATATAATGATTTCTTCAATCGACATACGAGTTTTTCATTTCCTGCTACAATATATCCCGGTGGTTAATCCATATAAACCTCCTCATGTAAGTCACCATGCAAGAAAATATTCTTTATATCCAGCTGATATATAGGTCATTGATGATTAACCGTCACAGAAATAAGAATCTGAACTGAATTCAGCCGAGCCACTAGAGAGAAAGTCTCCATGTAATCCACACCATATGTCTGAGTATGCCCTTTGGCAACCAACCGTGCCTTGAGACGCTCAAGAGAACCATCGGGATGATACTTAACAGTGTACACCTATCTATAACCCACTGTCTGCTTTCCAACAGGAAGTGATGTAAGCTCCAAATTCTGATTTTGATGTAAAGCATACATCTCCTCATCCATTGCACTTTTCCAACCAGAAGATGACATAGCCTGCTTGTGAGTTTTGGGAATGGAAATAGAAGACAATGAAACAGCAAATGCATGAAAAGATGATGAAGCACGGTGTAATAAAACATAGTTAGAAATGAGATGCTTATTCTTTGTGGTACAAAGGCGTTTTCTTTTTCTGAGAGCAGTAGAAAGATCATCTGGATCTGTGGTGATGGGAGCAGAAACCTCAGGCACGAAAGATGATTGGTTGAGGACTGAATTTTGCAGAACCACTGGCCTGACCTTGGATCTCTGATAAACCTGTAAATGGGAAATGAAGACAGAAATTGATTCAGGAATGACCGGAAGTGGTATGGAAGATATCAAATCTATTGTGAAAGGAATACAATGGTCTCCTGAAGGAAAGAAAGGGGTAGACTCAAAGAATGTAATATCCGCGCTGACATAATATTTGCGTAACTGTGGACTGTAACAACTATAACATTTTTTAGTACGAAGATAACCAAGAAAGACACTTCAGAGATCTAGGAGCCAACTTATCTCGATTAGGTTCCAAGTTATGAATAAAAGCGACACACCCAAACACTCGAGGAGATAAGAAAAAATGTGCGACATTTGTATGTAATATGGTAAATAGAACTTTGTTATTTAATACAGATGATGGCATGCGATTAATTAGATAACATGCAGTACGAACGACATGTGTCCAATACTGTTTAGGGACATGCATATTGAACATGAGAGTTCGAGTCACATCTAAAATGTGTCGATGTTTGCGTTCGGCTATACCATTTTGTTGAGAGGTGTGGACACAAACATCGACACATTTTAGATGTGACTCGAACTCTCATGTTCAATATGCATGTTGATGAATCATACAACGATCAACACAGAAATTGTTTACAGAAGATTGAGTATACTCCAAAGCATTATCAGAACGCAGAATTTTGATACGTTTATCAAACTGAACATAGACTTCATTATAAAAGGCAGATAACATATTTGGAAACTCAGATCTTTCTTTCATTAAATAACACCAAGTCATTCTGGAATAATTATCAATAAAAATAACAAAATACTGAAATCCTTTTGGACTTTTGACTCTAGACGGACCCCAAATATCAGAATGAACAAGATCAAAAGACTCTAATTGACGACTCTCTCTACGACGAGGGAAGAAACTACGGGGATGCTTGCCTAACTGACAAGTCTCACATTCAAGACTAGAAATATGACTCAAACTAGGAACAACTTGATGCAACTTAGCCAAAGACGGGTGTCCCAAACGATAATGTCATTGCAACGGAGAAGTAGAAACAGAAGTGAAGGCATTTCCAGGTAAATCAAAGTAGTACAGTCCATCTTTTTCATGCCCCGAACCAATCATCTTCTTCGTCCTGAGGTCCTGAAAAACACACGAATTGAGAGAAAATATCACAAAACATTGAAGAGATTCGGTTAACTGCTCACATATAACAAATTAAATGGAAAATTAGGCACATATAATGAATCAAATAATGATAGTGATTGAGTAGGGTGAATGATACATTTTTCAAGTACAGGTCGAGTAGACCCATCATCCAAGATAATATTATGTTTCATGGAACTACGATTATGAAAGAGATGTTATACCAGACATGTGAGAGCTTGCTCCTGTGTCGATGATCCAAGAGGTGGACGGTGACTGGGTTGCCACAAAAACAGGATTATCTATATGTGCCATGGTTGCAGTAGGTTAGGAGATGTGGTACTAGCAAGCACGTTCAACTTTTGGAGGATTTGTTCAAATGGAGATGAGGTATCGGACGTTGAAGTCTGATTGAAACCCGAAGTATCATCTCTGGGAGCAGAAGTGGTGACCTGGGACTGCATATTTTCATCATGCACTTGATGTGCATATTCTGGTTTGCCCCACTTGTCCCAACAATAGTCTTCCACATGACCGAGCATTCCACGATAGTTACACTTTCGTGGTTGACCACGGCCACCACCACCGCGGTCACTACCACGACCATTGTCTCTACCACCACGGCCTACTCCTCGACCAAAACTACGACCACCATCTCTACCGCCACGTCCACCACCACGACCACCACCACGACCAACAACACTAGAAACTAGGACAGAAGAGTCAGTACTCGGCACCACAGAACTTTATTCCAGAAAGGAAAGATTGAGACGGAAGAGTATCTGCCACCGCAGGTAACTGTTATCCAGCAAGAATTTGAGCTTTATAAGGTTCGAGCAGGATCCAAGCCGGCTAGGATAAGTGAAACATGAAACTCTTTCTTCTGTCTCCGAGCTTCCTTCAAATCAGTAGTAACATGATGATATTTAAGCAGTTCCTCCCACAAAGCCTTATTTAAAGCCAGATATTCATTCGCAGGCTTTCCATTTTGCTTTGTATTAAACAATAACTCGTACAACTCATACATACGGGCAACGTTTCGCTTCTGCGAATATGATTATTTTAGAGATGTCCAAATCTGTTTGCTTGATTCACACCACTGAACATTAGCAGCGATATGTGGTTCCATACTATGCCACAACCACGACATAACGTATGCATCTGCACTCATCCAATCTTCATACTCAACGAAAATTTCAGGCGGAGGTTCTTCTGTCAAAAACTTCAACTTCTTCGCCCTTAACACCACTTTGATAAACTTGGACCAGGCAAGGTAGTTCGCACCATTGAGTTTCACTGCTGTAATCGACTTTCCCGGTTCATCATTATGAATAACAGTAAAATGAAAACCACCTCCGCTACCACCAGCACTATTAACCTTGCTAGAAGATTCGGTTCCCACCATACTTGCAAATGCAACAGAAAGACGAGGTCTTTGAAATCCTAGATCTCACAACGAACCCCAACCGACGACGAATAACCAACGGAGATCTGTAGAAACCCTAAATCTAATAAACGAACCACGAACGACCACGAACAACGAACGACGAACGACGGCGAATCATGAAAAGTAGACGAAAAACAACCGAATTTTTTTTTCGGACCTGCCGCCCAGAACCCTGCAATCAGGGGCTACCGCCCCCGAACCCCTGTCGAACTCACGGCCGAGTTCGATCGGCCCTGTCGTGGATGGGGTGTACAATACTTTCAAATATATGCTTTGAGACCAAGTGAAGTTTGGAGATGGAGAGGAGAAGGAAAAAAAGAGTAGGAGAAAAGAGAATATAAAAAAGGAGATTGCAAGGGGCCTTAAATCCTATGTTGCATCTCGTGTCTATTTATATTGATATGCAATACACCCACAATTACTATTATACCCTTGCTTAATTATTAAATAAATAATTATTTATATTATATATTTGTTGATATAATTAATTAGAAATAAAATTGAGGGCCATGTAGATTTGGCAGCTCCGTACTTAATTATTTATATTATATATTTGTTATTTATTATGTCAAATAATTATCATAATTAATAATAAGATTTTATTATTGGCAAAACAATATTATTAAATAAATAATATTTTAAATTATAAAAACCTAAATCCAAGAGTTCCCTACCCACATCCAAAGAGGAGAGGATTTTGCTTCAGCTCAAGATGCATGAGACAAGAACTGCAAGCATTTAATACTTGCACTACCCCCCACCCACCCCCAACACACACACACACTTGCTTCCATTTTACAAAACACAACCTAATATGATAGCTACAGTGCTTTACAAATCATAATTTGGGAATAACAACTCTTTGCTCTGGTACAATGATTGACCTTTGTCACCTTAATCAATTTGAGAGTACGTTACATTTTGTTTAGAGCTGTTTCAGTAGACATTATAACTATGTTTCCTATTGCAATTAATGCCTTCATATAATGTGTTATCTTCTCCATTCTAATACCTGCCTGGAACAAATGATCTTGTGCTTATGTAGCTCCTATTCAGGCCAATGTAATGTAAGTTTTACTCAGCTCAACTACTGGACTATATGAAGAACGGACTTGCTTGAAATAACTGTTTCCTAACCCTATAATCAATTCACTAATCCACATCAAAGTTCCCGATATATGATATCCAAAACAATGAAGAACCATACAAACAAATTTAGGCAACTGATAAGTTTATCTGGTTGCTTGAGTAGTGTTGAATCCAAGTTTTCAATAGCTAATACACAAACTAGGGATAAGGTAACTGTCAAATATGCAAACAATAATGAGGCGACCTTTATCAGATGGTGGACTCTTTTTTTCCCCATTAAGTTTGATATCTTGCTGACTCTTTTTTTGATGGAAAGTTTTACATTGACCTTTATCAGTAGCTCCTATATTCAGGCCAAAGTAATGAAACTTTACTCTGCTCAACTACTGGATTGTTTGAAGATACTGACTTGCTTGAAATAACTGTTTCCTAACTGTATAACCAATGCACAAATCCACATCAAAGTTCCCTATATATGATATCCAAAACAATGAAGAAACATACAAATTTAGGGCACTGATTTATCTGGTTGCATTGAGTAGTGTTGAACTTCCAACTTTTTCATAGCTAATACACAAATTAGTGTTATGGTTATTGTCAAATATGCAAAGAAGAATGAGAAGACCGGTATCAGTTGGTGGAAGCTCTCTTTTTTCTATTAAGTTTGATATCTTGCTGCTGTTTTTTTTTTTTTTTTGAAGGTTTTACATTGACCTTTTGTTACTTCTACTCTTGATATATATTTTTCCTGCATTTTCAGGTTGACCATCTGTTCAAACATCGAATGTGTAATAGTGTAGTCCATGCTTCGGATTATGTAAAGCAGTTCCCATCACCTCTTATCTCAACAGTTGCTAAGTTCATGGCTTTCGTGTCCGGTGGGTTTGCGGCTATTCTGATAATCATTGCATTTCTGGATGAAGATCTCTTGGAGGGCCATGTATGGTTCTCAGTGATGTCATTTTCTTTTCTTTTTTAACTGTCTTATTTTCTGTAACATGCAAGTCTGGCTTCGTGGTTGAAATTGAATATGCAGATTTTTGGCCATAACTTGTTGTGGTATGGTGCTGTTTTGGGGACTGTTATTGCTATAAGTCGCGCTCTTGTGTCTGAAGAACTTCAAGTCCTTGATCCAGCAGGAGCAATGTCTCTTGTTGTTCAGCAAACCCATTATATGCCAAAGAGATGGAGGGGCAAAGAAAATAGTGATTCTGTGCGCAAAGAATTTGAAACCCTATTTCAGGTAAAGCTACTTGTCTCTCTTCTTTTTCTATCTGTTTTAGATGCATATTTGTGTTTGAGAAAGATGTACAACTTCTAATGCAAGAAATCTAACAATTTGAGCAATTATCCATTTAAATTCACTTATAAGTGCAATGATCTATGCACTTTTTGACATTTTTCTCTGAACTAATTGTGGATTATATAGTCAGTAAATTCTAGTACCACAGGTTGGACAGGATTTTACTTGACAAGGTGGCATCTTTTTTGACCATTCTAATAAGCAAGCCTCCTGTTACAGTCGCAAAGCCTGGTACAGTCACAAAAGATTGCAGCAACTGTGTTCTTTTCTTAATTCTAAATATGACAGAACCTTCACCTCTGATCTAACTTCTTGTAGCTAGCCTTTAAGTAACGATATTTCTCTTTCGTTAAAACGTGGTGTCAAAATTCATTACAGAATGGTGTACTTGATCTAATGAATTTCTTCAACTTGTCTTGCTGGAATTGTTCACTAAACTAGGTCATATTATCTCAGATATTCATTGAGATCTTGTTTATGGAATGCATAGACAATATCAAAATAGATTTTTATTTTATTTTATTTTATTTGGGAGACCGACAAGTGAAATAGTGGGTGAAGTACTAAGTCTATGTTTGGATCATTTCTGTAATTATCAAACATTTTTCTTAGTAGCAGGGGTTTCAGTAACACACATGTATATCTAAGGGAATTTATAAAATTTCAAAGCCTATTTTATGAGAACGCTACTTGTAATGGTGCAAAATCATTCGATTAGGCTATGTGCTAGAAAGTAATCCTTTATTATTCTTTTATGAATTTACCTTATGCATGTGCTAGATATATATTCCTGTTTGTTTAACATGCAAGTGTTATACACAGCGCATGTAGGAGAAATTTCTCGGGAAATCCTGGCAATTTAAATGATGGTCCTACTTAGTGTGATATTGTCAAGTGCTACAAGTTTCTTGCATCCTGAACTTTTGTGACCACCTGTTTTTCTAATGTAGCAGTATGCTGGAAAGATGCTTCTGGAGGAGATGGCTTCAATTTTTATTACTCCTTGCTTGCTTATATTTGTTGTGCCAAAGGTTAACCTTTTCTTGTAATAAACTTATTGTTATGGGTAGGCCATTTGTGACTCATATACTAATCAAATCTGCTATTTTACAGCGTGTTGATGATATTTTACGCTTCATCACAGACTTCACAGTGGATATTGAAGGTGTTGGCCATGTTTGCAGGTGATTGATTGCATCTAGTTTTAATTATATCAGGCCATATAGAACAGTTGATAAGGTCTAACTGCATTTCTCTCCATTTTCCCATGTAGCTTTAGTGCATTCAATTTTGAATCCCATGGTAATCGGAAGTATGGTTCACCATTTGGTGCGGCGAGAGACCTGAGGAGTTCCCAAGGGAAAATGGAGAAATCATTCCTAAGGTACTGGAACTTCTGGTTTTTGGCATAGCTGACCATTTTCTTTGTATGTATCATAACAGTATCTGCTATCCTTCATCAAAACGGTCATTCAGTTAAGTTAAAGAACTCTTTATTCAGAATAGTGATGGAATTCTTTATATAGTACTAACCTTGACAAAAGAATGGAGTGAAACCTGGTAAAATGAAGTTGCCACTTGTTTCCTCAATAGAGAGAGAAACCGAAGGAAAACCAGAATAAAGAGTTGATTCTGTAATGAAAGCTGGAAACTTGAACCAAAGTTTTTATATATTAAACTCGTCGGAGAACTGGAAAATTAAGAACCCTATATATATGCTTGTGAATGTTGAGAATGGGAAACATAGTTGGAAATTTTGAATGGGGGAGTGAGAGTGGGTGCAGCCAGTGGGAGTTTCCATACTTGTCAGAAAGCAAACAAAGAGAACAATGCAGCATGAATACAAAGCAGAACAAAGAAATTATATGTGCTGAAGATATATCACAACAGCATTCTTCGAGTAGTTGAGCTTGTGTTGTGTGTTATTTCTAGTAGTATACCTTGACTGGTATTATCATGAATCTTTTAATTCACCTCATGGGGAATCGTTTAGTGTCTCTCTCTCTCTCTCTCTCTCTCTCTCTCTCTCTCTCTATATATATATATATATATATATATATATTATGTACTTTATGTGGGCAACCCTCCGCGCCATAGGCGCCCACGGGAGGGGGCTGGGATTCGATCCCGGGATCTACTCCACGGGAGACCCAAGTGTTAACCGTTAGGCCACTATATATATATATATATATATATATATATATATATACTATCTCTGATCCTTGTTATGTTTTCATTTATAGCTTTCAAAGTGCATACCCAACCTGGGAACCTAACAGTCATGGCAGACGGGTACTATCCACACTTCACAATTTCAAGGAGCAGCAGATACGGCGGGAAACCCGTCAGGAATATTCTTCACCACCTCGACCATGGCAGTTTACAACAAATTTTAGAGGTCAAGGTGAAGTGATTCACAATCTTCATTCCAGTGATGTACTTCTTAACATGGGCAACATCCCTGATCAAAGGACCCACCATCCGTATCTCCTGGATTGGTATTACGTCTCTCGGCCCCTTTATGAAGCAAACGCTTCAGATGAATCACCTCCATCACACAATACTGCAACCTTTCAGCGTACTCAAGGTCTTTGGCCACCACAGAATCAACAGCTGCCAGAAATAATTGAGGGAGAAGAGAACTGGGGCTACCACCATCTTCCAGAGAGACTTCAATCTCACCTTGAGGCCTCCACATCCAGCCCCCTCCTTAAAGATGAAGGCATTAAGCACCGTGATGCAGTTCATGCTATAAACCGATGGTGGGACCGAGCCGCTCCCCGCTCATCTGACCCCCAAACCAGTTTCCTTGAACCCCCTGATCGCCACTCACCTGGCCCCCAGTCCAGCTTCCTTGAGCCCCCAGTCTACAGCCACCCCAACTTCATCCATCAAAGTGATGATGTATCTGCTGCCCACCAGTCCAGCTTCCTTGAGCCCCCAGTCTACAGCCACCCCAACTTCATCCATCAAAGTGATGATGTATCTGCTGCCCACCAGTCCAGCTTCCTTGAGCCCCCAGTCTACAGCCACCCCAACTTCATGCATCAAAGTGATGATGTATCTGAGAGCCATAGTTTCGGGGAGGAAGAGGAAAACGATGGGCGTGCCCGAGACTTGAGAAACTTCCCAGCAATGTCAAGGACAGTTTACATGAACGACTCTTACGAGGAAGAAGACGAGTTTGGGCTCCATTTTGCCGATGACTCCAGAAAGGGTGAAGGTTCAGGTATGTCCGCAAGTGACCGATCTGGTGGTGCTCTAATGAGCCTTCCTGTAAAAATAATACCTAGAAGCAATGATCCAGTGCAGCGAAACCAAGTGTAATTATTCTTTATTTTTGGCCTTGTCCAAGTGGGAGAAGAGCCAAGGTAAAATGTGGAGGGGTCCAAAAAGCCATTCTTTTGTACATAAATTTGTCCTTCTGACAAAAAAGAAAGGTCCATGAAGCTTCACAAAACATATTATGGAAGAGCTGGACAGATTATTTCAGCAGTAGCTGTTAGCAATGTTCCACATGTAATACTTCAAAAATATTATGGTTCATTTATACTATAGTTCTATGTTGCATTACTTGACTCCCTTTTTTATTCAAGGGTAGGTTCTGGTGATGTTTGATCCCAAATGAATGGGAGAAGTTGATTGCCCGTATATATTGACTGTGATTTCTTGTGTGCTTATATCAAGTCGCGCAACAGATAAAACTGTAATATGAGCCCATATTTCCAGCAGTTGCTCGTTGCAGATACAAATTTACTTAATACTTCAGTCAAACCAATATTTACTGCAACTATTGCAGGCTGTTAGCAGCTGGATGCCTTATTGAACAATACTATTAATCATTCTTCAACTGGTCTTGCCACACATTAGGCATGTATCGGCCCCTCCACTTAGTACTGATGATGTCGATATTGCATATTATTGTATGCGACCAAAAAGCTACTATGCAACACCACTTGTAGCTCAGGGTGTGTATTGGGCCTGGCAGGTTCAATCCGGATCTGGCATGGCTAGGAGTCCAGGCTGGGTCGAGAGATTCTGAACCCAGCACGGCCTAGAACACAAATTTGTTGGGTCGGACTTAACCGGGCTGGTTCCGGGTTGATCCAGTTAAAAAAAATTAGCCTAAAAATATCTTCCAAAATTTAATGAGGTTTCAAAATGGCTCAAAAGTGAGCCGTCTAAGCCGTATGTATATCATCAATTAATTATTTAAAAAATAATAATATTACGTAAGAAATTGTTAATTTTTTTAAAATTTGTTATAAATAATACTAGAAATTTGAACTCAGCCAACCAGAGAGAATACCTGTCACCTTAACCATATGAGTTAAAAGATATGTTTGTTTATAATTAGATAATATTACATAGCTAACCGTTTTCAAGACTCTTTATGAAAAGTAGAAATATATCAATAACTAATTATAATTAAATATATAATAAATTCTAATTAAAATAAAAATATATATAATAAATCTTAATTTAAATAATTAAATATTTTTATATTAATATCAGAAGAAATTTTTTATTTTACGTGCAACACACGTAAATTTACTAGTGTAAATAAAGAAAATTTCAGGGTTATAAAAAATAATGTAAATAAAAACTTTATTAATTTTATTTATTTGAAAATTTTAAGATGATTTTTCCCCTTTTTTTAAAGTTGAAAAAAGTGGAAGTGTAGATTTTATCTTCAAATTGAACTTTGGTCTTCATGTCCAGTTTTTTTTTCGGAATCTTTGTTGCCGCTTTATTCTTCAACTCCAGTAGGATCGTCCATAGTAAGAGATTGAAAGTCCAGTTCATTAATATCGGCACATTCATCTCTTAAGTGTTGATTTCGAATTTTTACATGAATCCAATATTTAAATCAAACACATACTTCAAAATATCTGGTAGCATTATGCTTCTCTTCTTGCTTAGCATTCTTTAACTTGCATTAAAACAAGATTCTCATGCTATCGTGGACATCGGGACCATTAGAAGATCACGTGCCAATATATATATATATATATATATATATATATTATATATATATATATATAGGATAAGTTTTTTCATGCCTTTTCTACCACTCTAAAATAGAAAAATATGATCCAGAATCGTCGTCATCTTCATCATAGAAATTTAAATATAAGAACAATTCTTAAGTTGGAAGGGAAGATTATTTTTCTTTCTTTCTTTGTAGTATACTCTTAGCATGATATAAGTTAGAAATTAAACCAGAGCTACTACTACCATGAGCGGTTATATCGGGTCTGTTCAATATGACTTTTTCTTCATATAAGCTAATTAGAGTATTTAAACGTTATTTAATTTTAAATTTTAAGCTACTTACCTCAATGTTTATATTGTCATGAAAATTATCTAACAATATAAAATACACAATCTAATTTAATTTTATGAACTATAACAGCAACTTAACAATATAAAAGAGGTATTGTATGCCAATATTTTAGAAATTTTGTTTTCATTTTAGAAACGACATAATCAAAACCATAAACATTTCTATATTTTGCAAATAAATAAAAAATATTAATATTTTTTATTAAATCTAAAGGAAAAGTTGGATAATAAACTCCGGATAAAATACATGTAACATTGTAAACAATTCTATAAATTCATGAATTAAAGTAGCAAGTAACCAATCATTCTCAGTTATTTGGTAATCAACATTTGGATTTACAGAAATATAGTGTGTAGTAACATCTCTATTTTAATATAAGATTTCAACGTCAAGTAGGTAGAATTTTATCTATACGATGCATCCTTAACAAATCTCCTAAATATCAGATCATATTGTGCACATACGTTTTAAACTCCTGTTTGCCACTTGGTGAAGCGTTCAAACTTACTAGACATGATATAATATTTTCTAAATCTGTTGAAAAAATTGAAGACATTCTTGTACAACTAAATTAATAATATGTCAAGCGTATCTTATATGAAAAAGTCGTCCTTCTAAGATAGACAAAAAATGATATTTTAAAATATTGATACAAGAAATATTATAAAAAAAATTTGAATTTTTTAATTATGAATATCATATTCATGTAAGACTTTAATATGGCTCTGCTGATTGAAGATTCAGTATGCGAAAATTTCAACGGTCTTAGACAACGAATTCATTTTTGTAAACTCATTTCACATCTAAATAATATATGGTGATAAAAAAAAAGGATAATTTTGTTTATATCGAAAATTTTAAAAAATTAATAGTATTTTTAAAACTTTCTTTCAAGGTTTTTTTTTTTTTTTTTTTAAATATTTAACAACTTTTGCTCTTGTAGTAGATTTAGAAACTTTAGTAAAACAATGATTTAGTGTGCTACTTGCATAGTCATAATATGATTCACTCTCACCAAATGAGAAAGTTTGTTCATCACAAATAATATATTTCGTTAAGTTTGTTTTGTTACGAGCAGCATAATAAGTAAAGTGATCTATTGAAGATCCTTGGGGGCCGATGTTTAACTGTGTTTGTTTAGCGTTATTTGTGCCTTTGCCATAACAACTTTTATAGTCTCTTCAAAGTTCACGTGACGTTATTTTTTTATATTAATTTTGTTGTTGCATTTATTGCATTGTTCAACTCTAGGTATTGATTTTTGGTTGTTTGAATAAATTAAGTCCTATTTATAGGAATTTGGGTGCCGAATGACCACAAATACATTAGAATATAGCTGTTATAGCAATATTTTGACCATTTTCAGAAAAAATGATCAAAATATCCCTTATTAATTTTCATAAATAGCTCAAAAATTGAAGTATTTTGGTAAAAATGCTACCTAAAATACTAATATAGTTATTTTTTTTACCAAAATACTCCCAACGTTTAACTAACTGTTGATAGGGGATAAAATCGTAAAACAACCCACTCTATAAATTAAAAAACTCAAAATCTTGGACTAGGGGGGATTAACCAGGTTGACCCGGGGATGGGACCCCGTCTGATCGGGTCAACGCCCGAGCCCGACTGGTAGAGCGATTTTTGGAGGTAGGGTCCGGCTCGAACCAGTTTTTGAGCCAGTCTTGGCCTACGCAGTAAACCCAACCCATAACTGGCTTTTTAGTGGGCCGGATAGAACCGACCGGTTAACTGGGCCCGGGTTGACCGCGCACGAGTTTGACCGGGTTGCGTTCCGGGATGTCCGACCAGATACACACCTTGACTTGTAGTCGATGACGCAGTACATTTTACAATTCTACTTTGATTTTTTTTCGGAGATCCAAAACTAGCCAAATCTTAAATCTACACATATACGAGTGGTAACCCGGAAGTTATTCCTTTTTGTGGTCTTACTTGTCAAAATATTTCAGGACCGGAGATTGGACAAAGTCTGTCTTGAAAAGCAAGTTAGCTATACATGAAAAAATTATTCAGTGGGACAGTCTTACCATATGACAGTGATGAATGATGAACTAGTCCAATGATATAATGACACATGATATACTCAGCTTTGATCATGATTCAATTGTTAGTTACTTGGGTAATTCTTAGTAAATTAAAGACATATATATATATATATATATATATATATATATATATATAACAAATAAGTTTGTATTTTTATACTTCTCTCTAAGTCCAACACAAACATAGTAACTCTAGTGAGTACAATGTTTGGTGCCAACTAAACATGGTACAAATAATTAGATGAATTAAATCCATCATTTATACTATAAATTTGGTTATTCCAACTTGACATGTCAATTAAATAATTTTTTTTATAACTCAAATTGAACCAACTATGTGTTAAATTTGAATAACCAAGCCAATAAATGTTCTTTTACTAATTTCTACAAAAGGTAACTCATGCATACCACGTGAGCTGTACGTGCAACTGAGTGTGGGAATGGCAAACCAAGAGTAGCTGAGTAAAGTTAATGGCTAATTAACGTTGGCTAATTCTAAAGGTATTTTATATTTTACTTAAAACAACACATTATTTTATGATGGTCCAGATTTTTAAATTTTTTACTCAGAACAGTTCAAATTTTATTCAGGATAGTCCAACTCAAATTCCAATTTCAACCGCCGAAGGAGGAGGATGAGGCGGCCGGAGGAGGAGGAGTCTGGAGGAAGAGGAGGAGGGGGCCTCCGCTGCCGCTCGTTGTCCACCCCGTCGTCGCTCATCGCTGCCACCACTGTTGTTGTTGATTGCTGCTGCCGCCGCTCGCCGGCCCGCCCTCGCAGCCTCCCGCCCCCACACCCCGCCGTCCGTCCCCGCATCCCGCTGCCGTTGTCCACCCCCTCACCTTTTCGCTGTTGCTTCTTCTTCTTCTTCTTCTTTTGCTTCTTCTATCCTCCGTAGGACTGTAAAAAAAATTAACAGTCAATTTTTTTACAATCCTAATTATTTAGGACTGTCACAATAAATTGGAAGGACTGTCAATATTTTGAACAGTCCTTAAAAATAATTTGGATTATTCTAGAGCAATTTTTTCGGTGGCAAACTTGTAAATAAAAAAATAAAAAATTTGGACTAGCCTAAGCAATTGTTGGAGTGCCTTTAGAATTAGCCTTATCATTTACACCCGAATTTTATATAGCTTAAGTTCTGACTTATCGAATCAAAAAGGTTAGACCATAAATTTTTATTTTTATTTTTATTTTTTGTATTATACTTTTTTATTTAGTCTTCTAGTCACATTTATGTGCGTTGCATGTACTAAACAAATATAATATTGTTAAAGTATTAGATAAAAATTTAAATTATATTAAGATATTTAAAATATAATTTGAATATATTTTAATTAGAATTTATTATAGATATGTTTTTATAATTTTGGATATGTATTTAGTTAGATAATATTTTAGAATTTATATTATATGTTAAGATAGTTAGAAGAATTTAGAATTTCTATTTTTTTTAAAATGCTTGGCAAAGTACGCGGTTAGACAATTTTTAACTTTTTTTGTGGAGTATATATATACTAGTAACGTGCACGTAATTCACGCGCATAAAAATTTTATTGAAAACAAGTTTAATATAAATTTATTAAAAATATTGTTATCACTAGGAATTGAACTTAAACAATCAAGTAAAATGTTTCACACTTTAACCACTTATATTAGATAGTTAGAGTTGTTTAGCTATAAGTTATAATATTAGAGTAGTTAAATAAATAATTTATTTATTTTAAAATAATTAATAGAGTATTTATAAATTGTTTAGACGGTTCAATTTTGAGCCGTTCTGAAACCATCTTATATTAATTGAGATATATAAAAATTCTATTGCCAGACATGGAATAGAATATAATGAAAAAAAAAATTAGGATCTAAAATTTTTAATTGGACATGTGAGTGACGTAAATTCTAAACTGATATAAAATTTATGGTTTAAACACTAATTAGTCCTAAAGAAAATGGAATGTCTAGTTCAAATGGAAAGCAGCACGGACGGACATTAGACGGACCAGCAGAATTTGAGTCCGTGTGTGAGTTGTAATCAAAAAGGAAAAAAAAAGAAAATGGAATAAAATAAAGAGAGCTGCACAATAAAGTTCGGAGAATCAAACGACACCCGCGACCGTCCCCTAAATCTAACCCTTCCGTTCGTTTAATTCGGTCCATTCCCCGAATTTTTCTTCCCCCTCCCTCCTCCTCCAACACCTAACTCCAGGTCAAGATCTCTCCTTTTTCTCAATCTTCGAATTTTTAGGGTTTAATTTTATATTTATTTCCAACAAAATGGTAAACTATGATCAACTTGATTGTTTGATTATTTTTTCGTTGGTCAATTATATATATATTTTCCAACAAATAGTTAGGGTTTCTGTGAGAAATTAGGGTTCCGAATAGGGATTCTAGGTTTTGACTATGTAGATCTTGGATTTTGATTGGGCAATGGAGGATTTTGTGGAAATTTTGTTGATTTTTGGTTTGAATCAATGTTAGGTTCGTCAGGAGTTTGATCGTCATTGCTCGATTCATATGATTGCAGTATTTAGGGTTTCCATGAGGAATTAGGGCCCCAAATAGGGATTTTAGGTTTAATGCTGATGTTGGATTGCGCAATGGAGGGCCTTGTGGAAAAGTTTTGATTTTTGGTCTTATTTTTATCACAATTAACCGGCAGTTATAATTGATTTTGTTGGTGTTTTTGTCTTTGGACTAGAGAAATATAGTTCCATATTGGCTACACCACAAAGTGGGTATCTCAATATAATATTTTGCTTGTGTTGAGGTGTGCACATGGGGTGTGATGGGGCACATGTTGGTGCCATGTGGAGGTGTTTTCCTAGAAGAAAAAATGATTAACTTCTCAAAGAAAGCATTTATGCTTTTTGTCACACTTATGGAAAAATTCCTTATGAGCTAAGCCCCAAATCGGATTCGGACTCGGGCTCAAGGGTGCAAAGTAGCGCTTTGTTGGCGCACTTAGCATGGAGTTTGTGTGCATTTGATGCGCTCGTTTTATGCGCAAGTTACATAAGTTGTTGCTGCGTGGGCGTATGCTCAGGCGTTGCGCGGCCTATGCGGGTTTACACTATGTGCGCCTGCACTGCTGCGCACAAGGGCCGCTGCGCTGCTGGCTTATTCACGCAGGAGCAGTTCGGCTGAGCTGCTGCGCTCTATGTGCAGGGAGCGCGGTTGGCTTATAGTCCCCCTGATTGCGGGATTTGAACTGTTATGGAAAGATTGGACTGTTAATTCGATCCATTTTTTGTGGGATTTGAATTTAATTTATTCCTATCTTTTCGTAATAAGTTGGCGACCAGTTTTAGGATTAGGGTTTCCGTCCTATGCCTATAAATACTCACTTCGTAGTCCCTTTGAGAACTTATTTCGAAAATTGAGGAGACGAAGAGAGTTGCTGCTACTGCCATTGGAGTTCAGGGAGTTTGTGCGAGTACCGAAAGGAGGTGACAACGAGCGTTCCAGAAGTTATTCGAGAACTTGCTGGTTCCTGGGAGCATATCGTAAGGAGGCGAATCTTGCTTTGAGCAACGATGATCTTCATCACCCAGCAAGCAGAGTTCAATCTTCTTCTTCTAATCTTTTGCGAGTTGTAATCTGTTCTGTCCGTTTGCAACTGCGATTGCAAGGAAGAACGAGAAGTTTGTTCTTTTGGTTTGTAATATTCATAAGTTGTAATCGAGATATATTGGATATAGTTCTTCGTTGGAATCGAGGATTCAGAGGACAAACTTATTTGCTGGAACTTCTTAGTCTCGACTACAACTTCATGATCAAACAGAGGGTAGACTGTAAAGTTTACTGGAACCTCTGTTCCTGGCCCGTTCTACCATCTTTTGATTAAGCCTCGGGACTAACAGATTTTAGAGGCACAAGATCTCCAGATTCACCCCTACACACAAAATTCCACTCTCCTCTGCTCACTCAAGTGAATTGGTTTTCGAGAGCACTACGCCACTTTTTGACGACTTTCACTTTCAACCCGATTGATACCTGTCTCTAACGTCAAGTCGTTCCAAATAACGTGATGATTTTAGTTGGAAAATATATATTTTTTCCTTCCATCAAAGTATTATTATTATTTTTTTTTGAAATATAGGTTTAGGATATTTTATACTAGATTCTACATGAAATTAGGGTTCCGAAGATTTTTGATTTAGGGCTTAGTGATTCTTAGTTCTTATCGAGAAGGATGTCATGCATAGAATTAAAATAGTATGTTTGAAATGGAAGAGCGCTTCTAGAATACTTTGTGATTGGAAGATACCTTTGAAGTTGAGAAAGTTCTATATGACATACCAACCATGTTTTATGGATCAGAAAGTTGAACAATTAAAAAAATATGTCAAAAAAAAACAGTATAGCAAAAATGTTAATGCAAATATGGATGAGTGACAATACATTGAAAGCCATGATAAAAAAATGAACGTATTCAAAGTTAGAGGTTGGTGCCAACTGAGGACAAGGTGAGAGAAAATTGTGTTGGGTGGTGTTCGCATGTGCTACGTAGATCAATAGATGCTCTAATTAGGAGGAGTAATAGTATAGTAGTTAAAGGAGCTTACGACTAGAGGTACAACCTAAACGAACATGGAATGAGATTTTAAAGAAGGATATGTTTTTTGTTAGTATTACGGAGGAGATGGCCCTTAATTAGCTGAATGGAAGAAAAACATTCAAACAACCGATCCAAAATTTTGGGTAAAGACTTTGTTGTTGATTCTTAGAGCATAAAATTGAAGTGATATGCTTTAAATTGGGGTTCTGATGTTTATACATGTGCTTATATTGTTCACAGGCTGTGGATATTGGTGTTCATTGATGATGGCTAGGGGTTACGGGGAATCAACAAGCAGTGAACCCCAAAATTCCTATGGCAGCAGCAACAACAATAGTGAACCCGGCAATTTCGAATGCAACATCTGCCTAGAATTGGCACAGGATCCAATTGTCACTCTCTGTGGCCACCTCTTCTGCTGGCCGTGCCTCTACCAGTGGCTCCATGTCCACTCCCATTCCCCCGAATGCCCGGTCTGCAAAGCCATCATCGAGGAAGAGAAGTTGGTCCCCCTCTATGGCCGTGGGAAGAACCCCACCGACCCCCGTTCCAAAACCGTCCCGGGCGTCAACATTCCCCACCGCCCGACCGGGCAGAGTCCCGTCACCGCCCCTCTGCCGCCCGAGCATAACCATTTTGGCCATGCAAACCCCTGGTTCATGGGCGGCGCTCCCATGGGCAGCACCCGATTTGGTAACTACACCTTCACTGCCGCAATTGGTGGCCTCTTCCCGTTGTTGAACTTTCAAGTGCACGGGTTCCCGGGTGCAAGTGCCTATGGTGCGTCGGCTGGTTTCCCCTACGGTTACGGACATTCATTCCATGGCGGACATGGACATGCACACGGGTTCCCCCGGCAGGTGCAACAGGCGGGACAGCAGGCTGACGTTTACCTCAAGGCACTGCTGATCATGGTTGGTGCGCTCGTCATTGCTAGTCTTGTTTGGTTTTAGATGATTGTGATTTCTTTTTATATTGGGTGTTGCAGATATAATATGCCTAAAGAAATAATTTGCTTTGCATTTGTCACTGTATGAATCAGAATACTCTCATTTTCTCATTTTGCATTGTAAGCTCCATTGCTTAAATGACGATTTAGATTAGTTGTTCAAATTGTTAATACGTTCTTCTTCTCCCTTAAATGATGATTTATATTAGTTGTTCAAATTGTTAATACGTTATTCTTCTCCTCTTCCTGTGGCTGTTGGCTTTTAATGCTATGATTTTGAGTGCAACATGTGGAAGAATGCTTATAATGAGATTTGCAATTTTCTGTGAACTAAAATTTTATAACCTAGCTGATTTCTATTCATCTATTATTTTCATCTGTGCCAAGAGCCCAAATTGAGTGGTTTTTCAATCTGATTTCTATCCCAGTAGAGATCAGTAATTTGACATATATGGTCCTTGATTTGGCCATTAAGTTTTGATACCATATGAATATTTTTATGACTAGCTGTTTGATTTGAGCCTCACCAGCACCGTAATTGTCTTACAAGTCTTGTATCCTGTCAAAAGCTGAGATCAAAGTATTGATTCTTGATGAGAAATGTCCACTGTCAAACAGTGTTGCGTATTTGTTAGGGCTAATTAGCATTTAGACCCCAGCTTAGAGTTTAAGTCCTGACATGTCCAATTGGAAAGTTTGGACCCTTGATTTTTATTTTTTTGTTTACTTTTTCCCATTATACCCTCCTTTCCAACTTGTGTTGGTTGTTGCCCTTGTACTCATGTTGGAAAAAGGAAACCCAAAAAAAAAAAATCTAGGGTCCAAACTTTTCAATTGGACATGTTAGGGCTTAAACTCTAAGCTCGTATAAAATCCAGTCTCTAAACGCTAATTTGCCCTATTTGTTAGGTAGTTGTAACAGTGGTCTAAACACACACATACAATAAATCAATGAATAGATGTTGTTGGAAGCAATTAATCATGTGTTCTGGAATAATTGGTCTATGAAATATTCATGATCTTTCGGTCTATTTATTGTTGGTATGTAGTCTTTGTCATTTTGTTCCTTTTGTCTGATACCATAGCTTTTGTGTATGCTTGTGTGGTAGACATGCCCCGGTTCTTGACAGAGGCTAGCGGATATGAGTTTATTTTGACAACTCATAGAATAGTAAGAAATTCATGAAATTTCAAGTTAGTCATTAGTTGGTGGTGGTGGCTTATTGTATTACATATAGCCTACAAAACATCTTGAGGGATGTTGGCAGCAGTGAGTTTTAGATCGTTCCCTCTTTCTTTGCAGAGGACTTCTTAAGATAAAGAAAGGAAAGCATCTGGTGTAAAGCTGGCTGTAAATTTTTTTTTTATTGCAAGAGATGCGGAGAAATTGTAGAAGTAGAGCACATACATCTGCTTTTGGAATGAGCCACATCTTGGTGATTAGAAGACATATCATTATTAATTTTTAGGGGCCTGTTATGATGGAAATTGTTTTTTTTTTTTTCCTGGGACAAGAAATGGACATGGTTTACTATTTTGCATATATTTAAAGGTTCACAAGTCAAAGAAATTGACACAAAATAGCTTCTCACTTTTTGATATTTGTATGAGCGTATACATAGATAAAATTATACAATAACTTATGTTACTTTCAAGTTAAAAGTGCAAGCATGAGATGAAATCATGAGGATATAATTGTGAGATAATCTGTATCAATCTACTAGGCAGGGAAAGTGGTAGGCATTATATTTTTCTGAGTGGAACCAGAACTGTCAATAACAAAATGGAAAATGATTACTAGGAGTTATTAGGATCCAAATACTATAGAAAGGAACTTGCAGTTTAGGGGTCTTACTGCAAATAGTATCCCCTTGTTGGAGTTATTATTCATGAGCATTGTCGATTCACAGTTACTAATAGCAACCATCAGCTGCAAAAAGGATCCGCTGAAGGTTGCTATTAGGCAGGGAAATTGGTAGGAATTATATTTCCTGAGTGGAACCAGAACTGTCAACAAAATAGAAAAAGATTAGGAGTTATTAGGATTAAAATAGTATAGAAAGGAACTTGCAGTTTAGAAAGTCTCTTACTGCAAATAGAGTCTCCTTGGAGTTAAAGGAGAATGACAATCTATGGAAGGTGCACAGACACGGGTCGGACACCGATCATGGTTGCTATTCATTACAACTGCATCGACAATGCTCATGAATAGTAAAGCTTCAAGTGTCATACCTGATTTTGATTTGCATTTGGTGTACAGAAAAAAGTCGACCCCTAAAATTTGGGGTAAATGCTTTGTTGTTGTTGTTGCATTTGGTTTTTAGAAATATTCCCAATTTTATTTGGATCCTTGTTTAATGGTGTGGCTATTTGCTTAATCCAGTATCCTGTGCTTTTTAGTTTAACTCTGCTGTAAGGTCCTTGGGAGTTAGGAGATGGTTAGTGCTGTCAAATGTAATTGGACTAATTTGGTGGATAATGATATCTTTTTCTCGGGAATCTTTGCTCTCTCTATTTTAGCCAGTTCCATTTGGTGGGAGTCATGCTAGAATTTTCCTATGCTTGAGAAAATGTATATTACTTTCTTATATTGAGCATGGTCCAGGGATGTCAAGTTATTGGAGAAAATAAGAGGTGCATTTAAAGAGCATAGGAGAATAGATGTCTCATATCTATGTTATACTTGTATAAGTTAACTATATGCATCTAGCTACTCTATTATGGATGATTTTCTTCCAGATGGCATTTTAATCATTATTGGTACAAGGAATTGGGATCTCTCTTACATGCAAATCTTTCACCTGGGAAACCCACAAAACTTCTATGTTCGTTGCCAGGAGCAGCAGGATCGGGGTAAAGAGTATCACGTCGAGGTGTCCGAGTGTCTGTCTTCCTTACAGATGAAAGTGACAGCGAAACTTAGCTAATTATCTGTATGCAATTGGTCTGTTTTGTCAGTTTCGGACCTTTCAATTCTGATCAGAAAGTTAAAAAACTTGTTATATGCATCAGATGTTTCAGGTTCTGATATATTCTTCCTTACCATGCTCCTATTGTCTCTATTATCTAAATAAGAGCCATCCCTTCATAAGAGCATTTTGATTGTTATCAACTGATACAATGCATAGCTTCCTGCATTTATCTTCCGGACAACTTTGGTCAGTGCAATGATGGTTTGTGCTTAATTCCACCTGGAGTGCATACTGACTAGAGTTATAGTAATAGATGTTTGATGTGTTATCAGTATTTAGCGCACTCATCCTGTGCCATAAGTCTATATATTGACCTCTCTATTCTTCTGCATGATCAAAGCAAATTTAATTGAAGCTGATTAGACTTGAGCACGAGTATTCCGAGGAGGTTTACTTCGATCATATTCAGGTATGCACGATCAGATTTAACATGAAATGTATAACATGCCATTTATTAGTGTATCTTGCTGATGACCAGATCAATTATGACTTAAATTGAAACCAAGTAGACCTAGATGAGAATGCATCTAAGGTGTGAGCAAGATGTGTAAGCTTGGTGTGAAGGGGTCACTGAAGGGCTATGGAAGTCAAATCTGTCAACAATTAATTTGAATCATAGGGCAGTACATACACATGCATGCTTTCAGATTGGTCAACTTCTTAGAAGCCATCTTTAATCTTGGCCTACTGTGAGCATTGAATTTATCATTGTACTCTGCAGTATCCTAATACCACTGGAGAAGTGAGAATTTTTTTTCCTCCAGGAGCTGGATAATCTGGCAGAAGCTGGTCCAGAAAGTAGAGTTATGAGTATAGCAAGCTCCAATTTTTTGACCTTTTTAGTTCACACCTTCAGTATGTCTAACATGGAATTTCTGATGACTTCCCCATGTGCAGCATTAGCTTACAATATGATGTATTTAATTTGGATTTGTAAGCTTCCTAGTTCCTACCACTACTGAAAAATAAAGACTATCTGCTGCCATTTGTGCAGTGTTTAAAAGATGACATATCGGAAGGGGCGGATCTACATGTATAGCACTGGGGGCTCAAGCCCCACTGGATTTTCGGAGAAGAAAATTTCATAGATGTTTTCCCATAATTTTACCACAACTTATATATACATTTGAGCTTCTTATTAAAGACATTGACAATGGAGAGTCTAGTTGATTAAGTAGTTGATGTATATATTGTTGCTTTTTGAGGCTTTGGTTTAAATCCTCTAAACTCATTTCATTAATTTTCTGTTTTCAACTGTCCAGCCCCATAGTTTTTTGTATTTTTTACAGGAGAAACATGATGGTGTAGCCATTTGTGATCATCAGTTGTGTTGCACAAACACGACTGGTGCTTGTATCCGTATCGTGTCCGTATCCATATTCGTGCAACTTAGGTGATTAAAGGATCCCGTATCGTGTCCTTATCCGTATCCGTGTCTCGTACTCCTGCAACATAGGTGATCAGTGTATGAAAGTCAGATTCACTGAAGTTCCACTGCATGCACTTGTATTCTACTTTTATTTTAAATATGTACGTATATTTTATATTTTTTTCAAGATGTTCCATGATCAGATTTGGACTTGTAGAAACAATATACATCTAGTAGTACTTTCTGAAACTGTACAATATTGCAGGACTGCATGCATACATAGGTCCTAGAAATACCTAAGAAATGAGGTTACATTAGACAACTTCTTTAACTTTAGTTTATTTTATTTGGTTTCTATGAAGTGTGAATATTCATGAGTATTTCTGTTGCAGATTTCTTAAGAAAGTGAATTTTTTTTGTCCTTGTTCCGTTAATTACCATCAAAAATACGCTGCCCACAGTTTAGTTTCCAAAAGTGAAGTAGTTGTGTTCATTTCCTAGAAGGCTTTAGTCAACACCACCACCATGTGTTATTTCCAGGATTTGCTGTGCTTCTTGGTGAATCAATACTTTACAATATCATTGATTTTTGGCTATGACAAATCCTTTTTGTATTTATCTGTAAACCCCTGAATTTTCCAAATTATTAAATCTTGGATTTTTCCCAATTTTCTGGAAATTTTCGGGAATTTTCTGTAATTAAAATCAAGGCTTTAATTAATAAATGATTTTTTTAGTTGGCAATAAATAGTATTAAAATATCATGAAAATAATATTTTTGGGTGTAAAATGGAAAACTGGACTTGGGGTAATTTTCTGGGATTTTATTGGGTCTCAGACTTATTTTTAAAAGCCTAAAAACTATTTTTATAATTAATTAATTATTTCTGTTATTATATTTATTATTATTATTATTATTATTATTATTATTATTGTTTTATTATTATTGATTTTAGGTTTTGGGCCCGGCCCAGTGGGCCGAGCCCAGTTGCTGCGAGCCCAGCCCGCTCCCCCGGGTCGGGTCGGGTCGGCCCGCCGCCCGACCCGCACCCGCTAGCCCGCCGGTCACCCCTGTCACCCGGTCTCCCCCACGACCGAAATTTCCGCCGCCGCCGCGTTCTCCGGCAACGTGGCCACGCCCTCCGCCAACCGCGCCTCCCCTCCGGGTCATCCGCCCACGACCGCCCCGGCTGAGCCCCCTCGAGCCCCTATTAATACCCCCTCCTCCGACCTCTTCCACCCCCAAAACTCGAACCCTAACCCTAAGCACCCTACTCCGGCCACCCCTCACCGGAGCCCGACCCAGCGCCACGCCGGCCTCGCTCCAGCGCTGACCCCCGACTCTTCCCCTTCCTTCCTCCTCCTCCAGAGCTAAAACCCCCTTCCTAGGCGGAGCCGACCCCGACCCCGGCTGTTCAGCCCTCCGGCCGGCCTCCCCTGGCGCTTCACCGACCTCGCCGCCCCTCGCCTGAGCCGCCGCAGCCCCGGCCCGACCTCGCCGGCCTCCGGCGTACCCTCCAGCAGCACCGGACACGCCGCGGACGCGACCCAGACGCGGATACGAGCCCGGACACGCCGCTGACGTGTCCAGGACGCAGGAACGTGTGTCGGACTCGAAATACCCCGATCCCGAGTCCGAGGCCTCCCCTCGGTGCTCCTCCATCAGCTTCCCGGTAGGTGCCGCTATCAGAACGCACTGTCCCTTCCAAAACCACTCCCCTGTCCGACCGGGACTGACAGAATAAAGCTCTGTCAATCCCGGGATAGCCTAGAAATTGATAGGTTATAGTTAATTAGTAGATTAATGATTTGTTAGTTTTGGTTGGTTAATTAATTAACGATTTAATACAACGATCCTCAATACGTATATTAATTATATATATATAATAAAATAAAAACCTTATTAAATATTACGTAATTAGTAATTATTTAATAGATAATTTCCGAAATGATTTTTAGTATTTAAATACTAATTAGTAATTATTTAAATAGATAATTTCCGAAATGATTTTTAGTATTTAAATACTAATTAGTAATTATTTAAATAGATAATTTCCGAAATGATTTTTAGTATTTAAATACTAATTAGTAATTATTTAATATATAATTCTGAAATGATTTTCAGTATTCAAAATATAATATGTTAGTATTTAAATAGGTTTTTCCAAAATATTATTCTCTTACAAATTGATTGCTAAAAACAAACGATATTATGTTATTATAATCGTACTTTCCTATTTTCTTATTAGAAACAAAACGATATTTTACCGTAAAATAAAAATATAATATTTTCTACGATAAAATAAATAAGTTTATTATTATTAAAAAGGGTTTTTGATTACTAAATTACTATTACAAATTATTATTATTATTAATCGATCGTTGGATTGAATCATTAACTTAGTTAACTAATCAAGTCAGATTAAAACCCTTTTGTTTAAATTCTAAAATCAGATTATTAATAATTGTAGGTCCCTGTAACTAAGGTTGAGACCGTCGCGACCTCTCACTCGCGTCACCAACCAACTCCAGGCAAGTTTCATATAATTCAAAACCCGTATTTTAGTTGTAGTTAAAAATGTTGCATGTCATATAGATATTGGGACGACACTTGATTCACGGAACCGACTGATTGACTGATTGACTGACTCATTGACTCATTGATTATTGCCTTGGGAACTGGGGAGAAAAGTTAGCACCCGTGGTCAAAGCCCCCTTATTGCCTCATTGTGGATAGCTGAAGTCCAACCTCACTGGACTGACGCCGCACCGTGTTCACTAGAACACAGATTGCCTCCAACCCCAACCGGCCATGGGATGCTACCTTTCTCAAAACACTTTTAGTGATTGTAGTTTGTCATCATTTGCTTCATCGACATTTACTGTTCTTGTTTCATATTTGTTGCATACAAAAATATAAATATTGTTCAAAACTATCTCATTGCATCATTTTAATTATCGTTAAGATGCTGGAATTGGATATATGTTCTTGCTCCCTCCTGACTGGAGATTAACAATTTTAGGTGATTACGGTGACGATGAGGCGTATGACACCTTTTATGGTCCGGACCAGAGTACTGAAGCCCTAGCTGAACCTAGCCAGGAGGCCGATGTTTAGTTGTTTCCCTTTTATTTTTCCAAATTGTAATAATCAGGGTTGAAGTAATAACCCTGGACCATGTTTTGTTTGATCTTTGATTGTAAAAGAATTGCTCTTCCTGACTTAGCAATAAAATTGAATTTCCTTCATGTATTCTGGATGTCTGTGTGTTACTACGGATTGATACAGCTTACTGCCGCCGTCTCACAACGGTGCAGGCTGGGCATGATCCGACTGGACCCAGATTATTGGGATCGGGTCGTGACATGTTTTCAGTGGTGGCCCATGCAGGTCTATGTTTACAACCTTTGGTCTAGTCAACTCAGGCTAGCCAAACAAACCGACTTGCCTTTGACCTTAGGTTAGTACGACTTTAGGAAAACAGACTCTAGAAACAATTAGAACACTTAGAATTCTTGAGAAAATTTCAATCTGTCACATCATAGGACCAAATTCTTCTATCTATACATATATACAATTATTTTGCTTGCTTATAGAACATAGGTTACCCTGCTTATGCTTGCTTCCTAAACCTTCCAGAAGATGGCACGGGGAAAGACAACCCGTTCCGGCCCAGCCGAAGAAGAGGTTTCGTCTTCTGAGCACACCCCAACTCAAGCTCAGTCCGACCCCTCTCCATTGCAGCTCACAGATCGCCCCCATGCTGCAAGAGCTCCCCGCGCTGCCTACACTTCAGTAGTGCATGCAGCTCCACCCATTCCTCCCAGGACCACATCGATTCCAGCCGATGTGACTCCTCCTGTTGCACCACCTGTGCCAGTGGACCCCGCTGAACTCGTAGGCCTGCTACGAGGAGTTCTTGAAGCCCAGAGGGCCCAAGCTGAAGCAAATCGCGAGCAGACCGCGATTATGAGAGAGGGCATGGAGAACGCCCATAATGTAGCCATGGCAGCGCTAGGAACATCCCGGTCAGAACAGGAACCTGCCAAGGTAATGGAGGATTCTCAATTTATAGCGACGCGTCCGGCAAAGGATTAGGATGTGTGCTCCAGCAACATGGAAAGGTAATTGCTTATGCTTCCCGGCAATTACGGACTCATGAGAAGAACTACCCGACGCATGACCTGGAGCTAGCAGCAGTCATCTTCGCCTTGAAGCTGTGGAAGCACTACCTGTACGGCGAAAGAGTAGAGATATACACGGACCACAAAAGTCTCAAATATGTCTTTACACAGAAGGAGCTCAACATGCGTCAGAGACGATGGTTGGAGCTCATGAAGGACTTTGATATCAGCCTGCAGTACCATCCCGGAAAGGCTAATGTGGTCGCCGACGCACTTAGTCGATATCCGATGGCGATGTTCTTGACAACCGATCGGTACCTACTGGAGGACATGGAGAAGCTGGGACTAGAACTCGTATTGCCTGCAGAAGAAATGAAGAAGCTTGGACGGGAAGCAATAGTACCCGGCGCTGACTTCCCCATGATGCATTTGCAAGTGCAATCTAGCTTGATGGACAAAATCAAGGAAACTCAATTCGAGGACGGAGCATTGTGCAAGCTCAGGGACCAGGTGTTAGCTGGCACACTGGAGGGATTCTCTATTTCAGACGGCGGAACACTGAGGAATGGCACCAGACTTTGTGTACCTGCTGGTGAATTGAGAGAACAGCTGATGCAGGAAGCGCATCACTCACAGTATTCCATCCACCCTGGAGCAAATAAAATGTACCGAGATATACGGGAGCACGTATGGTGGTATGGAATGAAAAAGGATGTCTCAAAATTCGTTGCCAAATGCTTGATCTGCCAGCAGGTGAAAGCAGATAGACAAAGACCAGCAGGACTTCTTCAGCCACTGCCCATTCCAGAATGGAAATGGGAGCACATCACTATGGATTTTGTGTCAGGATTGCCTCGATCCCAAGGAGGGAAGGACGCTATTTGGGTGATCGTAGACAGATTGACTAAGTCTGCCCACTTCATTCCCTTCAAGGTTGGTTTATCCACCGAGAAGTTAGCTGCCCTATACATGAGGCAAATCGTCCGGATACATGGAGTTCCTGTGAGCATTGTATCAGACCGAGACAGCCGCTTTACTTCTCACTTCTGGAAGAGCTTGCAAGAGAGTCTGGGGACCCAACTGAAGTTCAGCACTGCATATCACCCACAGACCGACGGACAGTCAGAGAGAACCATCCAGACGTTAGAGGATATGCTGAGATCTTGCGTCCTGGATTTTGGAGGATCATGGGAGGACCACCTACACTTGGTAGAGTTTGCTTACAACAACAGCTACCAGGCCAGCATCGGCATGACTCCTTTTGAGGCTCTGTATGGACGTCGTTGCCGCACTCCCTTGGCTTGGGACGACGTAGGAGAACGAGTCATGCTGGGACCTGAGATGATTACAGATGCGGCTGAAAAAGTCAAGGTGATCAGAGACAGACTTCGGGTGGCTCAAGATCGTCAGAAACATTGGGCGGACAGCCGTCGCCGACTTGTGGAGTTCGAAGCAGGTGATAGTGTCTTCGTCAAGATCTCCCCCACCAGAGGAACTATCCGTTTTGGCAGAGCTGGAAAACTGAGTCCCAGGTATATCGGCCCATTCGAGATATTGAGCAGAGTTGGAGAGGTGGCATACAGAGTGGCGTTACCACCTAATCTTGAAGGCGTGCACAACGTTTTCCATGTATCGCAGCTGAGGCGTTACATTCCGGACCCGAGCCACATCCTGGATCATTCAGAGTTGGAGATTGGGCCAAGTCTTACAGTACCAGAGCAGCCAGTAAGGATCATAGACCGTATGGAAAAGCAGTTGCGGAACACCGTGATTCCACTGGTCAAAGTTCAGTGGCTCCACCACTCCCCAGGCGAATCCACCTGGGAACGAGAGGCTGAGATGAAGCAGAAGTACCCTCATCTGTTTTAAGGCATGTTTACCCTTGTTCTCCCTTCAATTGTAGTTAATTTCGAGGACAAATTTTTTTTTTAGTTGGGTAGGTTGTAAACCCCTGAATTTTCCAAATTATTAAATCTTGGATTTTTCCCAATTTTCTGGAAATTTTCGGGAATTTTCTGTAATTAAAATCAAGGCTTTAATTAATAAATGATTTTTTTAGTTGGCAATAAATAGTATTAAAATATCATGAAAATAATATTTTTGGGTGTAAAATGGAAAACTGGACTTGGGGTAATTTTCTGGGATTTTATTGGGTCTCAGACTTATTTTTAAAAGCCTAAAAACTATTTTTATAATTAATTAATTATTTCTGTTATTATATTTTTTTTTTTTATTATTATTATTATTATTATTATTGTTTTATTATTATTGATTTTAGGTTTTGGGCCCGGCCCAGTGGGCCGAGCCCAGTTGCTGCGAGCCCAGCCCGCTCCCCCGGGTCGGGTCGGGTCGGCCCGCCGCCCGACCCGCACCCGCTAGCCCGCCGGTCACCCCTGTCACCCGGTCTCCCCCACGACCGAAATTTCCGCCGCCGCCGCGTTCTCCGGCAACGTGGCCACGCCCTCCGCCAACCGCGCCTCCCCTCCGGGTCATCCGCCCACGACCGCCCCGGCTGAGCCCCCTCGAGCCCCTATTAATACCCCCTCCTCCGACCTCTTCCACCCCCAAAACTCGAACCCTAACCCTAAGCACCCTACTCCGGCCACCCCTCACCGGAGCCCGACCCAGCGCCACGCCGGCCTCGCTCCAGCGCTGACCCCCGACTCTTCCCCTTCCTTCCTCCTCCTCCAGAGCTAAAACCCCCTTCCTAGGCGGAGCCGACCCCGACCCCGGCTGTTCAGCCCTCCGGCCGGCCTCCCCTGGCGCTTCACCGACCTCGCCGCCCCTCGCCTGAGCCGCCGCAGCCCCGGCCCGACCTCGCCGGCCTCCGGCGTACCCTCCAGCAGCACCGGACACGCCGCGGACGCGACCCAGACGCGGATACGAGCCCGGACACGCCGCTGACGTGTCCAGGACGCAGGAACGCGTGTCGGACTCGAAATACCCCGATCCCGAGTCCGAGGCCTCCCCTCGGTGCTCCTCCATCAGCTTCCCGGTAGGTGCCGCTATCAGAACGCACTGTCCCTTCCAAAACCACTCTCCTGTCCGACCGGGACTGACAGAATAAAGCTCTGTCAATCCCGGGATAGCCTAGAAATTGATAGGTTATAGTTAATTAGTAGATTAATGATTTGTTAGTTTTGGTTGGTTAATTAATTAACGATTTAATACAACGATCCTCAATACGTATATTAATTATATATATATAATAAAATAAAAACCTTATTAAATATTACGTAATTAGTAATTATTTAATAGATAATTTCCGAAATGATTTTTAGTATTTAAATACTAATTAGTAATTATTTAAATAGATAATTTCCGAAATGATTTTTAGTATTTAAATACTAATTAGTAATTATTTAAATAGATAATTTCCGAAATGATTTTTAGTATTTAAATACTAATTAGTAATTATTTAATATATAATTCTGAAATGATTTTCAGTATTCAAAATATAATATGTTAGTATTTAAATAGGTTTTTCCAAAATATTATTCTCTTACAAATTGATTGCTAAAAACAAACGATATTATGTTATTATAATCGTACTTTCCTATTTTCTTATTAGAAACAAAACGATATTTTACCGTAAAATAAAAATATAATATTTTCTACGATAAAATAAATAAGTTTATTATTATTAAAAAGGGTTTTTGATTACTAAATTACTATTACAAATTATTATTATTATTAATCGATCGTTGGATTGAATCATTAACTTAGTTAACTAATCAAGTCAGATTAAAACCCTTTTGTTTAAATTCTAAAATCAGATTATTAATAATTGTAGGTCCCTGTAACTAAGGTTGAGACCGTCGCGACCTCTCACTCGCGTCACCAACCAACTCCAGGCAAGTTTCATATAATTCAAAACCCGTATTTTAGTTGTAGTTAAAAATGTTGCATGTCATATAGATATTGGGACGACACTTGATTCACGGAACCGACTGATTGACTGATTGACTGACTCATTGACTCATTGATTATTGCCTTGGGAACTGGGGAGAAAAGTTAGCACCCGTGGTCAAAGCCCCCTTATTGCCTCATTGTGGATAGCTGAAGTCCAACCTCACTGGACTGACGCCGCACCGTGTTCACTAGAACACAGATTGCCTCCAACCCCAACCGGCCATGGGATGCTACCTTTCTCAAAACACTTTTAGTGATTGTAGTTTGTCATCATTTGCTTCATCGACATTTACTGTTCTTGTTTCATATTTGTTGCATACAAAAATATAAATATTGTTCAAAACTATCTCATTGCATCATTTTAATTATCGTTAAGATGCTGGAATTGGATATATGTTCTTGCTCCCTCCTGACTGGAGATTAACAATTTTAGGTGATTACGGTGACGATGAGGCGTATGACACCTTTTATGGTCCGGACCAGAGTACTGAAGCCCTAGCTGAACCTAGCCAGGAGGCCGATGTTTAGTTGTTTCCCTTTTATTTTTCCAAATTGTAATAATCAGGGTTGAAGTAATAACCCTGGACCATGTTTTGTTTGATCTTTGATTGTAAAAGAATTGCTCTTCCTGACTTAGCAATAAAATTGAATTTCCTTCATGTATTCTGGATGTCTGTGTGTTACTACGGATTGATACAGCTTACTGCCGCCGTCTCACAACGGTGCAGGCTGGGCATGATCCGACTGGACCCAGATTATTGGGATCGGGTCGTGACATTATCCCCTTTCTGTTGATGTGTTATCCCTTGTCTTGAATTCAGGGATTTGAACTTGATTACTGTGACAGACCATACGTTGAGTTCAACATAATAATTCAATTGCGGGATTGCGCAATAGATGTTAATTTAGCATTTTTATTATTAAAGCAAAAATCAGTTCCTGTGGCCGTCGGCGTCTTTCCCCATGCATCTTCCTCTCCCAATTTCAAAAATTAGAGTATAAATGATATAAAATCATTCAGGTGGTTTCATATTATGGAACCACCCGACGTATCATGAATTGGATATGGTGAATTGGATATGGTTTGGATGATTGAGATTAAAAGATGTGGGTCCTGCCACTTTTTAATTTTAACCACTCAATTCCAATCCAATCCAACCTATGTAACCTAGGATGATTCAATTTTATATGAAACCATCCGGATGGTTCTATAGCACTATTATATATATATATATATAGAGAGAGAGAGAGAGAGAGAGAGAGATTTGTCGGATAACTTATTTAGGCTGCTTGTTTGAGTCATTGAGAGACCTTCGAACCTAACATCAACGTCAATGTATGACTTTCCAGTTAGATATTCTTCATGCTTGAAAATTGGGTTAGGTACTTTCAGTTCTTTGCTTTTGATAAATCCTTCTGCATAATTGGTAGGAGACTACTAAAAGGGACTTTGATAAGTTCCTGTGTGTCATACTAGCGTCAAAGTCCAACAACAATCAGAGATCTTTATTGTTTGTATTGTGGACGTTGGTTCATTTCTTATGCATACTTAACTGTCCATGAGCCATCTGGATCTTCAATGCAGACACACAGTGTCAAGAGTATCGACAACAAAACCAACAATTAGCTTAATAGGACATCTGGAGCTCAAAGTTATTATAATTTGTTATTATCCACTCTTCCCTTGAGCATATTTACATAATTTAGAAACTATTACATGCAAGACATCAGTCCCTACTAAAATTTGTCGAGTTCATCTTTGCTCGGTATATGCTTCTTTAAATACATAAAATACCCACAGGATGAAGATATTATCATACATATTTAACAAAGGCTATCGAGCTACATCCATGTTAATCAAATTGCACTTTCTTTTCTACTATCAAGTTGAGTTCTATAGCATCACTTTCTTTTTCTCGGGAAGGGTGTTTAAGAAGAATTGTTTGTCTAGCTTTCTTTGGTAGGCATTTCCCAACTGGATAGTAGTAGTGAGAATTGGTGTATGTCTACTAGGTTTTGGAAAGAACATTAATTGTGTATTATCTAATAGTTTAGTAGTTTGACCTGGAAAAAAAATCAGTTAATGATTAGTTGATAATCAAGTTTAGGCCTATAGCATGAGTACATTTTGATAGAAAAGGAAGAGAAAATATTTCCAGTCTCTCTGACTTGCCAACTCCAGCACAGTTCCCTGGAAGAGTGTAACATTTTAGTCTGGATGCCTTGACAAATAACAATAATATGGCGTATTTAAAAACAATTCACGACTAATAATTGTTTTTAATTATGGTACATTTGTTTCAAGGTTGTGTAGACTATATTTAAGTGATAAACAACCAGTAGGTATTATCTTAGTAATGTTTGTTTTGCTTTTTCACTCGGTAAAATACTCTTCGATTCCTATGGATTCATGGAAATGATTTGCTGCGGAAGAAGAAAAAAAGTGGCAAGGAAATAAAACTCTGAACATATAGTTCATAGGAAACATTGATGATGCATATTGGTATTGGTCTAGGAAACAATCTTATAGGCTGGGTTTGGTACACAATTGCTTCTTCTCTTTCTTTTATTTAAATGCAATGCCAAAAGTTGTTTGGTAAAAGCAGTTTCTGCGTTCTTTTTTTTCTTTTTCTTAAAGCTAGTTCATTGTCAGGACCAGGGCCGGCCCTGGGCCAGGGCAGCCTGGGCTACGGTCCAGGGCCCCAAAATTGTAGGGGCCCAATATTTTTGTTAGTTCAGTAGTTATTTCAGGGCCCAAACTCATACGGGGCCCAAAAAAATTATATTAGCTACCAGCCCAAAGAATTGTTCTTCTTCTTCTTCTTCTTCTTCTTCTTCTCCAATCTCTACACTTCCATTTTTCAAAAAAATTATGATAGCAGATGTATCTTGAAGAGGTTTGCTATACTATTTCTTTCTTTTGTCTTTTTTTTCTGAACGGCGACCGACTATGAACTTTTAGGATGCATCTTAAAGAGGTTTGCTATACCATTTCTTTCTGATGTTCTTAGTTATGACAACAGATGTACACTAATTTTTGGTTTTATGCTTCAAAAAAAAAGTCAGAAACACCAATCATGTTATTTTGAGCAAAATCATTTTCTGCCTTTCAGATTCCAACTTGGTTATAGAATTTTGCATTTGGTTTAGAGATCAACCAAGTTGGAACCATTAAACCGAATGCAATATTCTTTAACTGAGTTTGTCATCGATCTCTAATCATTAGAGAAATAAATTCAATATTTCAAGGCAGTCATCAAATATGTATTTTAATTTTTTATTTATTATGCTGACTTTCATGTATCAGAGACAATGTACTCCATAATACACACAAATCAAATCCAAACTGTATTTGATATCTTAGCCTTTGGATGTTATAATGTTAAATATTTTATAGCGTTGGTGACGCTAGATCCAAAAGTTTTTATTGAGTTGGATATCGTAGCCTTTGAATGTTATAATGTCAAATGAGATGTTTTTTTGCAATAATTTACACTGACTTGTCAAACCCCATTTAGATCATTTTTGTGGATAGGAGGCTTCAACTCTCCATGTGACTTTATATATATATATATATAAAGTTGTGCTGATGAGAATTCAAAATCTGCAATTGACGAATTCAAAATCTCTACTGTTAGTCTAGGTTTTATCATTTTTGATTAATAACCATAATTACTTTAATAATTGTGCTGATGAGTTAAATTCTTAAAATTGTATGTTTGATTAATTGTTATGAGTTTGTGACAAGTGAATTATTGAGATTGATGTCTTCTTGTGTTTTTGTTTAGTCTAGTTGTCTGAAGAAGCATGGTTCCTAGAAAACAAGTCTCTAGAAGTTCTAAGAGAAAAAAAAAAAAGACAAATGAAGAGAGAATGACTAGAAAGGGTGATAAGCATGTTCTTAGAGAAACACGTGTAGTGCAAGAAAACTTGATGAAAAATTTAGAAAGTCAATCTGCACAAGAAAATCCTCTTGAGAAAATTATAGAAAATGATAATGTTGCGAACAATGATGATATTGATTGAGGAAATCGAAAACAACGATAAAAATGAGAGATCTAGTTGTTGAGATGTCCCATTAGGAGGTTAATTTTAGATACCCTCGTGATGAACATGCTTTGTTATGAATATTTTGACTTTTTGTGTCAAGTTTTTAGGAAGGGCCTTTTTTTTTAACTTTTGCCCCGGGCACAAAAAAGATCAGGCCGCCCTGGTCAGGACATCTTATGAAAAGCTAGAATGAGGTTGCCTTTTTTGTAAGCCGCTTCTACTTGGTGTTAAGGTCAAGCAAGTAACTTGCTTATTCTTTTTATATGACAATAGGTAAGGGACATGGCTGGTGCAGCAGTACTCCAATCATTTTCTCTTCCCCATAAATGGAGGAATTTTCTAAACCTATGTGCATCACTGTCACTGCCTTTTTATCCCCTCTCATCACACACTATAACCCACAGATAACTCTCAAAATTGCTTTGACAAATATTAACAGATCCAAACAACAAACAACTGGTGATATATATATATATATATATAATAGGGATTCTGGTTAGATATCATCCTCAAGAATAAACAATAGATAATGACACCTGCATAAGTTTTAGATCTTTGTTATGTGCTTCTATTGGTTAAGGTGAGAGAAAACAAGAATGAGATGGGAATTTCATGTAAAGTTTGTACCTTAGATATATGCAGACGAATGCAAACTAGGTTCCGGTCCAGTTTGACACATCTTCGCTATGATTCAAAGTCATTGGAGGACATGTTTTAATTTCCCTTCGATTGTCTCTAACCTTCTTGATTGTTTTGCATTAATCCACCTTTCCAAATAAGCAGATCTGGAAAATTTACTTGGCATCAAGAAATTGATGTCATGTACAAAACCCTTGTAGTCGCATGACACACTTCTTCAAATACAAGAGGAGAAACATAAGGTACGGAGATGAAGATTGTGATATGTGGCCGAAAGGAGAAACATAAGGTATGGAGATGAAGATTTTGATATGGCCATAATTACTTCGCTCCCCAAGTTCATCTTGGCATGCAACTTTGAGTTGCAATAAGACAAGAGTGAGTGTTCCAAATACTCCAAACTCCGAACTAACAACAATCCAAAGCACAATTACTCTCCATTATTCACAACTATGAAATACTACCTCACTCCGGGCGATGTATACAACAAGAATCCTTTTTTCACAATTTTAGTATCTTCTGAGTATTGCTTATGTTGCACAATGCAGACACGAAGATGCAATATACAGTATGTATTGGACACGAGGAGATTGTAGACATCAAAGATTTGAAGTGTCCGTGCTTCCAAACATAGTACACACCCCTTCAAGCAATATATTGTGCAAGCTTGGTGTTATCCGTTGTAAATAAATCGGGTCTGTGCAATATTTTTTTCTTGACTGTCCGATTATTTTGGATGCATGTGATGTTGAGGATTTTAGTTTGATTTTACAAAGACAATTTTTCTAGTTTAGATTCAATGAGCTTGAACGAATATTTCGATTCATTGAGTTTGAATGAATATTCAGATTCATTAGATTTTGGGTGTGACTGTTCATTCAGATTTTGTGTGACTATTTGTTTATTTAGATTCATTCACTTTCATATTCTTTCTGACTGTTGGAAAAGATATACCCGTTCATGAAAATGCATACAAATTTCTATAAATATCTGAGTATACCCAAGTCTTAACACATCAATACACACCAAACCATCACAAACATAACACAAAAAACTACTAAACAAGAAGAAAAAAAAAATTCAGATTTGCTGTATGCATTTTTTGTTCAAGACTTTGTTGTATCATTGGGGAAGTATACGTCTGAATCCGAAACCAATTTTTTTTCTGAGTGGAGCGAATAAATTCTTAAAAAAATGTCGACATGCTGATACGTTTCAAAGCTACTTTTGTTTTTTCTCTATTATTTCATGAAACCAATCGAGGGAGGATCATGAATAAATAACCTGAATTACTTAAATGAACAAAGCACATGAAGGGCAAAGGCCGTCCCCAAAATTTTGAATTTAAAGAGTCTAGGCAATATTCTGTAAAATTTAATATCAGTTTCTGATTTATTAACCTAATAGCTTTACGCAGACATGAATCCAGTCAAATACGATCTCCCAGTTCCACTTACCAAGCCCTTAACAAAATCTATAAATTCACCAACTAACCTATATAAATATTCATCCCTCCCCCGGAACAAACCTTTTCAAAATGCCAATACCAAACTCTTCTCCTCTCCTCCTCCTCCGTATCATCGGCGGAGCCTCCTCCATCGCGATACCGCGAGGCCCTGCAGTACTACAACTCGTCCGACTGCCCGCCGCCTACCAAAACATACTGCTCGGCCTCGATCGGTGAACGTCGCGATGACCCTCGACGCGACCTATCTCCGCGGCTCGGTGGCCGCAATCCACTCGGTGCTGCAGCATTCCTCCTGCCCCCCGTCCATCTACTTCCACATGGTCGCCTCGTCGTCATCGACATCCGACTTGAGCGCCACCATCTCCACCTCCTTTCCGTCCTTAAACTTCCACATATACCACTTCGATGACACCGTCGTCTCCGGTCCCAAAATACGTAGGACTAGGACACGTAAGCATGCCAGCCGTGTGTATATGACAACTCCAATATATGGATACCAATATACACACGTATGCTGTAATATGAATAAAACTCACATGTGGTATATATTTATTGTCACAAGTCACAGAAATACTAATCTCATCCACACAACAAGTCACAGAAATAAATAACTAAACTAAAATTAAGAGCCTGAATAATCCATAAATGATAGTCGGATGGAGACAAATCCACTACCAATGACTATATCAAACTAAATGAGAGAGAAGAGGAGAATCTCTAATATAGAATAAGATGATGATAAGAGTGTCAGCTAAAGTAGCCATCGCTAGAGATAATCATTGATGCTCAGTGGATAAGATCTCCTCGGTAGAAAGTAATGCGTCAGGTCCGGGTCCGTACTCCTGCGGATACTCATAGTCGTCTATACCTGATAAGGGACCAGGTCCTCAGAGGGACGTAACAAGATACATAGAAGCAAGCCAATTGAATACAGTAAACATGCATAATGTTTGAAAATAAATAAGTACGCTGTACAAGACAATCTATATGAATGCAAATGAGGACAACTTTTCGACGTATGGGCAAGGGTAGGCTACTCGATCTAAGCCTCACAACTCACACACCCATCAGGGGACATCAGAAATCGTCATACCTCGGGGGTAGCGACCAGCGCGACTCTACAGAAATCGACATACCTCGGGGGTAGCGACCAGCGCAAAACACGCCCGTAGTGTGAGCTATATAATACGGTTTACCAGAGTGGTTAGAGTCCATACGCCTAATGATTGTCCTCTCATGATACTAGGTGTCAAGTGTGTGTCAACATATCTAATATATAGTAATGACTGAACGAAACTACACATGTAATGGATATACAGAAATATAAATATAAATAGCATGCAAAATACTGTAACAATTTGGCAAGGTATACTTGCCTGGCAAGAAGCTATGTAGTCCCAATATCCTGCTCCGAAAGTCGCGTATAAAAATCCAATGTCCTCGGGGTCAGTGTGCACAGGCACGGGAATAGGGGGTGACTGCTGCGGGTTGACTACAGCGAGGGTGACGGGTCTATGATGGCGATGACAGTGATGATTACGAGGGTGATGATGATGATGATAATTAGGATTAGGGTGGCGATTAGGTCAATGATTAGGGTGATAGTGGTGATGATTATGATGATGATTACGTGATGATGGTGGTGATGATGATAGGGTGGTAGTGATGATATGGATAATGATGGGGATGATGGTGATGACGAGGATGATGATGTGGACGATGGTGATGACGAGGGTGATGAGGTGGACGATTAGGGTTAAGGTATTAGTGATGATGATGATGATGATTGTAATGGTGTTAATATCAATGGTGGTGGTGATGATAATGTATGGTGGTGATGTTGATGATCATGATGATGGGGATGATGTGGGTATTGAGGACGATGATATGGACGATGGTGATGACGAGGACGATGATGTGGACGATGGTGATGACGAGGACGATGATGTGGAGGATGGTGATGACTAGGATAATGATGTGGGTGATTATGGAGATGATGATTGGATGATGATAATGATGTAGGTGATGACAATGGTGATGGGGTAGTGAGGATGCTCCGGCCAGGGGAGGTCCGACCAAGGAGGAGGCCGTGGTCGAGGAGGAGCTCAGGAAGGGGAGGACAGGGAAGAGAACTCGGGTGCTGCTCTGGCCAGGGGGAGGGGAGACTGGCCGGGTGTAGCGCCCCGTTCCCCCGGTGCAGGGAGCGCGGCTAAGAACCACAAACGGTATCGTTCGATCGGGATAGATTGAATTAAGAACTCGTCCTCGTTATGGATTTGTTTCTTCGGAATCGATTTCCATATTCAGTGGACCGTGCCCCCGGGAGCGACTTAGCGACAGAGTCAGGAGGGACCTCTCCGCTGCTATCTTTTATTGCCTCGGTTTTCGATGTCGCTTGTTGCTTTCGTGCTTTGAGTTGGTTTTAGGATTTGCTTGTTTACCTTGAACGGTTTCGATGGTCTTCATTATTTTCGTTCATTGACTTGCACTTCTATTCCGAGATTGGAAAGAGAGGAAGAAGTATTAATCGAGCTGTTCGTGTGCAGGTGAACGAGCAGTAGGCGGCTTGCGAGCGGAGTCGTGAATCACCTCTTTCCTTCTCCCTTCCAAAATCTAAGTGAGTGGCTACCAACCCGATTAGCTAGCCCTGCTTCCAGTCTTCACATCTAATAAATCTGCATTCTTCTTTGTCCCGATCAAACGATACCAAGTAAGAATAAAAGAAACCAAGATAAAAGAGAATAGACTTGGTTATTATGCTTGTCAATATAACTTCATGAACGGATACTAAATTGCATGCTTGTTCGTTCGGGAATAAATCATGAATGACTGCTTGTCTTGTTCAGTGCTTGTCTTGTACTTGCTTGTCTTGTACTCGTGTTGCCTCAGCTGCTTGAATGGTTAACTTAGTAAACATATTGTTCGATCACGGACAACTTGTGCACAAGGGTATAGTTCTGCGGACGGTCGCTAGGGCACTGGCACCGATCCGGTCCGGGCGGAACTCTATTGTATAGTCTATTGTGCTGGACGGGATGGCATGTAGCGCTCCTTGTACTTTCGTTGCATACCATTGCCGCCAGTGACTAGTGTCCATTATGGCATCACGCCAGTGATCTCTTGTATATTTAAACCTGTTGCAAACAAACTTGTGTCTCCGTGGCAGGGAAGGCATGGTAAGTATTGTGCAGGTGATTCAGACGGACAGGTAAAATCCACCTAACGGTGGCACGTTCATTTCAGTAAATTCTATATGCTGCTTACTTGTAAATAAACTAAGGCAAGATAGAAACCCACAAAATATGCATGCTTCATTAAAACAACGTGTTGATTGGTATAGTTCGGCTAGCTCGCCTTCACCAGTATGTTTCGACATGCTGACCCTCGTTGAAACAGGTTCTCCGCACTAAGACGAACCGAGCGAGGAGCCGAAGTCGTCTTCCCGGATCCAGTCCAGCTGTTGGCGCATCTTCACCGTGCCCCTTGAAGCATTTTGGAGTCAGGAGCTTGCAACTCTTCATACACAAATGCAGCTCCGTGGCAAAGCTATCCTCCAGCCTGGAGGTCTATATCTTTTGAAGTTATAAAGGGATGTAATGTACAGGACTGCTATCTCATTTTGAGTCAACACTTTTGTAAGCCGTTCGGCATATTAGCTGACTCGTTCAGGAGTTTGTAATAGATGTTCATTATCAATAAAGAGAACTTTTCCATGTTTTATATCTGTATTTTAATTTATATGCGTACTCTGAATATGTGCTTGCTATGCAAATCATTAAAGCCTTGTGCGGGCGCAACCCCAGGCCCGCACGGCGGTCACGATTCGGGGGACGCCTCAAACGATTCTACGGAATCGGGTCGTGACATAGTGGTATCAGAGCACAGATTCAAAGTTTCTTAGACTTTGTGCTGGAAAAGTTCCTTTAACGATCAAATTCCTGTGCCAACTCTTGAACTCGCTAGGCCAAAATGAGATACGTTCATGCAATAAGTCCATAATACATTATGATTCTAATATAGTTTACCTTCTTTTGAAGGAATGGCTCCAGCGCAATCTGCAGCGCAAGCCCCGGACGAAACGCAAGGCCAAGAAAGTAGTTCGGGCACTTCGGGAAGTTCAAGGAGCCAGCGAGCCACGCCAAGCATCGATCCCATCCAGCAAATGTTGCGGATGTTGGAGAAAAACCAACAAAGGGACGAGGCTCGCTATGAACGGGCCGAGAAGCGGGCGGAGGAGAGTCAGCTCAAGTTTCAAGACAATGTAGAAGCACGATTCTCAGTCCAACAGAAGCAGGTAGATGCCCTGCAAAAGATCGTTCAGACTTTGGCTTTCAACCATTCCGCTGCAACAGCAACGACTCCGGTGGAACAGCCCGCGCTTGAAGTAGAGACGCCGCAAATTCCAAGGACGAGGGACGTGACTGCCTTCGACTTTGGCCACTTCAAGAAAGTCTGCAACACTCCATTCAACGGGACTGAGGACCCAGTCGTAGCTCTAGATTGGTTGGCCGAACTTGAAGATCACTTCGCTCTGCTAGAGGTCCCCGAAGAGAAGTGCGTCGCCTGCGCGCAACTACAGCTCCGCCTCAACGCGCACGATTGGTGGGACGTGCATCGACGATCTCTCCAATTTGATCACGGAGAGGAGGCGATCTCGTGGACGACTTTTCGTGCCGCGTTCGAAGAGGAGTTTATACCCCCTCCAGTACAACGTCAGATGAAGAATAATTTCGTACAACTGAGGCAGGACAGTATGACAGTTAAAGAGTACTCCGCCGAATTCAACTGACTCTCCAAATTCGCTAGGGCCTATTTACCTGATGTAGCGAGTCGAGCTAGAAGGTTTGAAGGTGGACTGCGCCCTGCCATCCATGCGCACGTAGCCGTTCATCAGTATCGTACAATGCGTGAAGTCATGAATCACGCCTTATCGCTTGAACCACACTATCCTCACGTTCCTACCGGCGCTGTGCATACATCCAGTCACAAACGCCAAAGCAACGATAGAGGAAACAATGCTGCTAAGCGACCCAACAACGGTGGTCCGAAGAGAGGGAAACCAGGGCAGCTATGTTACTTCTGTAGCAAGCCGGGGCATACGAAGGATAATTGTCGTCTGAAACTTGGGTTATGTCTAGCCTGTGGCGGATCAGACCATTCTGTTCGTGATTGTTCCTTGAGTCATGATCGCCGTCCTGAACGCAATAATCCCTAACGGTAGGTTCCATTCTTAAGTTTCGGGACGAAACTTCCAATTGGTTGGGTAGGATGTAGCGCCCCGTTCCCCCGGTGCGGGGAGCGCGGCTAAGAACCACAAACGGTATCGTTCGATCGGGATAGATTGAATTAAGAACTCGTCCTCGTTATGGATTTGTTTCTTCGGAATCGATTCCCATATTCAGTGGACCGTGCCCCCGGGATCGACTTAGTGGCAGAGTCAGGAGGGACCTCTCCGCTGCTATCTTTTATTGCCTCGGTTTTCGATGTCGCTTGTTGCTTTCGTGCTTTGAGTTGGTTTTGGGATTTGCTTGTTTACCTTTAATGGTTTCGATGGTCTTCATTATTTTCGTTCATTGACTTGCACTTTTATTCCGAGATTGGAAAGAGAGGAAGAAGTATTAATCGAGCTGTTCGTGTGTAGGTGAACGAGCAGTAGGCGGCTTGCGAGCGGAGTCGTGAAGCGCCTCTTTCCTTCTCCCTTCCAAAATCTAAGTGAGTGGATACCAACCCGATTAGCTAGCCCTGCTTCCAGTCTTTACATCTAATAAATCTGCATTCTTCTTTGCCCCGATCAAACGATACCAAGTAAGAATAAAAGAAACCAAGATAAAAGAGAATAGACTTGGTTATTATGCTTGTCAATATAACTTCATGAACGGATACTAAATTGCATGCTTGTTCGTTCGGGAATAAATCATGAATGACTGCTTGTCTTGTTCAGTGCTTGTCTTGTACTTGCTTGTCTTGTACTCGTGTTGCCTCGGCTGCTTGAATGGTTAACTTAGTAAACATATTGTTCGATCACGGATAACTTGTGCACAAGGGTATAGTTCTGCGGACGGTCGCTAGGGCACTGGCACCGATCCGGTCCGGACGAAACTCTATTGTATAGTCTATTGTGCTGGACGGGGTGGCATGTAGCGCTCCTTGTACTTTTGCTGCATACCATTGCCGCCAGTGACTAGTGTCCATTATGGCATCACGCCAGTGATCTCTTGTATATTTAAACCTGTTGCAAACAAACTTGTGTCTCCGTGGCAGGGAAGGCATGGTAAGTATTGTGCAGGTGATTCAGACGGACAGGTAAATCCACCTAACGGTGGCACGTTCATTTCAGTAAATTCTATATGCTGCTTACTTGTAAATGAACTAAGGCAAGATAGAAACCAACAAAATATGCATGCTTCATTAAAATAACGTGTTGATTGGTATAGTTCGGCTAGCTCGCCTTCACCACTATGTTTCGACATGCCGACCCTCGTTGAAACAGGTTCTCCGCACTAAGACGAACCGAGCGAGGAGCCGAAGTCGTCTTCCCGGATCCAGTCCAGCTGTTGGCGCATCTTCACCGTGCCCCTTGAAGCATTTTGGAGTCAGGAGCTTGCAACTCTTCATACACAAATGCAGCTCCGTGGCAAAGCTATCCTCCAGCCTGGAGGTCTATATCTTTTGAAGTTATAAAGGGATGTAATGTACATGACTGCTATCTCATTTTGAGTCAACACTTTTGTAAGCCGTTCGGCATATTAGCTGACTCGTTCAGGATTTTGTAATAGATGTTCATTATCAATAAAGAGAACTTTTCCATGTTTTAAATCTGTGTTTCAATTTATCTGCGTACTCTGAATATGTGCTTGCTATGCAAATCATTAAAGCCTTGTGCGGGCGCAACCCCAGGCCCGCACGGCAAACGATTCTACGAAATCGGGTCGTGACACCGGGTGGCTGCTGGAAGGGGATGGATGAGAAGGAGTGGTGGTGGTGGAGTGCTGGTGGTGTGGGTGCAGCGGCTCGGGACCAGGCCCGGCGGGGAAGTTGAGGGTGAGGGGAGTCGTCGAGGAAGAAGGAGAAGAGGTGGTGGTGGTCCGGCTGTGCTCAGGCCGGTGTAGGGAAGGCTGTGGAGGGATCCGGCGGGTTCAGCGGGTTGAGGTGGTCGGAGGGATCACCGGGAAAGACGAGTCGAGGAAAGAATGATGGGATGGTGACTGAGAGGGAGGTGATGGCCGGTGTTGTTGGCTTCCGGCGGAGGAGGGAAGGCTGTGGAGATGGTGTGGCTGTCGAGGTGGTCGATTAGGCTAGGCGGAGGAGTCGTCGGTGCTGCACAGTCGGGGTCGTGGGATGGAGTTCGTCGAGGAGGGAAGAGGAAGGAGATAAAGTCGGGGAAGATGGGTCGAGCCGGTGGAGACTGGTGGTGGTGTTGTCAGTGCGGCTCCGGCGTACGCAGGCGAGGACAGGGTTGCTGGTGAGGGTGAGTGCGGCGGTCGGGGTCCGGTCTGCTCCGGCGAGAGGAGAGGAGGTTGACGATGAACAGGAAGGGGAGGGTGCATTCGGCTGGGGTGTAGTTAGGTTTAGGTGTTTTGGGAAAATAAAGAAAGGAAGGGAAAAAGTTGTTTATATACATGAAATTTGGGTTTGGGGGTTTGACCTAGGACAATATGGGCTTGGTCAACTCTCCTTGGAGTGGGCCTTGGTCTTACATGAGGATGTTGGGGCTATAAATTACATGGTTTTAAATGCAAGGATGGGGTTTAAATGAGGGGGCGATGTTGTGCGTTTGCACATTCCGAAAATTATGGAAAAAATTTATGTGAAGGGGAAAGTTGGATTTCTTTATGTATTGTCGAATGGTGTGGACACCTTAATGCATTTTTGCATAAAAACGCCTAATAATTGGAAAAATTGCACAAAGATGGAAATTGAATTAATTTAATTAAAATTACTGCACAAGGTGTTCTGGAATTAATTAGAAGTACATGGGAATAAAATTAGGTGGGACACAAGTGTCATGGACATAGAGGGCTCAGAGTAGAATATTATCATTAATTGGGTTGCACAAAATGGATCAAGATTGTGTCTCCAATTTCGATTGGAACGCACAAGGGTACAAAGTTGGAATTTATTTATAATTAGGAAACAACGTTCGCGACGTTTATTGTGCGACTAAAATGTAGCACAAGAGAGCATAATTATAAGTTACACCGAGGTCAGAATAGCAGACGGGCATGTCTAGGACAAGGGTGTGAAGTTTGTAGGAAGGCAATGGCTAGTGTAGTGCTCCAATTATCGAAGCAACGGTAAGGTGCACTATTTGACATAATTATTGCATAATTAAATAAATAAAATGTTCTATTTCTATTTGGGCTCAAACTAGCCCTAATTTTATTATCTAAGCAAAGTAGGCCTAATTTTGGGTGAGGGGGTTTACACAAACCAAAGCAAACCAACTCTTATCTATATGAAGTCACTGGCCAAGCCATAAAGGACTAATCAACTACAGTTCTATCCGATCCAGCGCTGAGTAGCTAGCTCGCCTGGTCATATCGAACTACCGACACCGCGCCCAAGGTACTTTACCATTTGTCTCCTCCTTGGCTGAACGGTCCCGGTGCCCCGAAGCATATCTCGTTCGAGAAAACTAAACCCTGTGCACAACAGGTTATCCGTGACCAATGCAAACATCAAGTAGGTATGACGAGAGTAGCACAATACCCCAACATTGGCACAATGCTCTCACTGATGCAGTTGTTCGATTTTGAACCACAACTGCACGCTTTGCTAGAAAAAGTGCCTAACTTGATACTCGTGCACTGATGAATGCTCGCTCGCCCGCCCGAAGTGTCTCGATGTTCCAACCAAGATGATCCACTCAAGCTCCAACTGCCAAAACGTAAAACCAACTCAAGCCACAAATCATATCCAACCAAACGGCGCACACTCTATGCACGCCACAGTGTGGTAATTTCTATGTTCCAGTCCAAGTGTCCAAGCCTTTACGTGTGTTCCATATTATTAGGCATAAAGGAGTAGAGGAGAAAGGTCAGAGCCTACTCACCAAGTCTGATTCTGCTAGCACTCTGCCTTGCTGATACGGCCGATCCCTTGAACTCGTGGTCAGATGCAAACCATGATCTACTCAATTGGTATGACCGTACGAGAAGGCCTGCTCTCCGAATCATCCGACCAATCAGACTAAGGAAGACGACATTATCGCTCCAATCCAGCTATCCCACTACTGCTCTGAACAAACACCTGATTCCATCGAACTCCGCTTGCGATCTGCACATGAAACCAGCTCAAATCAATACTTGCTCCCAAATCCAAAAAATCAAAATATAACCAGCTATTGCCTCATTCAATCTGACTTAGCATAATGCACCTGCGATTGTGGGGCATTACAGAGTGCGCGACACGCGACGATAGATTGTCGTGCTGGCAAGGTTATCTTTTGTGTCCCCGGTGAGGAGGAGTTCTCATTTTCGAGAGGCGAGGTGGAGTCTCCATCAGTTATCTTGAGGATGGCAGTAGACGAGGAGGTTCAGCTTTCCAGAGTTGTTTACAAGTTTTTGGACCTATTTTTCGACGAGCTTCCAGGCATGCCGCCAGTTCGAGACGTAGAGTTCTACATCGATTTGATTCCAGGGTCGGAGCCAGTTTTGGAGAGAGTCTACAGGATGTCACCATCATAGTTGGAGATTCTGTACCAAATGATAGAGGAGTTGAGGACCAAGGATTCATTCGTTCTAATGGTCACCTTGGGGAGCCCCGTTACTTGTTAAAAAGAATGATGGTTCATCGCGTTTGTGTGTTGATTATCGCACTTTAAATGCGGTGACCATTAAGAACAAACATTCCTTGTCTAGGATAGATAACTTATTTGATCAGCTCAACAGGACAGCTATATTTTCTAAGATCGATTTATGGTCTGGGTACCATCAGATCAGAGTCAGAGAGCAGGATATACCCAAGACGACGTTCAGATCTAGATATGGCCATTGGGAGTTTCTTGTTATGCTATTTAGAGCGACCAACGATATTCATGGATCTCATGAATCGTCTCTTTATGCCTCACTTAGACCAGTTTGTGATAGTGTTTATTGATGACATCCTGGTCTATAGTCGGACTGAGGCAGAGCGTGAGCGAAATCTTCTTATAGTACTCCAGACTCTTCGGGAGCATCAGTTATATGCGTTATTTAGTCGTATTTTCAAACTATTTTCATGTTATAGTGGTACTCTTTTGTATAGTGTTACAATTCATCTTTCCTTTACTGTTATCCTTCTTGCTTGTATATTATATTATATTGTGTAGTGTAGTGTTATGGTGACTTGCTCCAATCCTGACTGGATAACTATTTTTCAGCTTTAGATGACGTGACTTGTCCTGGGGTTTGTGGTGAGTGCATTGGTGACACTGACGTTACCAACGTTTCCGTTACTTCTACAAATGCGGAGTAGCATATTTCTTCCTTATGCTTTTTCGTATTATTTTTAGTTAGTAGGCTTAGTGGACTCTAGTTTTTAAGTTATATTTATTTTATTCTACCGGGTTTGTTTCCAAGACCATCTTGAGTTGTAGTGGATTATTCTTAAATTAATTATTGAGACTATTAATTTATTTCTTTGTTATGACTTAGTTGTGGATGATATGCGAATTGTGTACTTATTATGAACCATTTTTTATCATAGACAGCGTACTACCGCTGGTGCTGCGGCGTAGGCTGAGCTTGGCTACTCACTCGTATCCTAAAAAGGTGGGAGTGGATCGTGACACTTATCGTCCTTCCACGAAAGAATGGATGAAAGACAAGCAGAGAAGCTATTGTCTTATTCTTTTAAGCAACTAAGTTACTAGATGTCAGAACTTAGGTTCTTTAAAACTAGCAGTGAAGAACTACGGGTGCGGAGAAGATTTGTTATTACTTATTGCCTCCACGCTGTTGAGGTGATAAAATCACCGTTGCTCAAAGCGAGATTCGATCCTTTCGTTGATCCACTCCCGGGAACCGATAAATTTGGAAGAACTTTTGGAACATTGAATAATGTCACCATGCTGTCAGACAATGCACAAGCAATGTCCCGATTGTTGTTGTTGCTTCTCCTTTTCTCTCTGTCTAGTATTTGCACAAGTGCGAAAACACAAACCATAATTCGGAGAATCAACTCCCTAACATCAATAACTGCATACTAGAAACGTGTACGAAGAACTAGGAGGTAAATTTAAGTAGACGTTTACCAACCTTAACTTTTTATAAATATGACAGTTACAAAAATGAACAACCCCAACAACAACTAACCGCAACAACAAAGCAGGACTACAACACCCGAAAAGCTCGCGGTATAACCGTGCGTTGCGTACGTGCGAAAAAAGTGTGTCATCAAAGCGCTACTTTGTGTCTAATTCGCCCATAGCTGGGTCCAAGCTAGGTCCCTTTTGGGCCTAGCACTAGGATAGATCCACCCTATGACGAGAGAAAGCGGCCGCTCCCCCTCGATTTTTGATTTTTCTACATGTATGTCATTATATATTATGTTAGGTATATATTCAACTTTATTTCTATGTATTCTAGATAGTTGCTTAGGTAATGTAAATTTTACTGAAAAGGTCATGTATTCAAAACTTGCTAGCCACATTATTTTATATTTTTTATATAAATTTTATATGATGCTTCTCTTAAATTTTAATTGAGGGTACATTTGATTGCATGTGGAAAATAAGTGAAAATTAAATTAATTCTATGGAATTATTTTACTAGAAAAAAATTTCATAAAATTTTGAAAAATTTCATCTTGGCGTCGTTTGATTGCAATTATTTTCTTATGGAAAATCAAATAAATTTCCATGAAAAATTTAATTTGGGTGTTTGATTGTCATTATTTTTCACAAAAAATAGTTATTTTCCATGGATTGAGCCAATTCATTTCCACTATTTTGAAGGAAAATATAAAAAAATGATAGTTTTTTGAAAAATAATTTCATAAAAAATATAAGCTATCATACACTACATAATAGTGAAAATTTTGTGATAAAAATATTTTTTATGAAAAAAAAGTCAAATCAAACACATGTATTTTCACACTCCCCTGACAAAAGTTTGGTGTGGGTTTTGAACTTTGTCCACTGAAAAAAAAACCCCCCACCATATAAACCGTTTGAGCTAACATACCTTATTGTACAAGATTATAAATAATACATAATTTGGATTTGCTTCAAAATAAAATTGTGAAACCGGGTCACTAATGGCCAAATTCAAATTAAACCCCAACAAATTCAGATGTAGTACGAAAAGAAAAATTTGCAACCAAACAATGCGTTAAAGCTGACAATGATAAAAGAAAGCAAATAAGAGTAGATACCGTATAACAAACACTTGAATTTAGATTCATAGATTCCATCACCACGCAAGTTCGACGGATTGACTTGATTGTCTGATCCTCTTAGGCTGTACTGGCATGATAAATGAGAAATGCTAGAAATGTAAAATTTCAGAAACCTTGTCCTTGTCCTGCATAAAGGAAAAAGGAGAAGAAGAAGAAGAAAAAAAAAAAAAGGAGTCCAATAGAAGATCGGAATTCTAAAGTTGATATCATGTTTGTGTTTGTGTCGAACACGACATAGATACTCCAATTATAAGAGCATCCCAAAATATGTATCATGTCCTAGTCACCCCGTCCGTAACATGTGTTCGTACTGTATCATATCGTGTCCTCACAGTTTTGTGTGAGCATTCGGTTAATTCGGTTCCAACCGAATCGAATAATCGAAAATCGAATTGGACCGAAAATCAAAATTGAATCAAAATTGCCCATAATCGAACCAGACCGAACCGAATTAAATCGGTTCGATCTCTCACACATTATATGATCACACTAATTGGCCACCCATTTTTGAAGTACATAGAATTGTACAAAGTTAGCAGAATACAATCTTTTTTCAACTCTTTATACTGTTGCTAACCAATGGGGAAGTATTAATTTCAAGAACAAGCATCAGCATGCAGCTCAAATAAAATATGAAATTGAGGATCAACTCAAGCTGAAAGGGGTCAATTCCATTGGAAAATAAAAGGAAGGTACAATTAAGCAATCAATATAGACAACTTTGATGTCAGTTGGAATCTGTGTTCAATGTTCATGGTCCCGGAAAATTTCGTTGAGAGCAACGAAGATTTAAAATTTTTCAATAAAAGCATTCGATTTTAAAATTTTTCAATAAAAGCATCAGAACGTCCTTTCTAAGGACGTTTTACATATTTCCGTCCACTCTGTTACGAACTCCGTTAGAAAAGTAATATATATATATATATATATATATATATATAGGAAAACGGCATTTGGAAGGACGTTTTTCCTAGAAAAAACGTCCTTCCTAGGAGCATTTTCCTTTTTTAATATTTTTTTTTTTACTTTTCTCTCCTCTCTCTCACTCACACTCTCTCATCTCTCTTCTCCTCTCTCTCTCTCCATCTCCCCCTCCCTCTGCTCCCTCCCCTCCCTCTCCCGCCTCGATCTCGCCCGCAACATCTTCTCCCTCCCCACCCCCTCCACCTCTCCCTCTGCCCCTCCCTCCTCCGCCTCAACCTCAGCTCCAACCTCCTCTGGGGCCTAATCCCCGACCGCCTCCCTCACCTCCCTCGACCTCTCCTCCAACTGCCTCCAGGGCCACCTCCCCCCCTCTCTACTCTCCTCTTCTTTGCTACTCCTCGAGCTCTCCCACAACCCCTCCATATCCTCGGACCTCCCATCGGAACTCGAAAATCTCACCAACCTCAGCTCTTTCCGCATGCAGGCCTCCGGCCTCTCCGACCGCATCCCCGACACCATTCTCGCCTTGACCAAACTCGAGCTCCTAGAGTGTTAGGGAGAGAGAGAGAGAGAGAGAGAGAGAGAGAGAGCAGGAACGAGAGAGAGAGAAAGAGAGAGCGAGAGTTAGAGAGAAAGAGAAGAGAGTGAGGGTGAGAGAGAGAGAGAGAGAGAGAGAGAGTTAGTGAATGGGTGAGTGAGAGAGTGAACAGAAAGAGAAGAGAGAAGAGAGAAGAGAGAGAGAGTGTGAGTGAGAGAAGGAGAGAGAGTGAACAAAGAGAGTAGGAAAACGTTCCTAGGAAGACGTTTTTCCTAGAAAAAATGTTTTAGAAAAGACGTTTTTCTATTATATATATATATATATATATATATATATATATATATATTCACTTTTCTAACGGAAGTTCGTAACGGAGTGGACGGAAATGTGTAAAACGTCCTTAGAAATGGCGTTCTGATGCTTTCACTGAAATTTTTTAAACTCGAATGCTTTCATTGTAAATTTTTCAATCTTCGTTGCTCTGAACGAAATTTTTCGAAAATAAAAGGAAGGTACAATTAAACAATCAATATAGACAACTTCGACGTCAGTTGGAATCCGTGTTCAATGTTCTTGGTCCCGGTGAAATTCGGGTGAAGCTACAGTGCACTCAATAAATCGTTGACGGGACCCTAGCTTATTGCATAAATCGTTGCTACGTAGACTCTTGAACCCTCGTCGAATCGATACAGTAAATTGAGACAAACAGCAAGCTTCTATAGTGCTTGTATTTTGAATTTTTTCTGTTGAGAAAATTGAAATGTAAGTCTAATAAATATATTGTTTTAGAAATAAGTACAAAATTATATTAGCGGGATGGAAGTCAAAAATTTCCTTATAATTAACAGAGAACTTGGAGCTGATAGGTTATGAATCACCAGTCCATATGAAACTCAACCCATATCAGCTACAACTATTTATTAATTGCGATAACGAACAAGGTTTTGTGAAGAAGCTTATTTCAATCATGTATTTGTTAGATCTTAGATAATTTAGATGTACTTAATTTGTACCCAGATGTTCAGTGTAGCTTGTTTGGTTGTTACTTTTTTAGTGAACGGATTTTCCGCTTTTCCCAGAAAATTTATTAAATAATGATATAAGGAAGAGTCTACTTTGAAGCTCAGTTTATAGTTGATCAATGTACAAGTGCCAGTTTCAATTCTTGACCAAGATTGTATGGGGAGCTGTACGATGAGTCTGTTGTTGTATTTTTATACTTATGTTAATTATACTTCTCTCTTGATACCAATCCTGCTGATTTTTAGATGGAAACTACAAATCCAAATAATAAGACTGTTTACCAAAAGGATTAAAATAATAGACAAGATAAAATAAAAATAAAATAATTATACAATATTATAATGCAGGATTTGAAATCTTGAATAAGCCGAGCTTGGACTTTGGTTTGCAAAACCCAGAGCTCAGACTGATATAGTGTAGATTAAAAATAGGCCAGATATTGGACATGGGCAAAAGCATAGGCCTCATAGTTATTCTGTTAAGCAAAAAGAAAAAAGAAAAAAAGGCTGAAGCATAACACAAATGCAACTTCATATCAAATAAATGAAAACCCAAGCCCTTTACTGAGTCGATACAAATTATGAGCAACTTAAATTGGCAAAGTATAGTTCCCGTACATATATTTTGTTCTGGTACACACTGCTAGCTTTATAAGATAAAGAGAGGAGAATGCTTGGTAAAGTTTAGGCACCAACATAAAACATTTAGAGAAATTTTGAGTTGCACCCCCGCAATATTTATCATATTTCAAGCTGCATCCAACTGCTTTACCATAATGTACGAACCCTCCAACTTTTGACGAAAATCGTCACCAACTCACGGTCAATACTTTTGACCAATTTTTTTGGACAAAAAATACCTTTCCTTCGTTTTCTTCTCCGCTGCGCGCCCCTGCGGTCGCCTGTGCGCTCCCCCCGCCCCCCTCCTCCTTCGTCTCTCCTCCACCACTTAAACCGTGTCACGTCCCAGAACCAGAATACTGGAGAGCGGGAGCAGATAAAGACAGCTACGTATACCAGAGTACTCTATACCCCGAGATACGGTCACGGCTGTCTAGACATGTGAGGGTTTACTCTACAATCCATCAGGCAATCCTAGGTCAAGAATCCTAGGTGTCTCACTCTCAAGCAAACAACAAGTTATAAGATGTATGATCACCAAACATATAATAGTAAGGCGTCCCAAGCTATATATACACAGATGATCATGAAGCTAATTACAAAATGAAGAAACCATGTTACATGATCAACTCTAATATAGTCTAGAATATGCTTTACATGTAGGCCCGCATGCTAGAATGTCAAGTCCCAAAATACGAGCTAAATACGTGCTCGGTGGCTAAACGTCTTAAAAGAATAATGTACAAGGTCAAGTGGGTGATGAAGAAGAAATTCACTCATGTACTCGAGTGCTCCTGGTGTTCACCATCTTGAGAAGGAAAGTACGGAAGATCCAGCGGTTCTGTTCCAAAATCTGGTCATACAAAACCAGTAGGGTCAGACCCCAAAACAACAAGTACCACAAGGGAGCCAAACTTAGGAACTTAAACCAGCATGCAGACAAATCAATAAAAAATAGCACAAGGAACATTTAAATAAGTGCAGCAGGTAAAAATAATAATTAAACATGCTCTCGAGTATTATGGAGATCTGGAGTCAGGCTTCAATTACTGTTCTCAGGATCAATTGTTGAAAATAAAACATGACGGGACTAGACTAGACTGTAAATCAAGCAATCATGGCCAATCATGCCCTACGGTTTATTATCATTAACTAACTAGGGTTATCACAGTCCTAGTTAGTAACATATGCAGTTTGAGATTCCTTATAGCCACATGCCCTACTGTAAAACCCCCTTCCTAGAAAATCGTATATACCCTTTATTTATTAATTATTAATTAAATTGTAGTAATTAGGTCCAAATAGGAGGAATAGATTTTTTATAATTTTTATGTTAGGTGTTCGGGCACTTAGAGGACTTATGGGACCATCAGGAATTTTTCGGAATTTATTCCATGTAGGGGATCCCTTGAGCAGTTGCTAGCCTAACGATGTGCAATACCCTATTATATAAATTTTCTTATGTGTGAATATATATATATATACAAATATATATAGGTATATATATATATTTAAAGAAAGAAAGGAAAAGAAAAGAAAAGAATTAAATAATACTAAGTATAATACTAATAATGATAATATATAATATTAGTAATCTACTTATGCTTACTTAGGAATTCCCTAGCAACCTGCATCCATTTGTTTCACCGACCCTTCAGCCCTTTTCACCCGACCGCCCACTTCCTAGACTCTTCTTCACGCGAACCCACAACCCGCGGACCGCTCCTTCTCCACCTCTCTCTCCTAATATATATAGTATATATATATATATAATAGCTCTCTAAAACCCTAACCTAGAACTCCAGACTTCCTCTTCCCATCTAGAGCCGTCACCGCAGCCAGAGAAGCCTCCCCAAGCCATCCAACCATCCCGTCGACGCCGACATCGCGAACTGCAGTTTCCCACTCGAGGCACCTTCGCTCCGGCGTGATTTCCCGTCGACTCGCTCGACCAAATGCTGTTCCGTTTTCATAGGTATGATCATCCCTTAACCTCTCCAATATTCGTTTTATAGCCAACCTCGGAAAACGTGTGCCCCTAGGTGAAAAACAGCGTCCAAAGTGGACGGACAGACAGAATTCTGCAATCGCAGAATTCCAGAATGACCACCCATATTGCCGAGTTCGTATCTCCCACCACAGAGATCCGAATTCGGTGATTCTTTTTGATACCTGTAGATTACATGACCTAGTTTATTTTTTGTATAATAACTTTGTGCTATTAGTTGCTGTGGACAAAATTGTATTCGTCATAAAACTGCGCGCACCCACTTTTTCCGGTTTTCTAAATGTTGGAGATCGGAGCGCGCCCCGCCAAACGGGACCGCCCCGCCGTGTGCCAAGTGTACTGAATGGTGCACGCAGCATAATCGTACCCGTGAAAATTCGTGGGGACTGATTTGGACGCGTGTGCGCGCCGGAATCAGGCCGTATCCGCGAACACGTTCCGTGTCGCCACTTTTGTAGAACTTGCGCGTATTTTGTGCACGCTTGTCAGATTGCGACGAAACTTGCGCCACTGGACTCGTGGTAACACGCTGGTCCTGTGACCCAATTTTCACGCATTTCTGAGACGGTTGACCAGATCGCCAATTGGCGGGCTCCACAGTTGACTTTTGGACCAAATTATGTTCGGCTCATCAGAATCCAAATTTGGACATACCGTTGGGATCGTATTGACATTTAGAATTGTTTGACCCATAGTTTGTCCCATTTAGAGACTGTTACCCTCGGCACGCTTTTCGGTACAAAGTGGGCCACACGTGGAACCCTCTTTGGCCCGGAAATGACCTTTTTGCCCCTGTGTCCAAATTCGACGTATGGACAGGCGTTCCTAGCAGTTTGATACCTTCTGAGACTGTTGGTGATGTTTATTACAGCTTTTGGAGTAGCACCTACCGGATCCACCGATACCAGGACGACAGTTGATATTCAAACATCAGGCAAGTGTACCTTGCCAACTCTGCAGTTTGTTACCTATTTTCTTATCTCATTATATTACTGTGCATGCTCAACCTAGGACCGTTTGACATACTTAGCGTCCGATTATCAGTCGGGTGCCAACATCGTACGCGGTGTTGGGTAATGTCATCTAGATATGGACATACGTGACACTTTATCTTCTCGTACTTGTCTTACCAAGTACACTTTGACCCAGGACACTGGACACTGATCATGAGACAGGATCTTCCCGAGATGTTCGAGGTGATTCTGTATAGGACTTGGCATAGATTCTATATTCTAGATACATTATGACTTGTGCATTAGTTATGACCCCGCTGACATGGACGTGAGACGTTATGTTCATGATTTGCGTGGTTACATTGGGTGGGGAGAGACACACAGACTACAGGCTGATTATATATATACACCCCTACTATTGTGAGGCCAAGACTCTGAAGCCCGAGCTTGGCCCATTACTCATTATTACTGCTACTACCGGCTCCCCTACACAGAGCTTGTAGTATGCTTCAGCCTGAGTTCTAGTGCTGCTCTCATCTTGCATATCACTTAGCTGGTTATTTTAGTATTCCCTTATTGTTCCATCTATTGCTGGATAGATTCACAGGCTACAGGTTGATATTATTATGTCGGCTACTCAGTCTCCCGCTGAGCTAGACCACCTCATGATACCCCTGCTACAGGCTCCCCTACACAGAGCTTGTAGATGTTCAACCTGAGTACTATTGGTATTCTCTCTTGCATTTATACAGATGTTACATACTTACCCTGCTTATCTCATTATTTGCTGCACTGTTTATATTCTGGCTTGTATTATTTTCTGTACCTTGCTATGTCCCCTGAGGACCTGGATATGGATTTTGTCCCCAGATTTTGCAGACCAGGTTTACCCCGAGGTTTACGGGACCGCAGCAGGAGGAGCCGATCCAGGAGCCGTACCACCATCTGAGGACGAGGTCTTAGCTGAAGACTTCTCTTGAGCATCCATGTTCATGCTCAGTTTTATTTATTATTTCAGTCTTTTATTTTCTGGTCTGTGGAACCATGGTACTAGATATTTATCGGGTTGTTCCCGAAGTACTTTGTGAGACTTGCTGATGATTTACATTCCTTATTTATTCTGTGGATCATATTTTATATCTTGTGTGGATGGGATTTGTTGTGCCATGATTGTCGTAGACTTATTTTACAGCTTAAGTATGCCCTGATGGATCCATTATATTGGGTTGGTCCATCGGTGCGTACTGCTGGCCATTGCCACGTGTCTAGTCCCAAGGTATTTTGGGACTGGGGCGTGACATGGTTTTTGTGGTGGCCCATGCAGGTCTACGACTAAATTGTTCAGTTTCAACTTAGAGACTGAACCAGCCTGCCCTGAGGATAGGGTAAGTTATAGGATCTCATCCATTAATTGAACCATTCTTGAACTCTATATCGAACTCGAAATTGTTACTTGATTTGCATCCTGTGTTGACTCCTATGAGCGTTCTTATAGTTTATCTTTTGGTTGCAGAGAAATGGATCCCAGGAACGGAGACGAGATTCCTTTGAATACACCACACGACGCTGTGGTTACTTATGGAGATGGAGTGACTCCTGGAAGTGGAGGACAAGCATCGCAGAGCGATCAAACCGGTCAGCCTAATCCAAGGTTCCGGAGAGATGACATCCCACCTCCACCACAGTTCACTCCCCAGATGCCAGCTTTCCTGCCAGGACAAGCCATGGACGGGCAACAGATGTTCCAGATGATGTATGCTATGATGCAAGCACAGCAACAGATTCAGCAAGAAGCACAACGTCAGGAGGCCGAGAATCTGAGAACCAGCCTGGTATCCGCATTGGAGCAGGCAAATCCACCAGCGAGGCGATCGGCGACGGGATCTATCACCGACTTCCGTCAGCTCAAGCCTCGTACCTTTTCTGGTAAAGAGGGACCAACAGAAGTTCATGAATGGCTCACAAACATTCAGCATCAGTTGGAAGCCGCAGAACTTCCGAGAGAGAAGTGGATGACTGCAGTCAGAATGCAGTTAACGGAGAATGCACATCACTGGTGGTTAGCAGAGGAGATGAGGCTCGGGCAGGACCGAGTCACCTGGGAAGAGTTCTCCAGACTCTTCAAAGAAATGTACATTCCGGCAGTTGCACGATCAGAGCTCAGAGACAAGTTCCACCGCCTTATCCAAGGCAGCATGACAGTGGAGGAATACAACGCGGAGTTTATACGCCTCAGTCGCTTTGCCCCGACATTGATTTCGACGGAGGAAGAAAAAGTTGAGAAGTTCTTTGACGGCTTGAAGTTCGAGCTTCAGAGATTGATTGGCTCAGTCGCACCTACATCTTATACCGACGTTCTCGCAGCAGCCCGACGCATGGAGCGCGTCACCAGAAGGGAGTCGACCCTGAAGAGGCATATCACATCAGCACCATCGAGGACAGGACATGGGGAAGCAGCAAAACGGACCCAGAGGAGTATGCCAGAGAGGACAGCACACAGGGCCATATCTCTCCCTACTTGTCACCACTGCGGCAAGATAGGTCACATTGAGAGAGAATGCAGACGCAAGTTGGAACTCTGCCTGGCTTGTGGGTCCAACCAGCATCAGACCAGAGACTGCACCGAGCGCAGAGAGGGAGCTCCGAGATTAGCTTTGCCTGCACTACGGCCAGCTTACCCAGCAGTAGGAGCACAGCAGGCAGGAGTTGGAGGCGTCAGGCCACCAGCCCCAGGAGGGAATCAGCAGAGACCACCCCTGGCACCACAGGCAGCTTTATTCCAGCAGGCTCAGCAGCAGCGAGGCCAAGCACAGGGGCGAGGACAGGCATTCACTTTAGCTGTTGAGGAGGAGGCTACAGCAGGCGAGGTCATCGCAGGTACTATTTTAGTAGCTTCATTACCAGCAGTTGCATTATTTGATTCTGGAGCATCGCATTCATTTATAGCAGCTAGCTTTGTAGCCACCCATAGAGTAGCTACCGCACCCCTTCCGAAGATGAAGAGAATTCTTACGGGAGGTAGAATTATTCCGGTTAGTGACGTCTGTAGATCATGTTCTGTAGTCGTTTGTGGCCGAGAAATGCGAGCGCAGTTTCTGATATTTTCTATGCCGGATTATGATGTCGTACTTGGTATGGACTGGTTAAGTCAGTACCATGCGACTCTTGATTGCCGACTTGGGCGGGTTATATTTAGACCGCCTGGACATTCGAAATTTGAGTTTCTCCGAGGAGCAGTAGAGCAAGGAGCTCAGCCTACTCTTAGGATACTATCTGTAGAAGGGGAGACAGGTTACCCAAGAGTCATATCAGAATTTGTGGATGTATTTCCCGATGATCTTCCAGGTTTACCGCCTGATCGGGAAATAGAATTCACAATAGACTTAACTCCAGGAGCAGAGCCAATCACTTCAACAGTTTATCGGCTAGCACCCAAGGAGTTAGTGGAGTTGAAAGCACAGGTTGATGATCTTTTGGAGAAGGGTTTCATTCGGCCCAGTGTTTCACCTTGGGGAGCACCCATATTATTTGTGCCGAAGAAGGATGGAACAGTACGATTGTGCATTGATTACAGGGCATTGAATGCTGTAACCATCAAGAACAGGTATCCCTTACCACGCATTGATGATCTATTCGATCAATTAAGTGGTGCAAGGGTATTCTCAAAGATCGACCTTAGATCCGGCTATCATCAGATCAAGGTAAGGAAGGAAGACATCCCGAAGACCGCTTTCAGGACAAAGTATGGGCATTATGAGTTCTTGGTGATGCCGTTTGGTTTAACCAACGCGCCAGCAGTGTTTATGAGCTTAATGAACAGAGTCTTTCATCAGTTCTTGGATAAATTTGTAGTGGTATTCATTGACGACATTCTCATATATTCCAAGAACCATGAAGAGCACGAGGAGCACCTCAGAATCGTGTTAGAGACCTTGAGGCAGGAGAAGTTATATGCCAAGCTCAGTAAGTGTGAGTTCTGTATGGACAAAGTGTCTTTCTTGGGACACATCATATCAGGAGAAGGACTTTCAGTGGATCCAGAGAAAGTTGCGGCAATAGAGACTTGGCCTACACCCACATCAGTTGCAGAGGTGAGAAGTTTTCTCGGACTTGCGGGATATTACCGAAGGTTTGTAGAGAATTTCTCGAGGATTGCAGAACCGATGACGAAGCTGACACGTAAGGACCAGGAGTTTATATGGACAGAAGACTGCCAGAAGGCTTTTGAAGAACTGAAGAGAAGATTAACAACAGCACCTATCTTGACTCTTCCTTCAGGGTCAGGAGGTTTTGTGGTTTACAGTGATGCATCAGGAAGTGGACTAGGATGTATTTTGATGCAACATGGCAAAGTCATTGCTTATGCATCGAGACAGTTGAAGGTCCACGAGAAGAACTACCCAACACATGATCTGGAGCTAGCAGCAGTAATATTTGCGTTAAAGATATGGAGGCACTATCTTTACGGAGAGAGGGTAGAAATCTTTACTGATCATAAGAGTCTGAAGTATGTATATACTCAGAAGGAGCTTAACATGAGGCAGAGACGCTGGCTGGAACTGATGGTGGATTTTGACATCGAACTGCAGTATCATCCGGGAAAGGCGAATGTTGTTGCAGACGCACTCAGCAGGAAGCCTACGGCTTATTTCTTGACGATGCAGCCCGAGTTATTGAGAGATTTACAGGAGCTACAGATAGAGGTCGTCTTACCGGGACAGACTGGATTGATGGCTAATCTTGAGATTCAGTCATCACTCGTAGAGAAGATTAAAGAGGCATTGCCCACCGACGCTAGATTCCGGAGACTCAAAGAAAGGACAGAAGCCGGCATGCAGACAGGACTTCGCATCCACGAAGACGGGACATTGAGGTTTGGAAAACGCTTGTATGTTCCAAATGGAGAATTGAGACAGGAGTTAATGACCGAAGCACATAGCTCTATGTACTCTGTTCACCCAGGAGGAACCAAGATGTATCGGGACTTGAGACAGTATTACTGGTGGCATGGAATGAAGAGAGAGATAGCTCGCTTTGTAGCTAAATGTCTGGTATGTCAACAAGTGAAGGCGGAGCACCAGAGGATAGCAGGATTATTGCAACCACTTCCGATTCCAGAGTGGAAGTGGGAGCACATCACTATGGACTTCGTCACGGGTTTTCCCAAGAGTCCAAGTGGGAGAGATGCAGTGTGGGTAATAGTGGACCGACTCACCAAGTCAGCCCATTTTATACCTTTTAGAGTGGGTCAGTCTACAGAAGCTTTAGCTGATTTATATATGAGGCAGATCGTGAGATTGCACGGCATACCAGTCAGCATTGTATCGGATAGAGATTCGCGCTTCACATCGCACTTTTGGAGGAGCATGCAAGAGAGTCTTGGTACTCGTCTGAAGTTCAGTACATCTTACCACCCGCAGACAGATGGGCAGTCGGAGCGTACTATTCAGACCTTGGAGGACATGTTGAGGGCTTGCATGTTAGACTTTGGAGGATCATGGGAGGACCACCTACATCTTGTAGAGTTTTCTTACAACAATAGCTATCAAGCGAGTATTCAGATGGCTCCGTTTGAAGCATTGTATGGGAGAAAATGTAGGTCTCCTGTGTGTTGGAGTGACGTGGGAGAACGTCAGATTCTGGGACCCGAGTTGGTGGTCAACACCGTAGAGACAGTCAAGAAGATTCAGGGACACTTGCGAGCAGCGCAAGACAGGCAGAAACAGTGGGCAGACCTTCATCGTCGACCCTTGGAGTTCAAAGAGGGCGATCACGTCTTCTTGAGGATATCACCGACCAGAGGCACCATCCGATTCGGAGGGCGCGGCAAGTTGAGTCCAAGGTATATTGGACCATTTGACGTGCTCGAGAGAGTTGGAGAGGTGGCATATCGACTTGCGCTACCACATTCACTGGAGGGAGTACATGACGTATTCCATGTGTCGCAGCTCAGGCGATATGTGGCAGACAGAAGTCATGTCCTCGACCATTCAGAGATCACCATTGGGCCGAGCTTGTCATACCAAGAGCAACCCGTGGGAATCCTTGATCGTCGAGAGAAGGTATTGAGGAACCAGTCTATTCCCTTGGTTCGCGTAGCATGGAGGCATGGCGCGCCAGGAGAATCAACTTGGGAGCGCGAGGACGACATGCGCAAGCGTTTTCCGAACCTATTCGCAGACCAAGGTATGAATTTACATTGTTAATTTATATCTTATACCATCCTTGCATTCTATCGTGGCTTAATTTTAATTTCGAGGACGAAATTTTTACAAGTTGGGTAGAATGTAAAACCCCCTTCCTAAAAAATCGTATATACCCTTTATTTATTAATTATTAATTAAATTGTAGTAATTAGGTCCAAATAGGAGGAATAGATTTTTTATAATTTTTATGTTAGGTGTTCGGGCACTTAGAGGACTTATGGGACCATCAGAAATTTTTCGGAATTTATTCCATGTAGGGGACCCCTTGAGCAGTTGCTAGCCTAACGATGTGCAATACCCTATTATATAAATTTTCTTATGTGTGAATATATATATATATACAAATATATATAGGTATATATATATATTTAAAGAAAGAAAGGAAAAGAAAAGAAAAGAAAAGAATTAAATAATACTAAGTATAATACTAATAATGATAATATATAATATTAGTAATCTACTTATGCTTACTTAGGAATTCCCTAGCAACCTGCAGCCATTTGTTTCACCGACCCTTCAGCCCTTTTCACCCGACCGCCCACTTCCCAGACTCTTCTTCACGCGGACCCACAACCCGCGGACCGCTCCTTCTCCACCTCTCTCTCCTAATATATATAGTATATATATATATATAATAGCTCTCTAAAACCCTAACCTAGAACTCCAGACTTCCTCTTCCCATCTAGAGCCGTCACCGCAGCCAGAGAAGCCTCCCCAAGCCATCCAACCATCCCGTCGACGCCGACATCGCGAACTGCAGTTTCCCACTCGAGGCACCTTCGCTCCGGCGTAATTTTCCGTCGACTCGCTCGACCAAATGCTGTTCCGTTTTCATAGGTATGACCATCCCTTAACCCTCTCCAATATTCGTTTTATAGCCAACCTCGGAAAACGTGTGCCCCTAGGTGAAAAACAGCATCCAAAGTGGACGGACAGACAGAATTCTGCAATCGCAGAATTCCAGAATGACCACCCATATTGCCGAGTTCGTATCTCCCACCACAGAGATCCGAATTCGGTGATTCTTTTTGATACCTGTAGATTACATGACCGAGTTTATTTTCTGTATAATAACTTTGTGCTATTAGTTGCTGTGGACAAAATTGTATTCGTCACAAAACTGCGCGCACCCACTTTTTCCGGTTTTCTAAAAGTTGGAGATCGGAGCGCGCCCCGCCAAACGGGACCGCCCCGCCATGTGCCAAGTGTACTGAATGGTGCACGCAGCATAATCGGACCCGTGAAAATTCGTGGGGACTGATTTGGACGCGTGTGCGCGCCGGAATCAGGCCGTATCCGCGAACACGTTCCGTGTCGCCACTTTTGTAGAACTCGCGCGTATTTTGTGCACGCTTGTCAGATTACGACGAAACTTGCGCCACTGGACTCGTGGTAACACGCTGGTCCTGTGACCCAATTTTCACGTATTTCTGAGACGGTTGACCAGATCGCCAATTGGCGGGCTCCACAGTTGACTTTTGGACCAAATTATGTTCGGCTCATCGAAATCCAAATTTGGACATACCGTTGGGATCGTATTGACATTTAGAATTGTTTGACCCATAGTTTGTCCCATTTAGAGACTGTTACCCTCGGCACGCTTTTCGGTGCAAAGTGGGCCACACGTGGAACCCTCTTTGGCCCGGAAATGACCTTTTTGCCCCTGTGTCCAAATTCGACGTATGGACAGGCGTTCCTAGTAGTTTGATACCTTCTGAGACTGTTGATGATGTTTATTACAGCTTTTGGAGTAGCACCTACCGGATCCACCGATACCAGGACGACAGTTGATATTCAAACATCAGGCAAGTGTACCTTGCCAACTCTGCAGTTTGTTACCTATTTTCTTATCTCATTATATTACTGTGCATGCTCAACCTAGGACCGTTTGACATACTTAGCGTCCGATTATCAGTCGGGTGCCAACATCGTACGCGGTGTTGGGTAATGTCATCTAGATATGGACATACGTGACACTTTATCTTCTCGTACTTGTCTTACCAAGTACACTTTGACCCAAGACACTGGACACTGATCTTGAGACAGGATCTTCCCGAGATGTTCGAGGTGATTCTATATAGGACTTGGCATAGATTCTATATTCTAGATACATTATGACTTGTGCATTAGTTATGACCCCGCTGACATGGACGTGAGACGTTATGTTCATGATTTGCGTGGTTACATTGGGTGGGGAGAGACACACAGATTACAGGCTGATTATATATATACACCCCTACTATTGTGAGGCCAAGACTCTGAAGCCCGAGCTTGGCCCATTACTCATTATTACTGCTACTACCGGCTCCCCTACACAGAGCTTGTAGTATGCTTCAGCCTGAGTTCTAGTGCTGCTCTCATCTTGCATATCACTTAGCTGGTTATTTTAGTATTCCCTTATTGTTCCATCTATTGCTGGATAGATTCACAGGCTACATGTTGATATTATTATGTCGGCTACTCAGTCTCCCGCTGAGCTAGACCACCTCATGATACCCCTGCTACAGGCTCCCCTACACAGAGCTTGTAGATGTTCAACCTGAGTACTATTGGTATTCTCTCTTGCATTTATACAGATGTTACATACTTACCCTGCTTATCTCATTATTTGCTGCACTGTTTATATTCTGGCTTGTATTATTTTCTGTACCTTGCTATGTCCCCTGAGGACCTGGATATGGATTTTGTCCCCAGATTTTGCAGACCAGGTTTACCCCGAGGTTTACGGGACCGCAGCAGGAGGAGCCGATCCAGGAGCCGTACCACCATCTGAGGACGAGGTCTTAGCTGAAGACTTCTCTTGAGCATCCATGTTCATGCTCAGTTTTATTTATTATTTCAGTCTTTTATTTTCTGGTCTGTGGAACCATGGTACTAGATATTTATCGGGTTGTTCCCGAAGTACTTTGTGAGACTTACTGATGATTTACATTCCTTATTTATTCTGTGGATCATATTTTATATCTTGTGTGGATGGGATTTGTTGTGCCATGATTGTCGTAGACTTGTTTTACAGCTTAAGTATGCCCTGATGGATCCATTATATTGGGTTGGTCCATCGGTGCGTACTGCTGGCCATTGCCACGTGTCTAGTCCCAAGGTATTTTGGGACTGGGGCGTGACACCTACAGACCATCCAGATTATCCAGACGAACAGGTACATAGTATAGAGCTATCAGGTATAATCATTTCTTATTTTTTCTAGTAGACTAAGACTCGACGGTGTGCTGGAAGTGTGCCCCTCACGACGAAGAGCTCTAAATCCATCAGGTGTCGCTGAGATACCGGAATTGCATGTAGCCAAAAAATCTCTCTAGATACTTTCTAGATTATTATTCTAGTTATTAGCCTGGACAATTATCAAGAATTTTCGAACGCGGTGCTCAGGAATCTGCCTTAGATATATTGCAAGACATGACAGTAACTTGACAAGTTTAATCAAAACCAACCACGGGGATACATGTCATGTAATACATGTGCTACTAATAGCCTTGATTAGGACAGTTACAAGAATTCTCAAGTCAGGAGTGCGCTACGTCGAACCATTATCAAGAGTATCAGGATCAGGAGTAATTATCAATACAGGATCATGATTATTAGTACAATATCAAGATTATCAATACAAGATCAGTTCCAGGTCAAGATTCAGGAGTTCATTTATAATGTACAATTACTAGATCATGTCAGAAAATCAAGATCAATATCAAGAATGTCAGGTTCAGAAAATAACCATGATTAACTAAAATAACAAGATAAAAGAGAACTAGAGAATCGTTAAGAGTTAAGCATGCTAAATAAAATACTGGCGTACGGGCTCATAAATTAACAATTCAGGGTTGGCACATAAACTCAGGCAAGAAGTAACATCCGCGCATAATGGATCAAAAACCACCATTGGCGCACAAACGAATCTTGGTGCACAAATGGTCAAAAATAAATTTGACGCACAAACGGGTCTTGGCGCACAAATGGCCAAAAATAGATTTGGCACCCAAACGGGTCTTGGCGTACAAACGAGCGGAGGAAGGTCTACTAAAAGACAAACACAAGTTCCAAGATATGGCATAACAATCGAGACGACTCCGTAGTCGAGAATACAACTCTCGAGAATGGTCAGAAGTCTTTGCTTAGTCATTAAGTAACACGAAATGCTACAAAGTGCGCCGTCTCTGGAGAATGTCACATAGTGAGCCACATGGCGGAGTGCACTATTCCAGAAGCAACAAAGTGCGCCGGCAAGAAAATTTCACTAAAGTGCGTCAACTTTGCAATATCTGCAAAGTGTGCCAACTTGACTTTTAAGCAGTGACGCACATTCTGGATGACTTGCAAATCCATTCAAAAGTGCGCCAAGTGGGATTTGATGTACTTTTGAAAGATTTTTCTTAGTACAAAACGTACGAAGGAGTAGAGAAGTGTGCCCAGAGTACTCAACATATCTTGGCGTACTTTCTAAGAAATTTATGAAACACACACAAGTGCTCTCACTGGAACTTCGCTTATGCGACAAGGGTTCACTGCGTGCTTTTTGTATACATTTCCAGGCCAACTTTGCATTCTCTGACTTGCTGTTCTCGGACTCCATGAGCAACAATACAAGAAAATCAAAATTATCATGAAGACAAGTTTTAAGTATTAAGCAAATGAAACTCATCAAGTGATTAAACAAGTTATACTAAGAATCAAAATAAGATCCATGGTTGTTCCTTCGGTTGGCAAGATGTACATGCCTACGGTCAAGTTCTAGCCTAATACCAACACTACCAAGGTTACCCACGGCCAAGGCCAAGCTCATTTGCTCTCGGTGAAGGCTGAAGAAGTGAAGAAGGAAAGAGAAATGAAAAGAAAAGAAAAGTGAAGGAAAGGAAAGAGAAATGTTTGCTTATATTGGAAAATGGTTGTTTGTAGGCCATTGGAATCATAATCTATGCCCTCTCCCGGATTCATCATAGCCACCCTCAAAGAAAACCAAGGGACCAACGGTCCAAACCATGCAACTAAGAAAAACATAAAAAAATAACCTAAACAATGCATGAATGACATAAAGCATGATGTAAGCAATTAAACAATAAAACAAGTTGTACATATATTAAATGCGTATATCGGGTACGTATACTAGAACAGTGAGACGAGTCTCACAAGTTAAGATTTTTGTTTTCCCCCTTTTACAACCAAACATTCTGGTATGTCATCCAGCATGAAAGCATTATGCACTCGAATCACAGTCAGTGGGCTTGCTCCCTGTGGCTTGCACCAGCCACGCTCAAACCTTCACTTTAAGACATACTCGCAACTCGCTATGGAAATGGAGTTGCACTCGAAACTCCTTGAAATAACTGGACAAACAGGGCATATGTGTAACAAAGATAATAATATACTGCACTGGTAAACACCATCGCAAGAAGGAAAACTCTTACAAGATAATTAATGAACAAGATAATTAATGAACCAAGGTTCTATAACGAGCGGACTTAGTATTTTTCTCTACACCTCACTTCGTGTGGCGCACGAACTTTTTCTTTGAAAATCCATGCAAGTCTTCTCCAAACACTTAGCTAGATCGCTAAGGCGATAATAAGAAAAATGTAGAGAGCACGAGAGAGCACGAGAGAGAGAGAGAGAGAGAGAGAGATTGGAATATTGAAAACTTCACTGTACTAAAGAGAGTTTACAATTTCTTAGATGGTAAGGAGCAAATGAACCTCCCACTTATTTTTAGGATCTAAGAGGACCTACAAGAAACTTATGGAATAAGAATATTCCAAGTATTATTCTAGGGAATATTTTAGGCATTATTCTATATCTTAGAAACATTCTAGACATTTTTGTAGGGAATATTCTTGGCATTATTCTTGGACCTAGATATATTTACATGATGGAAATATTCTAGAACTTCTAGAAACTTGGAAAGTCTCTTGAAAGTTCAAGAGAACTCCATAATATTATGGAGAGTTCTAAAGCCTTCCAGCTAGGACTCCTATGCTTGCAACAATGTCTCGGTGGAGCAAAAAAATTTGTGCCTTATATTCTCTCCCACTTATTTCGTCGACGTCCTCGTCGACGGGTGCACCAAGTCTCCGAAAGACTTTCACTCCCGTAGTCACGATCGCCAAATGTCGTTCTTTCTTTTTCTTTTTCGTGCAGCCCTCTCCGGACTTGTCCATCTTTTTCTCAAGATTAAAAGTAATCTGGTTTGCTGCATCATCTTTTTTTATGGTTCGTAAAGAGGCTAAAATGGGCTATCGGGTCGCCGATCCACCTTAACTCGTAGGCGCATATAGTCCTCCATACCTCTCCAAGCGTCCGACACGATTCTCTAGTGACTCCTTGCATGAGCCACTCCACTTTCATACAAATATCTTTGTCGTATCTGCATACTCGCAATCCACGAAATGTTTCTCCTGACCTTGGTCCAGCTTGGTAGCACTATCCACCTCCCTCCACGAAAGTGACTCGTCGGGATACTCCTTTGCAACACCCTTGGTCTCGCATAGAAGATCTTCCTCCTCGAAGTCCTCATTTATCTCAAGCACCGCCAAGTTGACTGTCTCCCTTTTTCTACCATCCTCGAGCTGAATAACGGATATAGCTTCCCCCTTTGATGGCTCACCTCATGCAATACTCACCATGCACGACGAGCCTTCCTCCATAAAGCTGATGACGTATTGGAATCGTTTTCGCCGCGATTAGGAAATTCATGCCAAGTATCTTTTCTCTAGTCTTCACAAAAGATGAACCATTAATGAAATCCACAAACATAGTTCCTTTTGTACCATTGACCAAAAAATTGATCAACGTCTTTTGCTTTCTATCCGTCCATGCGTCGGACATAATCGATCAACCATATTTTTTTCAATCTTCCTTATGACCCTTCATCAAATCTTCTGTGTAAGCCAATTCTTTTTCAAGGAGTGGTACTCTCAACTCATGATAACTTGGAGGCTTCAAATTTGGACCATAATTCCCAATTGCATTAATCATAAGTCTTGAAGTTTTTTAGACGTGCTACATTAAAAGCTATTTCCGCTTGATAAATGGAACACGCTATATGTTGAATTATTCTACCTCTTAGCTCTTTGTCACAAGCTTCATTCATGCTAATTTGTCTCACTTTTTCTCCCTTTCTTGCACTTTGGATTCTATTTGTATAAAGATTCATTGGACCATTTAAATTAGATGTTTTTGCCTTTATCTTCTTGCTGCTACCCGCTTCATCTCCCCGTCCTCTTTTGTCTCTATCACCTCCATGCAAATCTTGAATTTCCATCGCTTCATCATCATCATAATCATCCAATTGATAAATTGTCTCAAAAATTTGAGACATTTGTGTTTTCTTTTGGGTTATGTGGTTCTCCAACTCTTCTTTAACATCCGGAGGACACTTACTAGATGTTTTGGCTTTCCTATACTTTCCAATTTGATGTTGCTTTGCTCGATGTATACCACATTTTGTAATCTTGCTACACTGAATTGGGGTCTTTAGTATCAGCCAAAATATTGTACTTCCATCATGATATTTTCGATTGGAGCTCGAAGTGCTTGAAGATCACATTTCTTGATTTTCTTGGGTTGCCATTCTCTGTGGAAGAAAAAAAAAAGAAAAAGATACATATAGTGAGAATTTACTTAGTAGACAACTTTATTTGAACTATCAATTTCGTACTAACATTTTCTAGCTTAATGTTTGCATGAATAGAAACGATATTAAAAAAATTGGAGCGTGGACAAAAAAAAAATTACTCTAGAGTCTGAACAAAAATTGGACAAAAATAGAGTTAAAAACACTATAAAAAACTGTATTAAAAAATAAGTAGTAAAAAACTTCTTTCAGATTATTTCTCCATGAAACCTTATTAAAGAAACAGTATACAATTTTTTTTTATTAAAAACAGTAAAAATGCTGCTCATTCAAAAAAAATGTTGCAAAGAAAAGGTAAAACAATGTTACTACAGTACAACAAGGAATGGTCCAAAACCAAGATCTACTGATCAATAAAATTAAGGGATATTTAGACTTTGGATCTCACATAAGTTATAAAATTAATGTTTGGATCTCCAAAATAATTAGTGACACTTTTGGTCTCAAAAGTGTAACAAAAAGTGTACCAAAAGTGTCACTAATTATTTTTGACAACACTTTTGAGATCCAAACATTAATTATTATTTTTTTGAGACCCAAATACTAATTTATAATTTATGTGATACCTAAAGTCTAAATATCCCTAAAATTAACTATACTGTCACCAAGGTCCCATATATCATCATTTTTTAAGGAATAAGAAAAAAGTACAAATGGAGTCCGGACAAAAAACAGTATTAAAACAACAGTAAAATAAATTCTTTCAATTCTTTTCACTTTATTAAGATTCCAACTGATTTGGTTTTTAGAGATGAAATTTATCTCTAAGTTGCTGATTTGGTTATCTCCAAGTTGTTATAAGTGCGAGTTTATTTATGTTCCAATTGATTTGGTTATTAGAGATGAGGTTTATCTCTAAGTTGTTATAAGTGCTAGTTTATCTCTTGGGTTGTTATAGTTTGTTATAAATGGCCTATAAATGTATATGTGCACCATGAATAAAATAAGAAAAATATTACTTCTTTCTTCCAATATTTTCTCACGTTTTCTCATGGTATCAGAGCAGTAGTGATCCAATCTCTTTTTTTTTCGGGTTCCATGGCTAATGATAATAAGCCTAGCGAACCACAAGCATCATCAGATGACCCTTTTTACGTCCACCATTCAGACAGCCCCACAACTTTGTTGGTTGCTCCATCTTTATTTGGCGACAACTACGTCACTTGGACTCGTGCCATGACTATAGCCTTACGAGCAAAGAACAAACTTGGTTTTGTTAATGGCACTTTAGAGAAACCCACGGCTTCTGCTGAAATTTTGAAGTGGGAAAGATCTAATGATTTGATTGCATCTTGGATTCTCAACTCAGATTCTACTGAGATCTGAGGTAGTATCCTGTATGCCGATACAACAAGAGAAATATGGCTCGATCTTTCAGAGCGCTTTTCTCAATCAAACAAGCCTCTGATTTACCAGCTGAAGCAATCTATTTCAGAAACAAAGCAAGAAGGTATGTCAGTTTCTGTCTATTTTACCAAGCTTAAAACCTTATGGAATGAACTTGGATCTCTTGTTTCTGTCCAAAAATGTACTTGTGGAAATGGCAAGTTACACGCAGAGCAACAACAAGAAGATAGAGCCATGCAGTTCCTTCAAGGTCTTCATGAAAAGTATTGAGCACTGAGAAGCCAAATACTTATCATGGATCCATTCCCTTTCATAACGAAGATGTATTCTCTTGTTCGTCAAGAAGAGAAACAACAAGAGATCCATACGCTGTCACCTCATGTTCCAGAAGCTGCTGTCCTTGCTGCTAAACCACAGAATCAACCAATTCTTCTAGATCATGGAATTAAGACTCCTCGAGGAAAGGCCTACAACTAGAAGAAACAATTACACTGACCATGTGGAAGAGATAATCACACCGTTGATCATTGTTTCAAGATCCATGGATATCCTCCAAAGAAACCTGATGCTAAGTGGGCCAAAAGCAAAGAACAAGCAATGGTAACACCTCCTTCCATAACTCAGGAGCAATAAAAGAAACTTTTGGCCATGCTCTCATCAGGTAGTATGGATCATACAACACATCTAACAGATATTTCATTAGCCTCAAACGTATTCTCAAGCTGCGTTTGGATTATAGATACAGGTATAACGAACCATATATGTCATACTTTATCTATGTTTTTTTCCTATGAAGAATGCCATAAACCATTATCTGTTGGCCTTCATGATGGAACACATGCTTTCGTAACTCATATTGGAACTATTCTCTTGTCCTCCACCATCAAACTTAAAAATATTTTCTACATCCCATCTTTTAAATTCAACCTCTTATCTGTTAGTCAACTTACCAAATCATATAATGGTTTTCTGACATTCTTTTCTGGTCATTTAGTTTTCCAGGACCAATCAACGAAGAAGACGATTGGGAAGGGTAACATTCATGAAGGATTATACTACTTCCAGGCAGCCGTAGCAATGAAGTTACCAAGCCACTCTCTTTTGATCTCTGTCATTGGCGGCTTGGCCACCTTTCATATCGCACTTTACATCATTTAGTTGGAGATGTTCTATTTATTTCATGTTCTCAAAATAAATGTTGTACTATTTGCCCTCAAGCAAAACAAGTCAGGTTATCGTTTCCTTTGAGTTCCATTACTACTAATAAACCTTTTTCTCTAATACATTGCGATATATGGGGGTCCTTTTTCTCAATCTTCGTTGAATGGTTCTTGATATTTTCTCACTATTGTGGATGACTTCACATGTTGTACTTGGATGTATTTAGTGCACCTCAAATCCGAAAGACAACAGATTTTGCAATCTTTCTTTGCGATGGTTCACACATAGTTCCACTCTTGCATAAATCACATCAATTCTAGTGATGGTGCCAATTATATTTTCATCCATTCAACTAGTTCGTTCTGATAATGGAACTGAATTCCTTTCTAATGATATGAGACGTTTCTTTGCTGAAAATGGTGTTATCCATAAACATAGTTGCGTTAACACACCACAACAAAATGGGGTGGTTGAGCGCAAGCACCGTCACCTTCTTGAGATAGCTCGGGCTCTCCGTTTTCAAGCACATTTACCCTTAAGATTTTGGAGTGAATGTGTTCTCATATCTCATCAATAAAATGCCAATCCCCCTTTTGTCTATGAAATCACCATATAAAGTCTTGTTTGGTACTAAACCTGATTATGCAAATTTGCGAGTTTTTGGTAGCTTATGCTTTGCTCACAATATAAAGATCCAGCACAAGTTTGATCAAAGAGAAAAACCTGGTGTGTTCATTGGTTATCCTTATGCCCAAAAGGGTTGTCACATCTATGACATTGCCACTAAGACCATTTACACCTCTCGCAACGTCACCTTTCATGAAGGAACATTCCCATTTTATGACATATCTCAATCACTATCTGAATGCAAAGACCCAGTTATTCCTTTACCCTTACACGAAAATCCCAGTGTTGATCCCTCACCTGCAGTAAGCCACCCAACAAATGCACCAATAGATGACATCCCACCAAGTAATCCTCCAAATGCACCAACATCACCACCTATATCCACAGAAATAGATCTCAGTTCACCAGACATTCCTACAGGGACTTTGACAGAAAGTCTACCTCCAAGAACTAGAACGTCCTCCTACTTACTTGGCTGACTATGGACGTTTCGCTGCCATTCATGAATGTTTTCCTTCTTCATCTAATTCTAAGTTGAAAGGTACACCCTATCCTCTACATAACTATCTTTCTCATGCTAATTATTCTCCTGCACACAAATTTTTCCTTTCCACCATTTGTTCCACAGTTGAGCCAAAGACCTTCTCAAAAGCAGTGAAGTTACCTCAATGGTGGGAGGCCATGGAAAAAGAAATTGCAGCTCTTGAGTTAAATAATACATGGAGTCTTGCTTCACTTCCCCTTCATAAAAAAAAACCCATTGGTTGTAAATAGGTGTACAAGTTCAAATACCATTCTGATGATTCCATTGAACGGCATAAAGCTCGATTAGTAGCTAAGGGTTAAACTCAAATTGAAGGACTCGATTATCATGATACTTTTGCTCCAGTTGTAAAATTGGTCACAGTTTGTGTGCTACTTTCTATTGCATCCGTCAAAAATTGGTCCCTCCACCAACTCGACGTCAACAATGCATTTTTACAAAGCGATCTCCATGAAGAAGTCTACATGATTCTACTACCTAGTTTTGCCCGACAGGGGGAGACTAGAGTTTGTAAGCTCAACAAATCCATCTATGGTTTAAAACAGGCAAGTCGACAATGGTTTGCAAAATTCTTACTTGCACTTATTACTGCAGGATTTCTCAATCCAAGTCAGATTATTCACTTTTTACTCATCATCGAGGATCTTCTTCAACATTTCTTCTGGTGTATGTCGATGACATAATTATAACCGGTAATGATGATTGTGCTATTCAGCGGCTCAAGCGTTTTCTTGAAGAGACCTATAATGTCGGTAATTCAATTTTTGTTGCTGAATTGACCGAAAAAGAGACCTCTAATGTCGATATCAGTCAGTATCGAGTATCGGTGGGTATCGGATCTGGACATGCCAAACTGTATCGGTATCATCCGTATCGGATCGATATCAACCGATACTTCAAACCAAGCTATGAAGATCTTCCTAGTCTCACATACTTTACATCTTTTGGATTTTGGAAGAAAAGCAATGGGCACAAGGATCCAAAAGCATCAAACCAATCTCTTTGTCCAAAGGCAGTGACCATCTAGAAGAAGGAAGAGAAGCAGCCCCAAGAAAAAGTAAATGAAAACCTGCAACTCAAAACTTCATCTCACTTCCTGGTGTCTCTACTTTCATTGACCATGAAGATCCTCCTAAATGCCACTGAGTTTACATTTTTTTTTTTTTTTGCATTATGGAAGAAAAGCAATGGGCATGAGAATCCAAACACATCAAATCAACACCCTCTCTCTCTCTCTTCTCTCTCTCTCTCAGTCCAACATGAGAATGGCATACACTCTCTCCCTCTGTATAGATGATTGAAGCTGAAAATACTATGATTAATTTCCCTTCTACATACTAAGTAGCAAATTTCCACTTGCAGTGTGTGGCATTCTATCGCGCAAATCTCCATGATTCTACAGCTTTAAACCTTGGTTGTCACAATCATGCCACATATGCCTATGGCTAGATAATCAGTTAATGTTTATAGTATGTCAGTTTTGTATATCAATCCTCAGGAAACTTGATCTATTTGACGCTGGACAGTTCTACTTATGCAGTAGATATGACTTCTTAACATCAAAAATATATCATAGGCTAACATAGATCACCGGATTGCATAGTTATCAAACGTCCATCGCAGAGCAAAGGGTGTCATGGACAGGGGGCCCGAGGCATGAGGAAAAAGCACCAGCCTTATGAAGCTGACACACAAAAATGTTCAAAGTATGTAAAAGTAATTATAAATCATGTGGAATAAATATTATTTGTAAGAAAACGATATGATTAGTTCATTTTTTATGTACTACGTGGAGTACAGGCAATAGCATACTTATATTCTAATAGAGGTACCAAAAATTAAAATTAGAAGGAAGAAAGAGGGAAAACATACCTTTGATTGACTTGTTTCATAATCAAAGGTGAGAATGAAAGTGTCGTGACAAAGAGAAGGAAGATGGAAGGAATTTAGTATTTTTCTTATTTATTTTTATCGAAGTTTCAAATATTTTCATTTGTACTCGATCTTTTTCTTATGAGAGGATATCAACTAATTTGTGTGCTACAAAGGCTGGACGAAACCCAATCTGATTGAAAAGTATCCAATCTCTCTGTCCAAAAGGTGGACAAAGTTAACAGGTGATTTCTACACACAAAACAAATCTAATAGTAGTAAGAAACAAAGTATAAATAACATATAAATAGAATATGTAGGAAGCGAGGCTTGATCCTTGCTAACAGGCATTGTGAAGCGTATACAACAATAAAGGGAGCCTCGCTCCACCTAGTTGAGGCGTTAAGGGATAAGCCTCATGTCTACAGCACGCTTTTCACAACTATGCTGAATTGTAAAATGAATTTTATACATTAAAGTTAAGTTGACAAAGTTTGGGCATCAAAGCTTATTTTATATAGACACCTATTCAAGCCTTACAAAATTAAGATGAACTGTTTATTTTGGATCATCAAATTACAAACAGAAAAAGGTTCCATAACTATATCCTAGGTATGTGAGATCTAATGACCTTCTTTCTAAATGTGATGATATATTATATCAGACTCTTCCTTTTCCCAACCACCGAACTTTCATTCCTATCCCATTTCGGTCGAGCTCTTTTAGAACCTTCACCTTAGCCGTCACAAGCACCTGGAAGAGCCAATCACACTCGAAACAGGAACCTTTTTCTTCTTTAAGCTTTCCCAATTCCCAATTCCCAATTATCATGATACGCTTCTTCGAAACCATATTCCCCACTTCTTCGAAACCATATCCCATTTCTTCGAAACCATAAGAAAGACAATTGGCAAACACCCAAGAATGGTCGTCCTCTAGCACAGTGAGTCCACTGCCTATAGATGGAAAATGTTCTACGATCATGTGTGGGCTAAGCAATTGTAATTTCCCTTCTATACATTGAAAACCTTCTTGTAGAAACTATACACTTAGTTAGCACTGTGTTCCATTCCAACTATTGAGGCTCGACAACCACTACAGCTTTTAACCTTAGTTATTTCTATTATGGGACATAAACAATTGTAATTTCCCTTCTACACATTGAAAACCTTCTTGTAGAAACTATACACTTAGTTAGCACTATGTGCCATTCCAATTCAAGGCTCCACAACCACTACAGCTTTTAACCTTGGTTATTCCTTTGATGGCACATATTTGATGTAGACATTTTTAATCTAGTCGCTTTACCTATGGAATCTGAGAAGCTGTCATTCTAAATCTGTAAAAATAAACAGTTCAAGCTCCAACATATCAGATTCTCATTGTCAAGTTAAGTGTTTAGAGTACGATTGATCTATGTACAACTTCAGCCAAAAATCAAGATATCACAGGCCAATGTTGATTACTGCATTTGGAGATGTGTTAACCTGTAAATATTAACTCCCATATAAGCCTTACAAAGTTAGGGAATGAACATACTAGTTTGGTTCATTCATGTTAAGAAATGGAACCATGAAGACTCATGAAACTATATCCAAGGTTAAATATTTTAGTGGAAATAAACTTTGTGCTAAATAATGGAAATTATTAACTGACAAAAGCAAAGCACATCACAGGAGAAGCAAAAATAATGACATATAAAAAATAACATATCTAGCCTTTTGTCGATGATGTTATAGTTGAGAAACATGAGATAATACAGAACAATGAAATGTACATAATAAAGAAAATGTACCTCTAGATGTTATATGTTTCCCAGATCTTTTTCTTCATCAATTCTTTCTTTCTTCGTCAAATTTGCACCCATCTTTAATTGGAAATAAACCAATAAAGAAAGTAAAGTTAGGATATATGCAGGAAAAGTTCTGTAATTTGAGAAATTTCTTGCAAACTCAAGATTATTGATAATCAACATGATCTATTTTTGTTACCTCTTTGAAGAATTCTTCCTAATTTGAAATCACGGACACTTCAAAAACCAGCGCCGTCTCCATTGAGCGTCGAACACATATCATATACAGCAGTCACTCAGTAGACCAAAATAGGTGGCATTGTTGTGCCGCATGTCCATATGTATCGAGTCATATCCGTCTCCTTACAACATATTTTCCGACGTAATATTGTGTTTGCAATTGTACATTAAAAACTGATAAAACTAACAATTAAACAAGAGCTTTGATAAAGAATAAAATACGTGAACTCAAATTTCCAGCACAATTCAAAAAGAGCCACTATTTTCTTATAGTATCCAAATTCTATTTTCATCACAACACAAATAAGAAATAAGCTAATATTAAACCATACTCGTCACTGGCCTGGACTGGTACTACTACTCCCCAACCCCATCTTCTGCCCCAACACAGTGAGCTGCTCCACAAAGTCCACTCCATTAAGAAGTTCAGTAGTCCCATAAATTACATGCTTTGCCGGCTGCAACCGTTGCCCCATCTCCATCAAGCTCCTATACTCCACGTAGTTCCCCCCGCCGATCATAAAAACAATCGCCTCCTTAAACGGCCCCTTCAATTGGGCACCCGAACCTGACCTAGGTGCCCTAGGATCGAACAAGAGATAAGAATCTACCTCCGGGTTCGGCTTCCCTTCCATCAGCGCCTCCACTATCCTCGTTAGTGCCAGCTGCCTCCCGCCCGACAACAGATTCTTCATTCCAGCAGTGACGGCACTAAGCGACTGTCCATAGAGCTTCTCCGCCCAGTCCAACATGTTGCTCCTGCTCGCGGAGTTCATCATCGAAGACGCCAAGGACGAATTCAACGACTTGATCTTCCTCACGTACTGGAACGCGCACAAGTCGACTTCAGACTCCCTAAGTGCCGCCTCGACCGCTTCCACCTCCGACTGAGGGGTGGTCTCCATCGACAATAGGTAAGTTATCGCCAACCGGATCTTGTCCTCCTTCGTCCCCTTCCCTTTCAGGAGCCCCAACAGAGCACCCCTATCCACGTTCGCTTTCGTCAACATATCGTCCTCGATCGTACAGTACGAATCTATCGACCGCTCCTTGATCTTCCCCAGCAGCACCGTCGCAATATTCGTATGCTTATCGATCACCTTCTTCCTCTCCGTCAGCTCCGGCAGGGAGTTCACCGCATTCATCAGATGCTTCGTGTTGCCGATCAGATCCGTCCCGTCGAACTCCGCCCCGTCCTTCCCTCCGGTCCTCCTGTTCACCTCATCCACGTCCTGCTTGTACTTCGCCAGCTGCGCCTCAATCTCCTCGGCCACCTTCGGGAACGGGGACCACCCGTTGGCGACCCAGAACGGGTCGGCCGAGTCGAGCTCGTACGATTTTGACCCATCCACCGCGACCCGGTTCAGCTTCAAGCCGAGGAGGTCGTGGACCAGGGGACGGTAGCTCCAGTCGTGCTGCACGCCTACGGCGAGCTCGAAGTTGCGGTCGAACAGACAGAGAACCGGCCGCTGGAACGACATGCCGCCCGCAGCGGCGGCCGACTCGGAGAAGAGGTTGTTCTTGGCGACGAGGTGGTCGCGGAGGCGGGAATCTAGCGCCTCGGCGACCATGGCGGCGGGGCCGTCGCGGGGGGCACGGACGACGGGGACGACGCCGAGGGTGACGAGCACGCAGAAGATGCCGGAGACGATCTTTTCGATGGCGGATTCGATGTCGGAGTCGGCGGCGGAGGGGTCGTTGAGGTCGACGTAAGTCCGGGGCTGCGCCAGCGAGAATAGATTCTCCTCTAGGGTTACGAATTCGAGGTACTGGTCGTAGATCTTGGAGATCAGGTGGGTGGAGTTGGACTCGAGGGAGCGGGATGCTAGGGTTTCGAGGAGGGGGCGCGGGAGGGAGGAGGAGAAGTTGAGGTGGAAGGAGGAGTAGAGGGAGTTGGAGAGGTCTTGGGAGAGGAGGGAGAGGTTGTGGGGGGTGGGGGAGAGGAAGTAGACGGCGGGGACGTCGGGGATGGGCTGGCGGTTGGGCTTGTCGAGGAGGAAGTAGAGGGTGACTCCGTGGCGGCGGAGGTCGCGGACGTGGATGAGGGGGGAGAGGACGTCGCGGCAGAGGGGGTCGAGGACGAGGATCTTGTAGACCTCCTGGTCGGGGTTAGGGTTAGGGCTTGCGGAGGAGGAGGCGGCGGTGGGGGCGTTGAGGTTGAGCATGCGGACGATGCAGGCGGTCTGCTTCTGCCGGAGGTTCAGCGCCATGGCCGCTGCCGGTGCTGGTTGTGGTTTTAGATCTGGATCTTGCACCCCAAAAAAATGAAGGGGGAAGAAAAGGGTGGTGTATTTACTATTTTATAATAGAGTTAATTGTCTGGTATATAAGAAACATAGTGTTTGCTATTTTGGTGATCGATTTTTTTTCTTTTTTCGAAATGGTGAACGAGTTTTGTATTTTCGCTTCGAATTTTTTTTTTTCCAAATGGTGCATGAGCTTTGTATTTTGGCTTAATTAGTACTGAAGTAAATTTCGTTGGTATTTTTGGATAAAAATCGATAAAAGTGGACATGTGATGGTCACTGTCCTATTTGTAATGGTTATTTGGTCAAATTTTTTGTTTTGAACTACTATTTTTAACGATTTTTATCTAAACAATTTTTTTCGAACACTAATATTCTTCTAAAAATGATAGTCAAAAACCAAAAACTTGACAAAAGAAAAAAAAAAGACGTGACAATCACATGTCCATTTTTATCGATTTTTATCCAAAAATACCAATAATTTTTACTTCAGGCACTAATTGAGCCAAAATGCAAAACTCATGTACCATTTCAGCCAAAAAAAAGTTCGATCACCAAAATGGCAAACACTACATTCTTCATATATCATTTTAACAATTAACTCTTTCTAATATTATTGGAATAACCCACAATATTCTAGGACGACTTGAGGCCCATAAATGGAATCTTCCTTCAGATCCAGATGGAGGTTAAGTGGGCTTGGGAAGTCTTAGGGGTGTTTTTTTCACTTATAAGTGAATTTTATTTATTCTGTGTGGAGCATAACTTATAACTGAATTTGGTCCCAATAAGTGTGTTCATTTTTCACACTTATAAGTGATTCATAAGTGAATTTTTTTTCACTTGTTAGGTTAGTTAAGTAATTATTGCATCCGAAAAGTCTATTATGTCCATGTACAAACTTAAAAATTCATTCATTTGTCCAAATTCTAATAGAAACTGGTTTTCCTATATTGATATTTTTAATACTTTAAAACTATCATTTTGTGTAAGACGAACATCGAATTATGGAACACATTATATGTGTATTTGTGTTGAACTAAATATTTTGGTATTTGTAGTACAATATTTTAGCCTGCATATTTTTAGATTGTCATATATTATCCATGTTTTATATGATAAGGCATAATAGTAAAATAGCACTTATAAGTGCAAAAAAAAAAAAAATATTCCAGCAAAAATCACTTAAAAGTGAAAATAAAATCACTTAAAAGTGGGAAAAAACATATTTTTATAATTGAAATAGAGTAAGTGACACTTATAAGGAAAGAAAATACCCCCTTAACTTACCATATCATCGTGCATTTTCCAATGGACTGACCCTCTCCTTCACATGTGCAGAAGTCGTTTGGACGTTCTGAAGTGTTTGAAACTTGTTTGGCAACTTGAAGATATAAAGCAGATGTTGTAAAGTCTTTCATGAAGGAGACTTGGTCATAATTTACTTGCGTAAGGAACATTTTCCTACTGGCACCTAAAATAAATTGGCGAAGAAGAAGATCGAACCATTTCAAGTGCTACACAAGCTAAATGATAATGCTTATGTGATTAATCTCCCTAAAGACATGCATATCTCGCCAACCTTTGATGTCATCGATCTTTATGAGTATTTTTCTCCTAGCGAACCGCTTTATTCTGACGAGAACTCAATGACGAGTTCTCTTGAAACAGGGGAGACTGATGTAGCATAGATTCTTCTAGGATTTCTTTTTCGTTTTTAAACAATCATATTTATTTTTGGACTCTGATTTTGACTCATTTGTTTGATTAGGATTAGGATTTGTGTTTGATTAGAATTATGATTTATGTTTGATTAGGATTATGTTGTCATAAAATTCCTATAAATTGACACATTCTCTATACAGTTGGATATAGCTTTTTAATCAATAAAATTCTTCTTTGAGTTCTGAGATTTATTCTCTCCTCTAATTGGTCGCGGACTCGACTATTCCGTGGAATCGGAAGCCCCTCGCTTGAGGTTTTCAAGCAATCTTCGTGCAGTTCCCTCACCAGGCCATCCGTTAAAGTTTTTGCGGTGCCACTTCGCTCACATCAAGCAACAATATTCAAGTTATCGTCATCACTGATTGACTTGACCAATGTTAGGCACGAAGGTAAAATCGTTCTGTTGCCACGCTGCGCCATAAGGAAACAACTCTATCTATTGACTATGTGTTATACAATTGAGAACAAGTACATATACACATGTTTTAAAGGCTAAGGGTATCAATGTCATAACACCATAGGATGCTCCTAGTGATAGTTATCTCTAATACCATAATGCCATATAATGCTCCCAATCCTCAAGATGAAAGATGGAAATAGGATAGCCCATGTCTAATAATCGTTCCCTCCCCCATAATACCAGTCTATCGAAGGTCTATAAATAATCCATGAATTTATTCTATAACAATGTTGTTAATTAATTAATCAAAACTCATGAATTTGATACTAAATTGATCATAAATACGACTAAGACAAGTAAGCAATATGATATCGCAACAAGGCATAAGTCTATCATGAAAGCCCTGGTGATCCGTATCCTGAGTACAATCCGTCTCACAAGTATAATAAACCAATACATGCAGTAACTCTATACAAATATCTGATACTACTATTGAAATATACAAGATATGAAATATTCATGAAGAATATTAATACTTGGCATATTATAAAAGTACAAAGCCTCAGTATAAGTCATAGTTTGTTAATTATCAAAATGGAGGAAATTGTTGGTCCATTTAGATTTTGATATTGATAAAACTATGACTTGATACATTGAGACGATCAACAAACTTCTACAAATCAGATCTCAAGCTACCCAGTCATCATCTACATGTTGCTTGTCTTCATATTTTTTTTCTGTATTTTTTTCTTTATTTACGTAAGATAAGTATAAATCGAGCAAGCAGTGGCCTAGGAAGATATATCCAATTTATATCCCACATACCCCTACTCACCAAAATTTGGACCGAATTCGGTCCTAATCGAAGTTGAACTGAATTCGGTCAACTAGGGAAAATAAGTTTTGTTTGAATTTGACAGAATTCAGATCGAATTCGGTCATGACAGAACTCAGACTGAAATTCTTCTAAGTTGAAAAGGATGTAAATCCCCTCAATTATTATTTTAGGTAGATTGGTTATGGTTAGAAATTTTTGGTTTAGCATCAGGTGTTTGAGGTTTATAAATTAGGCTACGTTGACTGGTTCTTTAATTTAAACCCTAGGTGCACCCTACCGTTGCTACAATATTCGGAGCCCAACAATAACCCTTAATTTCCAACAAGTTATTGCACTCTTGACCTGACAAGCCAACCTAGGCGCTGGACTTTTCCGTCACTCACAAACACACTCCCTTGTGCTCTAATTTAATTGTACAACTTTCTAGTCCCGAAATTAATTCTTTAATCCTATGTCGCGTGTCTATGTCGTTGCCAGCAATTTGGGGACACAAACTCAACCCGTTTTGCCAAACCAATTAAAGGGACCAAGACTGACACCAAGCCTACACCGTTCATGACCTTTGTGCCACTCCTAATTGAGATCCCATGTGCCCCCATTTAATTAAGGGCACATGATACTTTATTTAATTAAATTGGGGATACCAACTTAAACTAATCCCAACTTAACCCCAATTTAACCCAATACCCCTTTCATGAAGCCCATGCAAAACACATAACACCCCCTCACCCTACATAACACCAAACACCACTTCCCACACCAAATCCCCATCACTTTTCTTTCATGTGTAAATACCCAAAGGTTAAGGGGCTTATTTGCAAATAGGGTGCTAGGTGTCACCACCCTATTGGTCAAGGCCAATGAAAAAAACCCCTCCCTCTCTTGGTCCGGTCAATCACTTTCTCTGTCCCCTTTTGTTTGAACAATTGTTTCATGAGGAATCAAGGCCCTTGGTTCAAAATGCACCTTCATCTCAACCACCCATTCTGCTATAAAATCACTCCTCTTCACACCCTTCCCAATGAGCCGGACCTAATCCCAAGAAGCCTAGGAAACCCCCCCTCTCTCTCTCTCTCCTCCCTCTTCCTTCAGCCGAGACCTATTTCTACTTCCCACTTCTTCTTCTTCTTCTTCTTCTTCTTCTTCTTCACTACTTCTTCTTCTTCTTCAACCCAACCGACCTCCACCCGCTGCACCGGCCGAGTCTCACCGGAGCACCTGTTGCCGCCGCTGCCCACAGCAACCGGCCTCCTCCAGAAGCCTTCAACCACCCGCAGCAGCCTCCTCGATCACGACCAGCTCCACCCGCTGCACATCACCTCTCCCTCACCACCTTCACCACTGCACCGGAGCCGCAGCCAACACTACCCCGACCACCCCGATCCACCACCACGTCCAACTCGACCTCCACCTGCCATCACCCGCACTACCCTCTTCCCTTCCTCCATGAACCACCACGACCACCACTACCAACCCCGGCCAGCACCACCCTCGGCCACCACGACCACCACTACCAACACCTCCCCTACCATCATCCTCACCACCCTCACACCTCCACGGTCAGCACCACCCTCGGCCACCACCTCCACGGCTAGCACCACCACTCCACGACCAGTTATACCACCCCCTCGACCACCACCTCAAGCAACGCCTCCTTCACACAGTCGAGCACCCCCGCCACCTCGGTCGACACGTACGCCACCCCTGCGGTCGACGCCATCCCTGACCGAAGTCGCAGCATCGCCGCTGCCACCACCTGCAGCCACCGGGGTAACTCCTTACCCCTCTCTTTGTTTTAGTGTAGTTGTTGTTATGCTAAGAGAACCTAGTTAGGGTTAGGGTTCATGAATACTACATGTGAGTTTTAGGGTTTATGAATACTTCATGCATTTTTATGATGGATATTGAGGAGTAGGTATATAAATGTGAAATGGTGTTGTAACAATATAAAGACGATTATTTATTGAGGGCTTGATAATCAATAACGAACTTATTGAGGAGTAGCTATATATATATGAAATGGTGTTAGAATAATAAAATAACAGTTATTTAATTGAGAGCTTGATAATTAATAATTAATTTATTTGAGGATGAATAAATAGAATGTGCATAATAACGTCTGTGAATACAAGGGTGGTATGGTTGAGGATGAGCATAGCTTGAACGACTGAAATTCGTGATAAATATTAGGAGATTGGAGATTTGGTTTGATGACATTATATTGATTATTGATCCTGTTTGATGCAACGTTCCTTTAGTCAACTTTGGTCAACCCTCTAGTTTAGTGTCTATGTGAGCTATATGTAACTAAGACTGAAGTCTATGCTAGATGTGTGTCACCTCTTATTTTAGAATAGCATCGTGATAGTTTATTGATTAATCTTATAGCTCGTCTCTAGGTACTTCAGAATCTGCGGACTTGGACGTTGTACCGGAGCCCCACCTTCAGCATCCGGATCCAGGCAAGTGTACCTTGCCATCCTGTATTTCAGTTTCCAGATTACTGTTTATTTTATTCTATGCATTATGCGCACTTTGGATCAGAATCATTACTTAGCGTCCGGGTCATAACCGGGTGCAGACGTTCGTTGGTAACGATTGATAGATATTCGCGACACCTTGATGTACCTACTTGGTTACATCGGAACCCTATGACACATTCAGACGCCGTCATCGTGCCAGATTTCCTGTATCCTAATACTGTCAGCATGACCGGAATCGGGGATGACTTTAGGGTCGTGATTGTTGATAGTTACTTCAGTATGACGAGACCGTTAGATAGAGGTTCAGGTTCAACGAACACTCGTTGACCGCTTGGGGAGGAAAAGACAGTTACTAGACGTTTGGGCTACTCTGCATGCGCTATATATATATGTATATGTTCCTATTTATGTAGTGTTCCTGTATCCGGAGTCGTAGTATCACCCGTGTGACTCTATGCTCGGAGCTACGGTACGCCTCGTGTGTCTCTATGTTCGGAGCTACGGTTTTATATTTGGACAGCCCACGCGTCGAACATTGTCTTCAAAGTTGTGTCTCACTTAGGTGGTGTCACGCTCCGGCCCCGAAGGCCTCCCGGACCACCGCCTATCCCTCCCGTCGGAACCATCGGACGCGAACCACCGTGCCTCGGCGCACCGGATACAAATCACCGCGCCTCGGCGCCTTCCCGACGGGGCAGGGAATGTGTGACCCGTTTGATACCGGAACGTGATGTCGTGCGAGCCTGGGATTGCGCCCGCACAAGGCCATATCGTTAGAGTTTGTTTGGCTATTATCGCATCAATCGAGTAAGCAGCGGAGGGACATTGTTGCAATGTAATGCATTTAGCTAACTGAGTATTCGGGACAAATCAAGGGACTTGGGTTTCCTTTAGCAAAGACATCGTTCCATACATTATGGCCCTTTATATGATAGCAACTCGGGGCACAATCGAAACCAGGATTCCGGGTCTTAGGGACTGGGCTACCCATAGGATTTGATTTTGTGTTCATAGGAGGCCTATTAAGAAAGTTATGGTACTTTTTGTGTCAATTTTGGGGGAATTTCGAGATTAACATTTGTTGTGTGTGTCAATTGGTCCTATAGATCAATTTGGCATGTGATTGTGTGTTTGGGGCTAGTGTCGTATCCACAATTGGGTACGTGTAGGTCGTATTCCAACAATTTGGTGATACGTGTTGATTTGGGGGTTTTTCCTCCGACACAGGACTTTGTGCATGCCACATTTTGACACGAACATGTAGATTTGTGTTTGACTTCATATTATTCATAAATAATATATTAGACTTGTTCGTGTCCTTTGGGATACGGTTGGATGTGTGGCGGACTTGTATCGCAAGCGTATCCTAGATCTAGTGGGATACGGGTATGATACGCTCCATGTGTTTGTGCAATTATTTCTAGATCTATTTCTCTTTTGTTCTTGATCATTGTGATGTGTAATTATATATATATATATATATATATATATATATATATATATATATATATATATATATATATATATATATATATATATATATATATATATATATATATATTGTTGTTATATATATATATATATTTATTTATGTATTAGAGTGTCATAGATCTATGTATCTATTTTACCTATGTATATATATATATTTATGTAGCTATTATTCTACACATGTAAGATCTATTAAATATTATAGTATATATATATATATATATATATATATATATATATATATATATATATATATATATATATATATATATATATATATATATATATATATATACACACACGTGTACGTATATGTGAAGTTATATATATATGATACTATATATGTGTATGTTAAGCTATATGTATTATTGTGATACTATATATATGTATATGAAGGAGCTTGTGTATATATATATGTATTATGTAGCAAGTATATATATATATTAGTAGCTATGATATATATATAGATATATATTGTGTATTATATATTAGAGTAAGAGAGAAGGAGGTACATCAGCAGAAATAGCGACACAGCAGCAGCAAATGGCGACACAACAACAGCAATAGCAACACAGCAGCAGTTTTAGCAACAAACAGTAGCAGCAATAGCAACAGCAGATAACAACAACAACGGCAACAATAGCGACGACAGCAGCAGCAATCAGCAACAGCAGCAGCAATAGCAACAAACAACAGGAAACCGTCACGAAAACAGCAGTGACAACATCGGTATCAGCAGTATCAGCAGCTTTTCAGTGACGACAGCGATGGCTTTTAGCGACAGATATGCGGCTATATATATATTATGTTCTATTGATAATAATAATAATAATAATAATAATAATATATATATATATATATACACTAATACTATATATATATATATATATATATATATATATATATATATATATATATATATATATATATATATATATATATATATATATATATATATATATAGTATTAGTGTATATATATATATATATATATATATATATATATATATATAGTACTAGTGTATATATATATATATAGTACTAGTGTATATATATATTCCTTTTTGGTAATTATGTTCTATTATACTATATTGTAATAGTTAGTTAGTAGTATATAGTTTATGGGTAGTTAGTATATTTATATGAAGATTGGTATTACCTTGAAATACCAAGGTAAGTATCAAGGTATTTGGGGATACCCAAGGTATTGGGTTTGGGTATCAAGATTCAGGTTTAGTGTTGTGATACCAAGTTGGTTCGAAACCAAGGTATCCATTTAATGTTGTAATTATGATTTTATATATTTAAATATTGTTTGATATATGTATATGTATGCTTTATCCCTTGTTTTATGTATCCTGAGATACGGTATCCTGGTATCCTAAGATATAGCTTTTATGACCTAGATTCATAGTGTATGAACCCATCATCATTGAGATAGACTCATACAACCTAGAAATAGCTAGTTTGACCAAGTTTGACTAGTTTGACATAGTATTGACCTAGTTTGACTATTTTGACTTAGAAATGGCTTTATGACCTAGAAGTTGACTAGTTTAATTTATTCTTATTCCCAAAATCTTGTATTAATGCAATATTCCATATATAGGTCTGTGACACCAGTTCGGACATCGTTTTGCATCATTTGCTCTGGACCACAGGCGAGTACATTCTTTGATAGTTTCTATTATTTGATTACCACTATAATTCAAGTATTTAGAAATGTTACTTATAATTCTTGACACGATGGTTCACAGATTGGTATTGTTATTAGATCGTCAGTCATGGGATATTACCTTGATTATGGAGATGGTATCGGATACTGTCCTTGTTGGTATTGGATAACATTGAATATTATAGATTAAACATTGGATAAATTGGCTAGTAACGTGTCATGATTCGATCCATCGTATCAGTCAGGGCGGGGAAAATACCAATTAAATATGTGATCAAAAAACTATCGGCTAGTAGTGTAATCATTGGCTACTAACTAACCATGCAATTCATGTATGGTTGAGTTAGCTCCTTAGTGTAATCATTTAATCTCCCAGGCCGATCACATATTTAGTTAGTATCTCAAAACACATAGTTATTATAAATTCCATTATTCAGTTCATTGATTACTTTGATCTATTCTGACATTACAGTTCATTCCTTTATTCTTGTACGCATTGATTTATATTTCTATTGCTAGTATTGCCTATTCTTTCATTGTTCTTGATCATCAGTTATATTCTCATCGTAGATAACATCTTCTATTTTAGTGCTTAATAGTTTTTGTAAATTAATTGGAACTGCCATTGGGTTGTACTTTGCTCCATTCCTGACTGGAAAATATTTTTTAGAGGATCCAGGAGATTGGTGTCCGACATACTACGGACCTCAGCCTATAGATGGTGCAGACTTGGACCTACTAGTTCTGAAGTGACTGCCGGGAGATTTAGCCGGATTCACTAGTTAACATAGTTAGTTCTCTTTAGCATTTTGGCACCGAATTTGTTTCTGGCATACATTTTGAGATTTGGATATTATTTCTATTTGTTGTTGTTATATTTTTAACTGCATAGTTATTTTGGACTTCTGTGATATCTTCTCATGCCATAGAAATGTGATTGAGTATTGTGTTGAACTAAGTTGATTATACTCTTCTTGGAGTTAAGATATTATTGGAGGTTTATGCTTTATTGTGAGATAATTAGTTAGTATAGTTGACCAAGACAACGTTCTACCGTCGATGCTGCGGCGCAGGCTGGGCGTTGTTCCCGACTTGCATCCCTACACTGGGTGCGAGTCGTGACACAAGGAACCTCTGAGTATCCCTCTTTTCAGCATTGTCCAGAAATATGGTCTTCATAGTCCTTATTTCTAGCTTTTGAATATTGATATCCGAAAACTTCACATATACCAGACATTCCCATAATCTAATTACGTTCAAGTTAGGTCCGACCTTGAACTAGAGTTCATGAGGTAAAATATTATATGTCGCAGACGGCACTCTATTTAGAATACACATAGCCGTAAGAGCAGCTTTTCCCCAAAAGAATTTTGGAAGACCCGCGATTAACAACATAGAGTTCATTATCACTATTAATGTCCTATTTTTTTCTTTCTGCTACTCCATTAAATTGGGAAGAATACAGAACTATCGTTTCATTGACAATTCTATGTTCTTTGCGAATTTCAAGGAACGTTACTCTCCGTCTCGATCATTTCTGAGTCTCTTAAGTTATTGTTTAGTCCGACGCTCAGCGTCAGTCTTGAAGTCCTTGAACTTCTTAAACGCTTCATCTTTTGATTTAAGAAGAAACACGAACGCGTACTTCAAGAAATCGTGGATGAAATTAATAAAATACTTTATCTCAGACTTTGTAGAGAATTTCTTGAAGTCATAGATATCTGAGTGCACCAACTCCAAAATATCTGTACTTAGGTTTACCCGTCTGAACTACTTCTTGGTAATCTTTGTCTGCGCACAGACTTCATATTTCTTCACCTTCTTACCGCAATATTGGGAAATAAGGCCTAGACTAGACATCTTGTTAATTCTTTTAAAATGCACATGTCCTATTCTATTATGCCATAACTCAAGAGGATAACCAGAAGAAACTACATTAATACTTTTAGAATGAGTTACAAGCTACATTTTGAACATCCCTTCAGTATAAAAGATTTTTTCGAAGTATGCTACTTTATAGGACATCACCATCTGACCAGCATTAATGTCCATCCTCAAGCCCGTATTGCAGAGCAAACTTCCCGAGGTCAGGTTCTTGACAATCACTGGTACGTACTACACATTCTCCAGTGTTAGTGATTTCTTTGAATTAGTCAACTTTAGTACCACGGTTTCCAAACCCGAGGACTTCAGCTTAAGACTGGTTCGTCATTGAGACATTCTCAGAAGTAGGGTTGAACTTGGTGACCAGCTCCTTCATAGAGCACATATGATAGGATGCACTAGTGTCCACCCACCTGTCAGTGTCCAAGTTAGATGACTTAACCTGCACAATAATAGCAACAAAGTTAAGCTCGCCTTGGTCTCTCGACTTGGGCTTAGATATGCAATCCTTCTTGCAGTGGCTCTTCTTGCCATAGTTATAACAAGTCACGTCAGACTTTGACCTTGACTTGAAAGGAGCCGACTTTACCTTCAGCTGGCTATTCGTTCCTTTTGTTCGTATAGGAAACCTTCTACTTCCCCTTACGTATGTTAGTCATTTCATAATTGTTCGATAATTATATTATTAGCATTATTATTATGATTATGATGATGATGATGATGATGATTATTATTATTATTATTATATTTATATTTATATTATTGGACCTTTGTTTTAGCTAGTTATTTGGACTAGTGTATTGGACCTAGTTGACACCTTACATGTAGGTCCATGACCCAATTGGTTAGTCATAACATGGTTAGTTGTATCGTTAATTAGAATTAGTTTGAAGGATAGAATATTCCCTCTTAATTAGGAGATCCTCTCTTTAATTAATTAAAGACGCCACAAGAAATTTCATGAACCAACTAGATCAAACTAGGAGAAACTTGTGAAAGGGGCAATTAGGACCAACCACCAATCAACCACCCCTCCCATTGTGGCTGGCCCCCTCTTGTGAGGAGAGAGAAAAATCACTCTACCAATTTATTTTATTTCATCAATAATTCCCTTTTTCTTCCCTAAGCAATTCATTCTCTACCAAAATTCTCTTAATTCACACTCAATTCCACCCAATCTCACCATCAAGGAGGCCTAGGAACTTGGAGGACACAAGAAGATCCATTGGAGAGGTGATTGCAAGGAGATTGTGTCCAAATCGCACTGTGTCTACCCGGAGGAGTTACATTGGGATCCGACTCCCAATTGGTATAATTCTTACTTGCACCATGAATTACATGGTAGAAATTAGCAATTGAGACTCTAGGAAGCCACCCATGGCCATGACCAACCCATATAACTAAGATCTAGGTGGTATTATTCCCAAATCTAGGAGATACATGTGTGTTTGTGTCCAAATTAGGGAAATTCTGAATTTGGGACACCAAGAGTAGTGCCCCGCTCCGCGTTGGCACTATGTACAAGAGATATCGGTTTGCTGACTCAAAAATGATATCTTCCTTAAGAGCTCCTTGTTGAACCAGAAGACAATTGATCTAGGTGAGTGGGCATAACTTCGTTCTCTGATTCTTGCACGCCTTAATAATGAATCTGAGTTTTATAATGCATGTTGCTAAGAAGATTATTATTTTTATTGCATGAATAATAAAACTGCATGCTTAGCTAGAACTTGAATGCTTGTCAATATAAGAACCATTTCTATGCTAATAAGAAAGAGTAAGAGATTGATTGAACATGTCTCCATATCACTTATGTTTTGATAGAACTACTTTGTGCTTGAACTTGATCAGAGAGATGGCGGCCAGTCCGCACAGAGATAGAAGAGAAGAGATAGATGGTCTGATTGTTCATTTTATCTGTATCGTAGAGTTTATTTAATAGTGTTTCATGCATTCGCATCGGTCTAACAATGGCTATTAGTGCAGAGCTGAACCTTGGTCCCGGTTGCTATGATATTAGTGAAGAGCAACTATGAGTCACAGCTGCTAATAGCATCAGATAAAAGAGTCATTAGTTAGCTGGATTCTCGGGGACAAAAGCATATAGATAGTTCATTTTATTTTCTTGATAGAAGGATAGTTCCTATATGGTGCATTGTCCTTAGAGTCTTTGAGTATAGCTCACGAGACACGCTGCGCATACCCTGATAGTAGAATAATCGGCTTGTCTTGTATGCTTGAATGCTATCGAATATGAACTCTGATTTCAAAGATTTTTCTAAAAGAAGTAATATGACTCTGTTCCTGTATTGCATGTAACGAACCTAAGGAAAACTAGAAAGATCACTAGTAATATAATATTTTATAACATAATTACTTAGTGTTGGTTTTAGTGAATATTATTTCTGTTCGTTGATTTTAGACTCACCAGTACTTTCTCCAAAGTGCTGACCCATAAACAGTTTGCTTGTTCGCATGTGCTAGATCGTTCGAGGAAGCGATAGCCGTGCCTCATCCCCAAGATCCAAAAATCTGGTTTTGATACCTTGAGCCATATCGATTACTTTGAGCTACTTTTGTATAGAGGGACATAATGTATGGAACGATGCCATTATATTCAGAGAACCTCGTGCCTTGATCTTTGTCCCGTATATTCAGATGGATTATTGTTTGCAACACCGTCCCTCCGCTGCATACTCGATCAATTCGATGCTAGCCAGAACTTTAACAATGTTGCCTTGTACGAACGCAACCCCAGGCTCGTACGGCATCACGTCCCGATGGAAACGATCGTCCTGCGGGAGCGCTGGCGCGGTGATTCACGCCCAGCGGGGACGGCCGATTCCTGCGGGAGATCGGGACGTGACACCAAGTATTTGTTATTTGGTCAATTATGTTTATTTGGACTTGAATTGGTGATGTGAGGATAGATTCGTGTCCACAATTGAATACATATATGGCGTATCATAATATGCTATGATATGTGTTAGTATTTTGGAGGTTTTGCTCAATTATGGTTAGATTCTTCATTGTTGCATCTTATTTAGTTTTTACTATTGTTCGTCTTTCATAACTAAATCATTATGATGGTTTTAGCTATTAATATGGAGTTAGATGTGGTATTATGGTTGTGGCGTTGATTATCTTTGGTATCTTAATGTTTGAGGTATTTGTGGTTATGTGTGTGTGAGACCTGGGTATTACAATGACTGTATTCAGGTTCAAGAAGTGTTTAAGTCTTGGTGTTGTGGTTAAGTTGTACTATGAATGTGACTGTGAGTGTATGTGTTCATGGGGGAGAAGTGTATTTGTGTCTGTGCTAAGGGATAAGGAAGAATTGATTGGTATTGAGTGTAGTGTTAACTGTGAAGTTCTTTGAGAGTAACTGTGTGCGTGTATATATATTTTAGAGTGAGTGAGTGTTGGTGTAGGTTTGTCAAGTACAGATGCATTGTTGGGGTAAACTGGAGTGGGGGCTTGGTGCAGAGATGAGAGGGGACTCGAGTAGCAGTAGTTTTGTTGCTCTTGTTTGTGTGGGGGAAATTCATGAGTAGCTGATGTTGTAGCTAAGGATGAGAGGTGATGTTGGTAAAGATGATATGGGTGCAGAACTGATACCTTATATTAGTGTAGGGGACTGTAAGGTAAGGTTATTTGGGGCTCAGGTAGGTAATTCTGCAAGAGTGAGTGATATTAAGGGGTTGTGACACTGATACATAGAGTATCAGTGGTGATAGTAGTTAGGTGTAGTTGGTATTATTGTATATTCGAGCAGTAGTAGTAACATGAGGGCAGTTGGGTTCAGTTTCATTTTGAACTAAAATTAATATGGTGCGATGTATTAGGGCTAAATATAGGTATCGATTATTTTGGGGAACACTTTTAGTTATATTAGTATAGACTGATACATGAGAGTATCAGCCTCAGGTTATTGGTGAAGAGGGGTTGTTCTCAGATGTGAAGGTTAGAACTTAGCTTTTGTTAGTAAGGGGAGGGGTAAACACTAATAATTTGCATCAGTGAATTGTTAACAGTGAGTCGTGCTTGTGCTCGGGCTATAGGTTGTAATGATGTATCAGTAAGAATTGGCAGTGTAGGGGCATACTGGGGCAAGGGTTATTAGAGAGTTGTGTATCAGTTGGGAGTCAAGTCTGATACTGTGTTTTCCTGGGTGTGTGAGATATTTGTATGTAATAGCTATGTGTGAGCTTAAGTACTAGCTAAGGTATTGGTATTGGGGATACCAAGTTAGTATGGGGTTAAGGTATTAACTTGATACAAATATGTATATGAGTTATATATGTATATATATATATATATATATATATATATATATATATATATATATATATATATATATATATATATTAGTACCTAGTATAGCTAATATTAACTAAGTATTAGTAGTATAAGACTAGTATTAACTAGTATACCCTAGTATGATATAGAAAACCCCTAGAGTAGCAAGGTATTGACCTAGTTAACCTAGTATTAACTAGTATACCCTAGTATGGACCTAAAAGTGGCCTAAAAACATCACCATTAGCTAGTTAAACATGATTATCATTTCATATCACTAATTAACCTTGATATTCTATCTTTAGGACTCTTGGACTCCAGTGTGAGCATTGTTGACTGTTCTTTGCTCAGGACCACAGGCAAGTATATTTTTTCATAGTTTTTGTTATTTTGATGATTACTATGATATCAGTTTTATAGTGTAATACTTGATTCCTGACACGATGGTACATAGGCTAGTATGTTTGGATCCTAGTCATGAGGAGTCATGAATGGACCATGATATTAGCCGGAGGATGGGAAAATATTAGTTGATTATGTGATCATACACATTTAGTGGTGCATAGCTCACCCTCAGTTCACGTAGGGTGTAGCCTGATCTTATTACTTGCTTGTGCATAGCTTCCTATATATGATTGACCTGATCCTCCTTATCTGTACTTGTGAATAGCCAATCATATATGGTAGAGCATGATCTTGATCCCTAGCCGATCACATAATAAACTACTATTTCAAAATACATAGCTAGTATTTATTATTGTTCCAGTTTACACTGGTGATATTGTTATTTACCTGCTCCTCTATTATTTATCATTACCTGTGATATTATTACATGTTTACCTATTCCTTACTATTCTAGTATTACTTCTATCTTGTATTCTCATTACTTAATGTTTTATAGTCTTTGTCAACTTAATGGAACTGCTGTTAGTTTATGTGCTTCGTTCCAATCCTGATTGGATAATATTTTCCAGACCACCTGGAGGACTTTTGTCTTAATTTTTATAGTCTGGGAGTAGATGATGGTTATGTCCAGGAGCCTCAGAAGAAGACAGTACCCGTGGAGGATACACAACCAGTAGTTACTTGGATAGGCTTAGCATTTATTTTTACTGGATTTGTTTTGAGCCACTAAGACCCTGATATGTTATTATTTGAGACTTATATTTGATGTTGAGGATTGCTAGACTCTTAGTATGGTTTTATTATGTTGAGATGTATATCTCTTGATTTAAAATCTTGGATTCTCTTTATATCATATCGTGCATATTATCTTCCTTATAGATTTATGTGATTTAGTATTGATATTGTCATTATATTATCATCTTGTCCTCCTTATGGAGTTGAGAAATCGTTGACAGGTTATGATCTATTGTATGCAATATTGATAGTTAGTTTTGTTTACCCAAACAACGTTCTACATCGTTGTTATGGCGTATGCTGGGCGTTGCCACGTACTCGTGTCCGATTATCCGGATGTGGGCCTTGACAAATAGTTTTATCCATCTTCAATTGTCCTCTCGCATCATCTTCGATGTAGATCCAGTACAGAAGATCCTCTAGCTGGATCTCCATCTTCTTGCGGTACATGTCTGTTTTGAATTTAATCCATCTTAGAGAAAGTTTGGTAAGGATATCACCCACCATGAACTTGTCCTCTTATTTCATACCTTCTACCTCCAGCTTCAGCTACAACTTCAAAAATTCTTTGACTTGAGGCAGCATCACCTTCTCATCTTCAAAATTCATAATAAAGAACTTTTCGATAAGATAAATTTTTAACATCTTCTCACCAGTCTTGTAGTATTTCTCGAGAGATTCCAAGATATCTCTCGCTTTATCCTTTTTGCTATAGCACTCTGTCCTGGAGTCATCCATGGCATTCAAGATCAACAACCAACATAGGTCAATATCTTTCTTCTACTTATAGACTTTATCTTTTATATTTTCAGTTGGAAGCTTATCTCCATTATCTAGTATAGTAGGTTCATGATCTATTAATACATAACCAACATTGACAAGTTGAAGATTGAGACTAATTTATCTTTTCTAAAAGTTGAAGTATTCCCAGTCAAACTTCTCAAGTTTATGAAATCTTGTGTCAAGAAGATTACACGGTTCTCCATCTTTTTTGCTCAAAATCTAGCTTTAAAATTTTTACTTCCAGGTTCACGAAAATGGACGCAAAGTCTGTCTGTCATGCAAGGAATTCTTATATAGGGAATTTTAGCGCAAAAAATTCTGACGCAGGAAAGTCTAGCGTAGGGAAACTCTGGTACAGGAAACTTTTCATGCCCTTGTTCCGCAAAATCGAAAGTAGCCACTGGACGTGATGTCGTATAAGCCTAAATTGTACTTGTACAAGACAAATAATGAATGTTGTAACTCTGCTTCATCGATATTGCAGCAGACATAAGCAGACAAATTGAAGTCATAGTGGGATATACGAAAAATCTTTCTTTTATTAGTATTCGTAGTGGTACACAAAGGCTTACAATATATTACAAGGATCTTTGATTACAACTGATACTAGCCATTTATGGCTTATACTGAACTTTGCTGACTTGGCTTACAATCTTATTGGTACAACAAAATTATAATGTTCCATACATTATGGCTTTTATAACAGAAGACAACATCATTTGGAGAAGAGCTTCTACATGCCCAACAACTCCTCAATGCCTTAGGACTGTTCAAGCCACTCCCCATACTTGAATACCTAGGAAAGTCCACAATGTGGGTTAGTATATATCTCATACTGATGAGAAGAACTATTCCACTCACCTAAACCAACACTAAGTAATTATGTGACAAGCATGCATATTGATAAGATAATCTTTCCATTAAGGACTAGGTTCAATTTACAGTGTTCACAATATCTGGCAAAGTAGTGTGATCATGTTACTAGTTCAGCAGTATAATTGAATATAAGAAAGACTACATATCGCTTATCAACATTTTTTTTACTTACAATCCACCAGTCCACCCCTGCAAAACGAGGATTATATATGAATAATTTAGCATTATAAACCTTTCCTGCCTCGGATCTATTAAGCTTGCATCAGAGTTCTCATCAGTATGCAACCTAACTATATACGGTCATTAAACTTGTTAATTCACACCACGAGGGACTTACCATATAGGACTTTGAAGGGCGTATGATGCACCATTCAAAGCAGGTAGTGAGCCTCAATGAATGTCCCGCTTGTACTCCATGCTACCAAAGTACTATAATATTTCCTCCTAGGCTGAATCAGTACCAGTTCCCCGAGTATCGTTCGAGTAAAACTTTCAAACCTTGTGCAGAAGTTGTCTATGATCATGCAACATATATGAAATATAACCATTAAAGCATAATTTGTACGGTAAAGAAAACATAAGTAAAGCATCCTCATATTAGATCTTTCTCGCACTGTCGCCAAACTCATTCCATGTTTTGGTTGTCGACCCGCATGTACTAACATATTGAACCTCTCGTGGTCTCATGGTACCAAACCACAATATGATAGTTCTGTAGTATTTCACCTCTAATACTCGCTTCTCATATAAAGCCTTTCTTTTATACTATATGTGCATAAATGTACTCCACAGATATACATTTTCGATCTTCTATTCTCAGTGTTACAACATGTGAGGTAACTTTCATGATATTAATTTATTTCTCATGTAAGACTTTACATTACAACATCCTTGTCTCAATAGTAATAGCATCTTATCTTTCATGTGTTTCATTGATTACAACATCGTTGAACATAGGCATCATTATATTTATATGAACTAGGACATCATTCAGTTCTGAAATGCAATA